>OZ010573.1:40207162-40214662 GCA_963932145.1 Acanthosepion lycidas | reverse complement strand
CCAAATGATATTTTCTATTTCGATTTTTTCGTGCTATCATTAATAGGTTTTCTGTATTTAATATCGGGGCATTTATAGCCACTATTTTTAAAAAAATGGTGACTATAAATGCCACTAAATTAGGGAATAAAGTTTCTCGCTTCCAATGATCGAGCGCAGATAAAAGGAGCATTTTAAAGCTGATTTTCAAAGAAGGCAGACTCCTGCAAAATCGGCATCACAGAATCTTCCTCTCGACCTATTGCACTAGATGTAGCCAAACTGATTTGATATTCATTTACCTTATATATTTGCAATTATTCTCAATGCAATTGATACTTGCACTCTTCCTGATGCACCAATTACAAAACATATTGCTTGCTACCGACGCATTTATACGTTTTCTAGACGACCTGAAAAGTCGGACCCAAGCATTTGTGTTATAAACTAACTAGATCTTAGTGATATTTTCAAAGCAGCATAGACATTTTGTATGTACAGTATGACTTATTCTGTGACTTATTTCTGTTTAATTGCGCTGAGCATATCAAACATTACCGGGTATTTGCTCAAAACCATAATGGTGATATCCATGAGAAATCATTATCAGCGTCTGTATAGTTTTTTTTACATTTTAAAAAATAACAAATTCCTTATTTTTATATAAACGGACCCTGAAACAATGCTCTTATGACGCAACAAGTTTTAATTCAGCAGCGTATATTGCTTTCACTCATATAGAGATTAAACATTATACACCGAAATGATCTGATGAACATCCAATGTATAATCTCTTGGAAAATCGACGCAACAGAATCTTCTTTTCTAACTTGGTTCTCTCCCACTCTATACAGGTAAGCTAACTTAATATCTATTTTCTTTATGTCCATTTGATAATTTCTTGTATAGACTCCTCACACAAACACACACACACAAAACATATGTCCAATTTGTAATAAATTATGTGAAATAGATCCGGATTAGATAGATATGCAAAATAAGCTGTCAAATAGTTTGTGGAAAAATGTCTAAACCCCTTTCAAGATGTAAGAGATCACACAATTTATAGGGTCACTTGCACATATTTGACTGGTTTTATTTATTTTACTCAATTACTTATTCTGTGACATAATAACTCATCTTTATTTTTTAATTTTGTAGCATAATATTCCAATTTTCACGTAGCAGTTGGCGGCCGCAATCTTAAAAACATATGATACGCAGAGGACACACTGTTGATATCAGACACAGAAAGGAAACAACAAGAACTCTTAGAGAAGATAGTAAAGGAAAGAGAGAAGAAAGGACTAAACATCAATTGCAAGATGACACGGTGTATGATTTTCAGCAAAAGCAAAAAAATCAACAAATGAAATTACAAATTGGCGGTACCAAAATCAACCAAATAAAACAATATAAGTATGTGGGAAGTGTTTTGACTGAGGGCGGAATGCGCAACATCAAAATCCGAAGGAGCATTGGAATAGCAAAAGATGCCTTCCTAAAGCTAAGAAAAGTATAAAGAAACAGGAAAATTTCGTTAGAAAGAAAGGAAAGTGTAGTAAACTCTTACATAATATCGGTTCTCTTATATGAAAGTGAATAAGAGAAGATGCAGAAGTTGCAAATACCAGAAATGTGATTCTACAGACGGATGCTAAGAATGCCATGTATTAAACAAGTGAGCTACGGCAAAGTTTTAGTGAAAATGAATACAAAAAAGACATTTATAGTGGACATCAGAATGATCTACAACACATAATGAGGAGAGAGGTCTTGTAAGATTTGACACTCACAAGACATATTGAAAGCAACAGGGACAGGGGAAAGCAGTGCATAAATTCTGTCTAACGAGCTTGTGTAAATAGATGGCTGATCAGGGTTTAGAAGAGTAACAAAAAAAAAAGTTAAACTTTACTCAAAGCTACAAAAGACAGGAAATTGTGGAAATCCACGATCGCTAACGTCCTGAAGAGACACAGAAGAACATTTTTTGCGCCTTAATAGTACCAATGAAATTATTATATAAATAGTAATACTAAATTAATGGTCGAGAACTATATATATATATATATATATATATATATATATATATATATATCGTATCCAAGGCTTCTCCTACAAATTTAGAGTGCTGGTGTAGCTATTTGTCAGTATACATATTTCAGATGATATTTTGAAATAGATACGTTCAATTACATCTATTGATCATATCTCTTTTATATAACATTTTTTCATTTCCAATCAAGAAAATGTTCTTTTGATATTCACTATCTTAAAATCAGCGATGTATTGTTCGATATGCCAAACGTTATTTGTAATTGGATTCCTAATCGAAAAACGAATTTTTCGATTATCAATTTCAGTGATTTAGTCTTGTACCAGGATTACGGTTATATCACGTTGAAACACCGGTTCTCCTACGATCACTAAAGTTAAGCAACGTCGGGCCTGATTTGTACATAGACGGGGACAACTTCGAAATACCAGGTGCTGTAATCTTGGGTGTAAGTGTCGTGTATTGGAGATCAGTGGATCTGTTTCTAGTTGCAGTTTTTAATATTCATTTAAACGTAAATATCATTGGGAAAGGTATGAATCCAACTTTGCTCCCTCAGTTATGGATTAATTAGTGGGATTTGTATCAGTAAATCATTATTATATCCAACAAATATTCTTACAATATAAAGATATTTTCTAGCTTCAAATAAAGCATCAAAGTTTGATAGGCCATGAAAACCAACCAATCGGTGTCTTATGCTGACTCGCTTCTGGTTTAAATAATACACTGTCAGATGTTACATGAATCGCTTAATCATTTAGTTGCCTCTCAAATTCTTTTGGAGCTCGCAGCCAAGAAGTAAAGCATTTTGTACAGAGAATATGTTTTAGTTAATCTTAAGTCCTTTCTCTTGTTTCTCAATCCTATACTTTTGTCATAACTCTTTTTTCAAGCGTATACTTTTCATTCGCTTTCATTTTTTATAACCATTTACAATTTGAGTGGAATTAATTCCAAAAAAATATACATGAGGGACAAAATTAATCACCTTGCAGATTTTTTCATGTTTTAATTCAAAGATATTTTATGTTGTACTATTAGGATTTTGAATGATTCAGTATTAGTTTGATATATTACGATTTAGTATATGTGCATGTATTACTTGTACGATTTTGTTTATGTTTCAATATTAATATTTTGTACATTCTCACATGCTATAATGTGAGAAAATCATGGGCGGTATCCGAATGGGTTTTATGTTTGTTTTTATTGTGGTTTAAAGGATAACATGAACAAGATGGCTTAGGAGTAAAATCTAAATTGTTGGAAAGCAAATTCAATTGAAAACTATTTGCCCCATCTGGGTTACCCGATCTGGCGGTATTTCTGCCCGGCCTCAACAGTAAAATTATACGCTGTATTTTATCAAAACCTTTTAGGATAACGCGCACATTTGGTTCTGGTGCAAGTGCTTCGTCTATCCTTATCTGATTGGGTGTTATGATGGATATACTGGGCTTTGAATATTTGTACACAGCCGTCATTTTCTTCGCTCGACAAGTCCATACTACTACTACTACTACTACTACAACTACTACTACTAATAATAATAATGATAACAATTATGATAATAAAAAGATTGGATGCCAAGACCAGAAAAATGCTTACGCAAATGAGGATGCACCACCCGAAATCAGATGTTGATAGGCTGTCTATTCCATGAGATTTAGAAGGCCGAGGTTTAATCCAAATTGAACTTACTCTAAAAACTACAACAATCGTATTGGAAGCATACCTCATATAAACCAATGACCCTCTCCTACAAATATTAAAACCCCAAATCCACTCCATCAACAAAGAAGATGCACTCTTCAAGAAACAGGTTAATATACCTGAAACCCTGAAAAAATACGAAGCGAATACCATCTAAACCAAGCGAGTAAACCAGAAAGCAAAACAACTTGGCCAAATGAAATTCCCAAAAAAAAAAAAAAAAAAAAAAAAAAAAATTGGAAGGACAAAGCGTTGTATGGCAAATACCTAAAATAAACGAAAGAAGCGGGTGTGGACCAACAGAAAACACCTCAGTGACTGAGAACCACAGGGTTGAAAGATGAGACAGAAGGCATAGTTATTGCAGCGCAGGGCTAAATCCTCGCAACCAGATGCTATCACTGTCAGATAATCAAGGATGGAACTAACCCGAAATCCAGGATCTGCGGAAAATATGATGAAAGTGTCGATCATAAAAATGAATATACGCACAGAAATAACCAGGTACCGACAGATGTTCACTGGAAGATACGCAAGAAGCACAAAATCGAAACCACTGAGAGAGAGAGAGAGAGAGAGAGAGTATGAGCACTAACCAGACAGTTACCCAAAATAACAATGTAACTATCCTCTGGGACATACCAATTCAAAGTGACGGGAAATAAAAGCCAACAGACTTGATATTACCAAAAAAAGACAAGAAATTAAGGAAGTGTATGCTTATTGACAAAGCAGTACCATCTGAGAGAAACATCTCCATGAAAATTATTGAGAAATTGTCTAAATACAAGGAGATTAACATGATTTGAGGAATGAAGACTAAGACAGTACCAAAAGTAATCGGAGTTCTGGGCCTCGCGAACAATTTTACTAACAGTCTCCCAGCTAACATCAACATACAAGTTGCCATACTAGGAACATCCAAATACTAGAAAAACAGGTATCAATTAAATGACAATTCTCCTATAGGGTTTAAGGATTATAGTTTGAACCTGGCTCTTCAGGATACAAAGTAGGAAATATAACATACACAAATAATCAGTCACTCAGTTATCTGCCATACGTGATACACATTTAAGCGATCATTTATCTTTCTATACATAACTGACGAGGCAGAATTTTTCCCGCAGTAGTTTGCCATTTCTTTCTGCGGTAGACCAGATGCCATCCAAGGCTATAGAACCCGGTCTGTGTGGGAGAAGAAGAATAGGATTCATACATTTCCCAACGGTATTAGCACGTAAGTGAATGTAACAGATTCGACTGGAATTCGAATCGACCCTCCGATTCCTCAGTCGGAGACGCTATCCATTATTCCACTGTGCCTCCACAAAAATAATAATAATAATATAGATTGAGTTATTGAACACCAAGGGCCAGATTAAATCATCCTCAACACAACCAAAAATGAATGCCAAATAACTGATGTGTCCATACCTGCTGACACTAATATAGCAAC
Source organism: Acanthosepion lycidas (assembly GCA_963932145.1). Lineage (NCBI taxonomy): Eukaryota > Metazoa > Mollusca > Cephalopoda > Sepiida > Sepiidae > Acanthosepion > Acanthosepion lycidas. The sequence continues at coordinate 40,209,449 of OZ010573.1, read as the reverse complement.
AAAACAAATTGAAAAATCAGCAATTACTCTAACCTGATGGAGAAAATTGCCAGATTGTGGAAAATACCAGAAAGAAAACATATTAAATTGATCCCAGTAGTGATTGAGGCACTCGGTTCCATCCCATTAAAATATAAATATGTCGACCAATTTACTGTAAAATATACTTTACGATAGCTAGAAAATTCTGCCTTATTTGCTACAAGCATACTCCGAAAAGTTCTATCTGTCTGAAGTCCTTGTTGTGATTTGACAGGCAGTATCTTCCCTGGCACTTAAGACATCGACATAACAACAATACCATGATACATTAAAAAATAATATAGACAGAATGTAAAAAGGAAAAAAAAAAGAATTAAATCTGGTCATCATTGAAGATTGCTTTGACTCTGCTCTTAAGAGCACTTAAGGACTACACAATATAATATTATGAAGGATTAATTATGGCAGACAATATTTGCAGTATAACTGAGAGGAGGACAAACTGAGAATAAGAAAAATGCTAAAAGATATAACCGAAAACGGAAGGAAAAATACACTGATTTTTCAAGAGACATACTGTAGGAAAATACCAGATCATATGATATGAATATTGTAAAAAAGGCTCCTAAACTGACTCTAAATTTCGATTAATGGTAGTTCAAAATAATTATTAAAAACTATCTCACGGATCAGTGTATAATAATGATAATTCCTCATTTCAGCAACTGTCGTTTTTCTGACCAATCCCAAAATAGATTTTTTTAAGTTTATTGAAATTATTCGTTTTGTTTTTTCTTATGTACACAGAAATTAGGCATGACTAGCTGTTTTCCGTTACCAACATAGTTAAGATTTTAATTTAAATATTCCTTAAATTTTTATTCGCTTTATTCCATGAATAGTGAGAGTTCGGTCAAGGTATAGAAGTAAAATTGAAATAATAACCGCATTTTTCTTTAATGATTTAAGAAAACCAATTATTTTTCCAACCAATCTGAGGGCTCCAACTACAACATGGATTATTATTATTATTATTATTATTATTATTATTATTATTATTATTATTATAATATAAATTTAACCAAAAAGCAAGGAAGCTACAATAAAACTGCTCGATGTAAAATATAAATATATACAACCAGAGCCAATATGATAAATATAAGAAAAACAATACTCAGGAGGTATTAGTGTCTTTTCGCGACTTCAAGTTTCATGTGAACAACTAGATTACAATCTTCAGGCAGTACAAGTGACGAGATATTCAATCCCTTATTAGAGTGGCTTTTGTAGTTGGAGCCCTCAGATTGGTTGGAAAAGATTCCACTAGACTAAGTGAAGGGATTCCTGAAAGCCCATGCCTTAAAGAAATACAAAAAATTGTTCTCACGAGCACAGTCCACACCTTACGAAAGGCTTTATCTATATAAAATGTTTTTTTTTTTATTTTTGCAGTGGAAAATGTCATGATGGCATTTCTAACCTTAGGTCTCTGAGCGAGACCCGAAAAGAAATGTGTACATACCAGAAATCAAAGGAAATAAAATAATAATAATAAAGAAGTTAATGGTCAGAGTTGGATTAGACCAGGAAATAGTAGTATTAAAAAAAGTACTCAATACACATATAAAAAGATAAAAAATTAACATGTAGCGCATTTAAGTATAGAAAATTATGAAATTAGCCGATTCCACTACCTTTGTTTCAATCTTTCGGTATCTACAGGCGATTTTGGACAACTGATTTCTTAACGCTTTATTTAAAAAAAAAAAAAATATATGAACGCTATATTTTTTTGAAAAGAACGTATGTATATTTCATTTAATCCCCCACCGATACATTTTCAATAGACTTGATTTTCCTTCCTCCTCCTCCAACTCACCTTCTACCACACGCGTCCTGCGCTTATTCATTTATTTATGTCTTTTTTTTTTAAACAAAAAACAAAAAACAAAACATAGCGTTCATAAATTTTCAATTTAAAAAAAATAAAGCTTTAGGAAATCAAATGACCGAAATCGCCTGAAGATAACGAATGGTTGAAACCAAGGTAGCGGAATCAACTGATCTCCTAATTTTATACACACATACACACGCGCACACACATACACACACACACACACACACACATATATATATATATATATATATATATATATATATATATATATATATATATATATATATATATATATATATATATGCCCGTAGTACTTTTCGCATAGTTTACAGGTATTAAACTGATTTTGAGCAGAGTTTTGATGAGCGATACATCGATTCTAGGAAGATAGCTCATATATTTTGATAC
>OZ010573.1:40167162-40202162 GCA_963932145.1 Acanthosepion lycidas | reverse complement strand
ATATATATGATATGTCAGAGTTTATTAAAAAATAACCGAAGCAGATATACTCTTTCATATGGTTGTCATGCATGGCGTCCAACTCAATCAGAAATGTCTAAACTATCACAACCGTTTTCACAGATCAATGATTAAAAATGCCTTCAAACGAATTAATCCGATAAATCTCCATGAAGGCGATCTTTCACTGAACTGTAAAGAATGTCGCTACAAATTTACAAACGAATCACATCAACTGAACTTTTTCAACAGCTGCAAAAATAAAAGAAATGTACAGAATATGTAACTAGAAGAAAAATCATGATATAATCAAGATGTTAACTTTGCCTTAAACAAAAGGTAAAGAAGAAAACTCACATCAGTATTAAAAAGTGCGAAAACAGTTAGGGAACTTGAGAAAATTAATTTGATGAAAAAATGTTTTAAGACAAAGATATTATAAATTTCAACTGATAGTAACAGAAACTGCTTGGTCACAGATACTGAACGTTTCCTGTGTGGAGACGGCTAATGTAATGTTATAATTTCCCTTATTATGCAGGTCAATCTGATCATATTTAGTATTATGTATTTTTAGTATTATGCCATATATATATATGGTTTTTCCGCTACACAGTTCTAACCATGTTTCAAAAATGGAAGGTCCGAATTTAATTTTGTAATTAAATTAAAGACATTAGTTCCATTTCGTCTTCAAGCGTAACTTTTAACTTTTGGAGTAACTTTTAAAATTACTGGGTTTTAAAGACAGCAAAAATCATAATTCACGTTTCCAAGGATACAGAGAAATTCATTTCAACCAGAGGGGTGTTTGCGTGTTCATTGTGTCTGTATTTTGATGTATCAGTTATTAGGTACGTTTTGGTAGGAGGTAGGGATGTATTCTTCAATGAAATCTGACATCCGTTAAATGTGTGTCATCTGGATTTTTTAAAAATGTTATTGTTAACGGTAAAAATTCTTACGGCATTTTTTCTATTTGTATATTTAAAGATTTTTTTTTCGTGGTGATGGGGGGTTGTTTAGGTTAGAATACGTTTTATTTAACTACAATTTTTAAAAATATTTTCACTATTAATTTTTAATATACTATATTTCTTTTAAGAACAAGTAAATGTATTAGAATCCCTTACAGTATGTAGAGTTATTTTCACATCAACTATAAGTATGTATCTTATTAGGTAACAATTTTTTTTTAATTTAAATATTATTTAAGTAAACTTTATGACAATGACGTCAAAAATAGCTAATTGATTTATCTGATTTAGTAAACTTTTATTTTTTATATGAACCTAGTAATATCTTTTTTCTCATGTAAGTACAAAGGACATGGGTCATTCAATGGCTTACATCTTCTAACTTTTCATTAAATTCATTTTACTGTAGATGCTTTATTGGATTCCTTTAAGTGCTTGTAGTACTTAGAGGGAGATCTATAGGTTAGAATACGTTTTTATTTTGAAAGACTATTTATTCAAAGGATTTTTTTTTTCTCAATCTAGCCGTAATCATGTATGTTCTTCTTCTTTTCCTTTATGTCTCCACCACCTTTTTTCCTGATTATCCCACACTGTGACAATATAAAACCTACCAAGAATGGCGATATATTGTAAGAGCCTAGACGCAAATACAATATATCACCATATATATATATATGTGTGATCTAACGATATTACATAAGTCAAATTATAATTTGTATTAACCAATAGATGATGATAAAATTTTCTGTATATTTTTATGATCCAGTGAGGATCGAACTTACTACTCAGTCGTAATTGATCTAGCAAGAGAAGCTTGCTAACCAATGAACCACTTCGAAGTATCCCTAAAGTCTTGCTTAATCGGATCGAAAACATGTATACCCATCTCTCGCATATCTTACTACATAACATACATAGATATATACATAGTGGCCGGATACACGTTTTCCGGGATTGTGCATCTGCTCAGGTGGTTAACCAATCATTGTAGCATAAACCTGTGGTTTATACTATAACTATGCTGAACGGATCTTAGTTACAGTTTCTGGGAGAGAGAGCTTGTAATCTAGCTAATGCGTTGTTTAAACGCTCAAATCCTTGGTCACGATAACATGTGACTTTGTTGTTAGCATAATCATCAAAGCCTTCTAGTCAGTTCCATTTACACAATTTCACTCACAAGGCTTATTTTTAGTCATTTTTCAAATGTGCCGCACAACAGCATTACCTCCCCATTCCGATAACATCAAGTAATCAACTTCCTAACAAATCCACCCATTTCGGAAAGCGAACATTCTAACCACACACACACACACACACACACAAAAAAAACAAAAAAACAAAAAACTCTCGAATGTATGAAAGATTTCGGATTTCATAACTATTACAGTTTTTATTTTTTTATTTTTTTCTGCGGCTTTTCATATATCGGTTCTTTTTGTTTTTTCGAGAAAGTCTTTGTTATTTTACTTATATATATATATATATATATATATGTGTGTGTGTGTGTTGTAGCAGTAGTGGTAATAAAAGTAAATATTTACTAACCCTGTATCTACACGAGTTTCTTTGTGATTGCATTCACACTTCAGGAGTTTTCATTGTAAAATTGATTTATTTTTATCAGAAATCGTATTTTTCTTAACAGATGTTAATTCATGACATAAACTTATTTGAATTGTTTCTTCCTTAAAAGAAATCTTTGCTTGATGAAGACTCGTTTGAATTCTAGCACTTTGATTGATTTGTTTTTTTATGACTTATCCACAATTTATGGATTATTTGAAGTGTAAGAATATTTTTTTGCGTGTGAATATTGTATTAAAAATTCTTTGAGAAGGAAAATGTTTTTCCAGATACAACACCTACTATTTAACCCATAGCTGAGGGGAGGAGATGTATTCCTAATTTTCCAAGGCTAATTTTGCGTAAGTGAATGTAACACGACTCTCCGATTTCTCATTCCGAGCCGTTTTCCGTTACATTGTCACCAACACATATCTGAGCGCAATAATCACAAATACTGTTTGCATTAAAAGAAAAAGTTTTCTTTCAGAAATAACCTAATCTAATAGATCCTTCTATCGACATATTAGCCTTCTACTTCATTTTGGAAACTCTGAATTAGTTAAACATCTCACATCATATGGTCTTCTTTCAGACAATATGGCTTTCGCTTTCCTAGGCCAAATGCTGATGTACTAACGATTATTGCTGAAAGAGTCTATCAAGGTTTCGATAAGAATAGTAAAGCTCGCATGGTTGCTTTGGATATCTCGAAGGCATTTGAAATGGTTGGACACATTTTCTTCACACGTTGAAATGTTATGGTATTTCTGGGCGAATTTTCTTAACTGACTCTCTTATTAACTCGCGAAATGAAGCTTATCTTTAATGGCCCATTTTCTAGGTCGTTTTGATTTAATGCAGGCGTATCCCAGGGTTCTATCTCTTGCTAGGCAATTTTCTTACATATTTATAAGCCAACCTTTCGTCCTATATTTTAATATTGCTGTCTGGTCTGGGGCTCCTGGCATATAGTCAAAGAATCTTGATAAAATCCAAAGAAGAATCAGCAATATCATAGGTCTTGACCTGGTATTTCGGCTTCAGTCACTTTCACATCGCCGTAACGTAACTTCCATGTGCCTTTTCTACAAATACTTTCATAGTATTTTTCCGATGAACTTTCTTCTATGGTACATAGGCTTTATGAAATATACGCAGTACTCGATTAGCAGCAAGGTATCATCATTTTATATTTGAAATGGCTAAATGCTAACATTTTATGCTAACAGCTTCTTATTTCGACATTTCCAGCTTTGGGAACTCTCTTCCGGCTTCCCAGACAACTTTGCTCTTCTAAAAATTTAAACGCAATGTCAATCGTTATCTACAGTCTTCATAATCCTTGTCCTTTTTATGTTATCTCTCATTTAATGCTATCTGTCTTTTAATATTCTCTAACACTCCCTTGCGTCTTAGTGACGTTATTACTTTGCTTAAAGTAAAATGATTATATATAAAGAAAGTTATTGAAAGGGATTATAACTCCTGGTCAAATGTATCTCAGTCTGTTCACAATCATTCTTCTCGGTATTTTTTCAGATCAATATGTTTGTATCGATTTAATCCTGGATTTATCTATCAGTCTGTTGTTATCGCTGGCAGTCTATTCATATCTATCTATATCAAACTTCTTCTTTTTATCAATCTGTCACAAGTTGCGCTCTTCTGCCTTGACATAGTGATTTTTATCTTCATCAACAAAGTGATCATTTCTGTCTGAATTTCTCCGATGACGACTTATTATGACTTATATTATTTACATTCAGAGTAGTTAAATTTTCGGTTATAAAATTCGATCTACGTAGAATAAAGAAGAGTTTCTTTAAATCCTTTGACAACGAAGAGAATTTTGTTGGAAACATATTTGTAGTAAAAAATAAATGCTCATGGTCTGATGTTTTGGGATAACATGTTATTATTATTTACAGCCAGATTATTGTATTTATATTTGTTGTTTTTATCACCACGTTTTGATCGTTGTGATCCCCGGCTTTCTTCAAGTGTCTGTCCATACAAGTGATCCTGATTCAGCAAATTTCGAACTGAACAATTCACTTAATCTACGAGATATAGTTATTGTTCCGCCGTTCATGTCTAGATTCTTTTATAAGGCATTTTACCGCAAGCAAGACGGGAGCGCCACTACCTCACAAGGAGTTACAGAGCGGAAGAGCAAAAGAAAAGAGGCGTTTTTGAGGAAAGGACAAAGAGAAGGACGGGGAACTAGATCAAGGCATCAGAAGATGTCGATTGACATTACATTTGAATATTTGAAGCTCATAAACAACGTGCGTGACACTGAACTGAAACCGAAATATAAAGTTTCAACTTAGTTTAAGTGTTGATATGCATTTTTAAGGAAATCAAAACGCTCCACGACTGTGAACCAGCGATTGAATTAATATTCAGTGCTAGCGTGAATGTTCAAAAGAGCTCATATTCAAACAAATTTCTCAACAGAAAATAAAATAAAAATAGGTGTAGATTAAATTCAATTCATAGAAAACAATATTGAAAACTAAAAGAATTAATAACAGCAAACGAAAAAAAAAAAGAAGAAAAGAGAAGAATATAAAAAATCGAAAAGATACATAAGAATGATTCAGAATGAAATTCAAAGACATACATACAAGCGAGACTGGCAGCAATAACTGAAAACACCTGGTTCCTAGACGACAGTAAAGCTTGAAGTGATTTTTCCTCCTTTCTTTTGACAAGAACTAGATCTCTTTATATGTAAAGTACAGTTCTTTGTAATGTTCAATTATAGAACTCCGTCTTTCCACAGAACCCGAATCTATACTATCCGGCTTAGGGATTGAGCTCACAATTTCTGAGCCATTAAATTCACTATGTTATTGTCCGGTGTGTCAATATAATGCAAATAAGTTTATGGTTATTGCTTTGCTTCTTTTTGCCCATTTGACTATTTTTACCCTTAACATTTTCCAGATATATTTTCACCTATCATAATATATGAAAATCAATTTCTCATAGTCTTGTAGAATCTTTATACCTAGGCCTGTGCATATCTATTTATCTATCTACATAAATCTGTTCATATTCATCTGCATACCTATCTATGATATGATATATACATTTATATATCTGACTAATGAAATGAAAAATAGAAAAGAAATAACGAGTTTCGCCCTTCATTGTTGTAAATTTCTCCACCTCCCTCATACACACGCGTACATATAATAAACATATAGTTTTAAGGTAAGCTATATTTATAGGTAATAGAGTAAAGCGTATGTAAATATAAAAGTGGATACTGAGGTCAATACCAAACGGTAACAACCCGTTTTACGCTTGAACACAGTTGTCCTGGCCTGAAGGTTGCATTCAATCATGAAACAGACTGTCGCCGCTCAGTGTCTCCGTTTACACACATTTATATATGACTGACGCTATAGATAAATAAATTAGTTTGAAAGAGATCCTTCTAAGATGAAACGCGTTAAGTAGGAGTTTTTTTTTGTTACCCCACTACTCTCTCTATCGTACACTGTCCATATATATCTATCTATTTATGTAAGGTTAGAGGGGTTCGATACCAGGTTAGTTGTGAGTAAGGACATTTTTGTTGTAACAGTTTTACAAGATATGGGTTAGTACCCTTCTACAACCGGCAGCATTCCCTTTGATCAGGAGACTGGAGTTTTTGAGGAGCGTGGAACCACTTCTTAATTGTTATTATTCCCAAGTTCATCCTAACCCGGGGTGGTAGCAGCTGTTAGCGTCCCAATTATGGACAATTAGTGAAACCCATTAAAAGAAATTTACATTTTTTTTGTAAAAAATTCCAGCAATATATTTTATGTAATAAATTATTAACAGTACATATTTATAGTAAAATTACCAACAATATGCACATACTAAAACATTGTAGCAACATCACCCAAATCTCTTTAAAATGTTATCAAATAACCAACATGAAAAAAATCTTTCATCAAATTGATCAATATAATATCCTACAATTTCTTAAAGAAATCAAACTGTATTCCAAAATATACCTTCAACTAAATTGCAACATAAAATACACATATCACCGCCTCTAGTGATCATGCCCACATAAACACAATATGCACAAAACCTAAGTATCTACTATAAATTCAATTGTGAAGGCAAGACAGCATATTTATTTTTATTACTTTCAAGCCTCCAAGAAAATTAAATTTTGACATTCAATGACGCATAAGGAGTTGATATGCTGCTAAGCTGACAAGTCAAGGAGTATAATCCTCTCCTAAAATAAATCTTGACTTCACCAGAACAAGAACACGGTTCTCTACTAACAATGGGAAATAAGTTCTGTTTTCAGATACAAGGCCAAAGACAATTCTAAGATTAAAATTCATCATGAATACAGTTATATATTTCCCAATCAGGTCATAAGGACGAGACATTCAAAGAAAAGAGTAAGCATTATCGATCTATCTTTATTTATCTTGCCATTTAACCAATTGTTTCTACCACAACACATGTATATCTTTCCTGCCAGAATTTATACATTACCATGAGATGGAGAGCGGGATAGGCAGACAGATAGATATATGTATGCGAAAGTGTTTTAAATTTATCTTTCTTTAAAATAAATAAAATCATTAAAACTATAATTTAAGTAATCTATGATTAAATTATTTTAATTATTTAAAATTTTACATCTAAATTAAATTTGAATTTTTTAAATGGATATATTAATTATATTAAAGGTTATTACTACATTTTACTAGCAGTAGATTTATCATTTTTTATAAAGTCATTTAAAATAAAATTTAAACCATATAACATTTTTTGAAATCAGAATAACTATATTCGATAATTTGCGTAATATAAATTTTAGCGAATCAATGCGGAAATGTCGTCATTCCGAAATTAACGCAATCGGGCTTAGAGCAAGAGCAAAGCTTCAAAGTCCATAAAGTTAATAGAAACTGAGCAAAATAAAATAGATTCATTCTCATGATACCACAATGGATTAAAGGGGCTTAACGCTTACAAAAAGAAACGCTTGCAGCACAGTGCAGCTTAGGGACGATTCATGAGTAAAAGCATAAATAAAACCGCTTTTCCATTTCATCTTTTGATGCTTACATGACTCAAAAGAATACATTAAGGAGATTAGGTTTATTATAAATTTAGTCGCAAATTAATTATCTCCTCTGTGACTTCTTAGAATTAGTCTAAAATACAAGTGTCTATTAGGTTGCATGTTTCAACAGATGAAGGCAAGCCTGTTTAAATGAGCCGAGTCTGAATGCTAGTAAATGAGGGTTCCATTTTGAAATTTATGTAATAAAATTATTACCCCTTCCATGTCTATGATGAGCACTGATTTTTAACTAATTTTATCCGTATAATGCTCTTTCAATGCATAAAATAATTATGCAGTAGTATAAATGGTATTTAGTGAGCGAATGTTAGTATGTCACAAGGATACAATAATGGGTCACGGTTTTAAAACTGAATTCGCAAGAAATGGTTTGTAAAACCTTGTTAATCTGGGTCTATTTCAAGCAAGTGCTCATATATCTATCTATCTATCTATCTATCTATCTATATATATATATATATATATATATATATATATATATATATGTGTGTGTGTGTATGTGTGTGTGCGCACGCGCGCGTGTGTGAGTGTGTGTATTTAGGCAGCATATAATGAATAATATAGATATGTCTATTTTATAATAATCCTTTCTAATTATCTTCTTGGTATTAGTTCAAATTCATCAAAGAAGGCGCTGTAGTTTTTATTAACCCATGTACTTTCGATCTCTTCCGAGATCATTCACAAGGGGGAATTGAGAAAAGAATCTTGTTGTAACTGTGATCGCTGTGATGGTAATTTTTTGTGAATGTTCTCTGTTATACATATTTTAAAATTAAAATTTATCCGATGCAGTTATGATGTTTTTTTTTCGCAGGTATCCCTATATAATGCTATTTGCATTTTTGACATCTCTTGTTAGCCCCCTTATATATATTTGTATGTGTGTGTTTGTTTGTGTATGTGTGTGTGAGAGAGAGAGAGGGGGAGAGAGAGAGAATTTTGAAACCATCTTCCAGAATGAAATGAAAGCCGTACATACAATCAAACATAAATATGTGATCGTATGTGTGTTTTTGCATACTCGTTGCATAGAGAGTTTCACATACACACACATGGAAGAAAATGCTATGTAAATCTTTATATACCAAAAAACTTTAGCAAAATTAATTTTAATGTGGAAAAATGTTTGGCATTTGCACACGCAAAAACACACATATATATATATAATGGCTACTCGTTTCCGAACACGCCCTTCTGCCAAATCTATAGTTGACTCACTAACCCTTCAAAAAACACCTGTCGTTTATACTATACTGAGCGGACGTCAGTTACAGTTTATGCGAGAGAGCGGATAATCTGGTGTGATTACCTTCTTTTTTGCTTCATTTTTAAACAAGGCCAGCACGCTCTCACAGCGTCGATCACGATGGCTTGTAACTTTGGCACAACTATTCCGTCTCTCCAATTTCATCCAGAAGGCTTGGGTTAACCCGTGGTATGGGTTTCAGACACTTTCCAAAGGTGTTGCGAGTTGAGATCACCTCTCCAAGGCAGATATTATCAAGAATGATGGTGAGATATAATCACATCGACTGGAGGCATTCGAATCCGAGTTTATTAAAAAGAGAACGTTCTAACCCCGTGTGCATATAATATGGTTCTTTTTAAAGTCTACTCCAACTCTATAATTCTAACGTCTCCGCCTATACACTGAAATTTTATTTAAATAGGATCGCCTACCTTCCTGTATACATTTTTCCTCAGTCTTTTGAAGTAGAGTTTTATCCCTTATTTTCTATTTAGGATTGGGCTTCCTGTTCCTTCTAAAGTCTACTTCAACTCTATACTTCTAAAATCTCCGTCTAAACTCTGAAGTTATATTTATTATTTATTCATTTTTCCTAAATAGGAGTAGACTTGTTCGCCTATCGTCCAGTTCACACTCCCCTCCGATCTTTTGAAAATGAGTTATATCCCTTGTTTACTGTTTAGGATTGGGTTTCCGGTTCCATTTCAAGTTTTTTTCTTTCATTCTCACTAGCCCCTGCTGACATCTTATCGTTTTACTTGGGTTAATTGAATAAAAAATCTTCTGAACATCGTCTTTTGACTTTAACACAAATCTTTAGTCTCATATAAACCTTGCAGTTGTTGAATACTAACTATTCTCTGATACATTATTTGTACGTCAGTTATAATAGATGAAGCAATACAGCTACAGTTGGAGACATAATAACTGAATAAATCAGGCGTCATTCCATCATAACCCATACGCGTAAAACTGCTGATATGTCTAGCGATGTGGCCGTCAAAAACTGTTCTCAAACATTATGCTACCCTAACAAAGTGTCGATCTTGGTGAGTGTCTGTAATAGTATGTGAACCTAGACTACAGAAATAAGTCTGCACCTTTGAACATCCTTGCCAGTATCGAAGCACAACCGATGCGTCATGTCCTATATGCACGGAAAATTTTCGATATGGAACTCCAGCTTCACAAAGGCCTATACACTCAAACGGTTTTTATTGAATAAAATGGATCACAAGTACATTTCCCTATAACAACTGTTTCGCGACATAAAATTTTATCTCTTTGACACAGACTTTGCTCTAGTATAAAAGTTACTAATTCGTCCGAATAACCAAAAATAAAATGTTGTATATATATATATATATATATATATATATATATATATATATATATATATATATATATATATATATATATATATATATATATATATATATATGATGCATTCAGAATATAACTATCCACAGTTTCATTTACTTATTTACTTTACTATTCATGACATGCCATATAGCCAAGTGTTCTAAAGCACTCCAGATCAAACGGTGATTTCTCCTAGATTTGAAACCTCTCTATATTATTTCCCACTGTTAAAAAGAAAACCTCAAAACAGCGTGTCTACTCGTATATGGGTAATCTCAAAATATTTGTCGGAGATATATATATATATATATATATATATATATATATATATATATATATAAAAAGACATGACTAATTAAATTATTTAGACATGTTTTGTCTAGTTATTTTTAGTAGGATCCTCTCATAATTACGGAAAGTTTGTTAGTATCCTTATTATGAGAGGTTCATATTTAATGTGTTGATGAAAGTATGCTATTTACACGCACACACACAAATATATATATATATATATATATATATATATATATGTGTGTGTGTCTCCCTGTGTAAAATGCTCAATGAAACTTAAGTAACATTAGAAAAAAATGTTATTAATACCAAGTGTAAGACATTATTCAAATACTAATAGAAGAAGCCAGTTGTACCGTCTCCTTGTCTGTTTTTTATTTGTTTGCTATTGAACACCTCTTAGGGTTTCGGAAATATACCCCCATAACTATAGATATTCTGAAACTACATTACACAGGATACTTGGATAAGTATATTTCATTTTGATCAAAGGAGGTCCTCGGGGAGAACAAACCCATAGTGAAAACATTTTCCCTTACTTTTAAATTAAATTTAAAAGTGAACAAGAAAATGTCTCATATCCAAAATATAGAAGAAGAAAGCGAGAAGATGGAGATCACATAGGCAAGATCATTGAGTAATATTCTCCGAAAATTGTACCAATGATTTGAAATTATTCATCATTTTCTTCCCAAAACTGTGACACCATGCAAGTCACGGGTAATTCGGCTAGTATATATATATATATATATATATATATATATATATATTAGGTTGGTGCAAAATAATGTCGTTTTCTCACATATGTTAATATGTGAGTAAACGACATTATTTTTGCACCAACCTTATATATATATATATATATATATATATATATATATATATATATATATATATATATATATGCTCATGCATGCTTATATTTGGTAATATTCTGATCATATGATCAAAGTTTGTGCTTGATCGCGCCAGTTACCTTGCTGGTGTTACAGTGTAAACATGGTCGTCTCGCTAACAGTGTACACCAAGGAGGAAAAAAGAAGTGATCCTAATCTGCAAAGAATATGCTATATGATCGATGAAAACTCGTCGATTTGCCATTACCATCTCTCGAGTTTGCTGAATATTCACGCCAGTGGTGGCAGTTGTCTTGCATTTTTTTCGTGTGTCATTCTTGTCTGCCCACTATGAAACTTCTTGATCCACGCATAGATATTTCTATGCAGTGTCACCGTATTGTATTAAAAGTCTCCGGTTGATTTCTGACCCTTGCAGACCTTCCGATTAGAGAAATTAAATCACAACTCTTGATTCCTCCCTGTTTAACTCTGCTAGAAACGGCAGCAAGAAAACTGGCGCGATCAAGCTCACACTTTGATTATTTAACCACAACAGTATCAACTATAAGCACGCTTGAGGTGAAAGGCGTGTGTGCATGTATATATATATATATATATATATATATATATATATATATATATATATATATGTATATGTATATATATATATATATATATATGTGTGTGTGTGTGTATATTAAGTAATATATTAAGTCCGACAATTATGCTAATATATTTTCTGTTAATACGTTATTTTTTATAGATACAAAGTCAATGCTGTTTTTTTTTTAATTCAACTATATTAAATACATTTACCAACCTGAATTTTCGAGAAATTTCGTAGAAAATATGCATTCTCCGTTAGGAATCGAACCTGTATTCCTATACAGGAACGGTCATTTTGCCTAACGAGCTATACCATTCAGCTACAGACAAGCGTCTAATTGGCAAATCACAGAATCTTCGATGTTTTTTATCGATTGAACATTTCAACTTACGAAAGGCATCTTAAAGTAAACAATGATAACATATTATGAAATGGATTAGTCCGACAATTATTTTAATATATTTCCTGTTTATACGTTATTCTTATAGACACAGTTTTTTTTAAGTAAATGAGCTGGCTTTTTAATTAAACAGTATAACAAGTCAAATGACGGTTTCTGTATAGTAATACAGGTTCTATTCCAGTCGCAGAACGCATATTTTCTACAAAGTTTTCTCGAATATTTAGGGCAATAAATGTAATTAATATTGTTTAATTAAAAAAAAAGAAAAAAAGAGCATTTACTTAAATAAATTGTATCTATATAAATAACGTATAAACAGAATATATATACACGTGTGTGTCAGTGTGTTTGACAATGCTTGCATGCAGATATATACAAACATATACCCATTTTATATATATATATATATATATATATATATATATATATATATATTCTTTCGTCTTTCATTGATAATGTTATTAAGCTTATCAGACGATATAAAAAAAATTTGCATAAAATAGAAAAAAACTTGTCTATATTATTTAATGAAACATGCAACAATGAAAAATGAATCCTAAATACACACACAATATATATATATATATATATATATATATATATATATATATATATATATATATGTCCACAGCTATGAGCCGATATGTTTGTGTCCATAATCCCCATGAATGTAATTAATGAATTATTTACTGGTCGATTTGTCACAATAATTTATTACTCTTAATTTGGAGATTAATAGTCGATATGCAATTATAATTCGAAAAGTCAGTCGTTTCGCTCTCAGAAAGAACGTTCTATTCAGACAAAGCGGCCAGCGAAATTATGAGTTCCATCACGTTTCCTGGCAACGTTTTGTGCGTCTTCGAGCTTAAAATAACAAAACCGCAGATTCCTTCTCCTCGAACCAGCATACAAATTAGTCTGCGAATGAACGTTACACAAAGATTAGTCGGCAATCGATGGCTTTTCATTTGACGCTGAAATCGATCCTCGTAGGGGATCGGTTATTAGTAGTGAATTGCTGATACAAAACGAGTTACTATGACGTCTGACTTTCTTCTTTTTCTATTTGCATTTAGTCAGAAATTATTAATGATGTTATACATTTATATATTACGTATGCACGCATAAACAAACATACGTATATTGTTTAATTTTTTTCTGTATTCATTTTCAAAGAGTGGTCACTATTGGATCATTTGTAAATATGAACATAGTAATCAACACCATATGGTGACTGTCAGTTTCACGCCTCAAGGACCATTAGGACAGGATGCATAAAGCTACCGACTGATTGCAACCATAATATATTGATTCCTACGTCTACACTATATATGTCTGCATTTATCAGTTCTTACGTTACTATATCTTATATGGGTTCTAATTATAGACCACCAGAGACATGTGAGAAAATAAAGAGAATGAAACATGTTTTTCATTTTTTTGTGAAAGGCCAATATATTTGGAATATTCAAAGTGCTGATTTTGTGTTATTTCTCCTATTTTATTTATTTTAATCAATTCGCTCTAATCAAGGCGATAATGCTACTAAGACATAATACGTTACTCTGAGTGAAAGATGATGAGGTGACTTTGTAAGGAAGTGGAAAGCGAATTCTAAACAGGAAAAAAGGGATAAACGTCTACTAATATTCAAAAGACCGAGGAGGTGTATGAACCGGGCATTAGATGAAATTATATACTCCTACATTTTATTATTCATGTTTATCATATTTTTTATTACTATACATTAACTCATAATTTATTAAATTTTGTTTTTAAATTTATCTCGATAGTTATTGTTTATTTGTTATTTTAATCTTTGGAGTTTTAATGTGTGTATGTAGTGAAGTAGAAATTTATTTTTGAGTCTACAAATGGAAACGAACTTTTATCTTTTGTTTATTATTTTATCTTCTGGAAAGACGATTATTGCTATTTTCTCTTGAAGAAAAATAGATTTTATTTTGAGTTCATACAAGCTGGTCAACTGCTTTGTCATTTTGCGGTTCCATTTGTGTTTTGAGAATGATCTGCTATTTGCATGTTCTGTTAAAATGTATTTTATTGAGTAAGCTTATCGCACAAAACATCAGTTCTAAAAAGAAAAACTGAAAAAAATGTTCCCCCTCTTACTCCAACCCTATAATGTGGTACAAACAGTCACCATGCAGTTTTCACACCGTTTTTATATATCTTCTCCCATTAATCAAATTTTGATATTTATGTATGTATGCATTAAATAGTATATTTAGGTGGTAATTGTTTTTTGTCAAAACTGAAAATGGATATCGGAATAATTCGAGAATATCTATCTATCTATCTATCTATCTATCTCTCTCTCTCTCTCTCTCTCTCTCTATATATATATATATATATATATATATATATATATATATATATATATATATAATGAAATGGACTAAGTTCGACAATTATTTTAATATATTTTCTGTTTATACGTTATCCGTATAGATAAAATATTTAAGTAAATACTCTGTTTATAATAAACAGTATTAACTACATTTACCGGCCTGAATGACAATAAAATTTGTCGGACATTCATTCATAATATATGATGTCATTTGTTTACGTTAAGATACGCTTGAAGCAGATACGAGCGTTCGATAAAAATCATGGGGAATTTGTTGTTTAGAAACTAATTTGTCTTTGCTAACCTGACGCTGTCTCTGTAGCTAAATGGTATAGCACGTCAGGATATATGACAGTTCCGTGTAGGTTACAGGTTTGATTTCTGTCAGAGGACACATATTTTCTATGAAATTCCTCGGATATTCAGTCCGGTAAATGTTGTTAATACTGTTTATTATAAACAGAGCATTTGCTTAAATATTTCTATCTATAAAAATAACGTATAAACAGAACATATGTATATTTGTCCGCTTGTGAATCATGATCCCAATTTTTGTTATTAATCAAGATTGTTTTTCTTATTTAATTTTAATATTTCCTGTGTATTAAAATAAACAAAATAATATTATATCAATATTATAAAAATCATGGAATTTTATTTAATACAAGGTTCAACAGATGGTTTGCGGTTGAATTCGAGATGATAGTATTAAAATATCATGAAGGAAAGTTAGACAAATGAAATTAAATGATTAGGAAATAAATAAAAAAAAAACGAAAGGAAGTGAGAAAGGAAGAAAGAAAATGAAATGATTAAAAAAGAAATAAAAGAAAAATATTTAAGATATAAGGAAAAACGAAAAGAAAAAGAAAATTCTTCCTCTATGTTCCGTGTCCCTTCAGGAGGTAGGCGATCATGGCTCTCCACAACTTCTTGTCTTTTGTAGCTCTTAGTAATATTTGTCTTTTTGCTATTCCTCCTAATTCCTGTTTTGCTAACCATTTACACAAGCTTGTTAAAAGCTCGATAAAGAAAAAATGAAATAAAAATGAAATAAAAATGAAAAAAAAAAAAAAAATTACTAAGAAAGAAAGAAAAAAAAAAAATAAACGAGAAAGAAAATAATAAAGAAAAGGAAAAAGGAAAGAAATAATATTTTTCAACAATAGTTGCTCTGATTCTTAAATTCTAATGTATTTTCTGAATAGGAAAGCAGCTGACACTATAATTACGCAATATATAGATTTTATATTAAATATAAACAGGTGTGTCTATAATACACATTGATATTATCTATTGTCAACGGGTTCCAAACTGACGCAATGGTATGTATTAAGTACAGAGACTTAAAATTTGATATTAATTCTTGAATAACGAGAATTGCTGAACATTTTGTCGAGACAGAAGTTTCATTTTCATTAAAATTCGTTTTTAATTATTCATTTAAAAAATAAAACATTACAAAAATTCAAAATATTATCATATTGAAAACATGAAATCAAATATCTCCAAGTATAAATATTTTTTTAAATATTGTTATTTAAATTCATTTGTAACGATCCTTTTTTCGTTTTTTTTTCTTTCTGTGTTGAAATTGGCGATAGCGTGGCTGGTGATTCGAACTCCACCTTTATATAAAGCATTTTCAGAATGCTATATTGAATTTTATTTATATTTTCTATATCTAGGATTTTTATCTATACAATTAACTTCATGCCTGAATACCATTTTGCAATATAAAAATGTCGTTTTTAATCATTAATGTAGATATATCCAAAGATATTTTCCACGAATTAAAAGAAATAAAAAGCAACTTATTTCTGATCTCATTATTATGCTTACTTCAGATGACGTCTATGATACCATAACAATGGGGTATCACATTTCCAAAATAGGGAAATCAGACATATTACCAATAAATGAAAGTAATATTTTACTTTATATTAGAAAACAGATCGCCTTTGCATAAATACGTGCACACAGCCGCCGTCGAAAACATTTTTGAACAATGAGAAGAATCTATAGCAGCAATCTCCTACCTGGGAAATTCTTGCTTGCGTTTGAATATTTGGTTTTTAGTCGAGTTTGAACATTGCCAATATGCCTAGACCGGAAATATCCAACTACTTCGTCATAAACAAAAATAAAATCTGTATTTGTACCTAATCAGCGTGATGTATGCCTTGTGCATATTAAGTATACATCGATATTTAACAATTAACAACATTCGCGTCTGCTCTGGCGCAAACACGCGAATCCGCGTGAAGTTAACGAAGTGTATTATCATAATGATAATCCTGGTAAGTTCGTCAAAAATTTGTAGCGAAAGTCGTGCAAATATTCTCTAACGACGCCATTGTTAAAACGAAACATTTCCAGGCTAGCAACACGGATATTTTCTGTCGCGTGACTATTCCCAAGTTTGTATACAGTCACCGCGAGGCCGCTACCCCACCATCATTTTTTTTTTAACTTGACAACAACCAGGAGAACATTATATTTATACAAGTGCGTTTAGCGGCTATAGAGGCAAATGATACAGATGAATGCAGCCATGGTGGAAAATTACAACATCCTAACCTATACAGAGAGATTATTCTAAGGGGACGAGAAGATCTACCAGGATATATTATCGACTGACGTTACCTTAACAACATATGCTACATGGCTGACATTGTATAGTTAGCAGATTGAAAAGGAAAACTAAAAGGCTATTCTACAAATTAGTTGAGGAAAACAAGAAGACACGATAAACCAATAACTAGAAGACAGAACGCATGATTGTCGGTAAAAGGGACAACCTAATTTGTGAGTTACGTATCGGGGACGTCAAAATCAGAAGCTGCAGAAATTTAACTACCTTTATATTAGAGTCATATACAATGGAAAGTATGACATAATCCGAAAATATATAGAAATAGCTACGTATGATTTTCAGAATCCTAGTAAAAAATATAAGTATTGAATAATGTTACAAAGAACAAGGAAACGAATGCAGGGCTTCTATGAAATGTCTAATATCCTATTTAGGTGTAAATGTTAGGTGATATTATGACAGATGAAGAAAATATTTGAAGTAAAAGAGATGTGCATCTACCGACGAATGTTAAAAAAATAACATACACAGAATATATAAAAAACGTCAAATTTTAAAAATATGAAAAAAAAAACCCTTTCTAAAAGAAAAAAAAAACAGAAATTGGGCGACTGAAATATTTTCAACAAACCACGAGAAAAAAGTCTTGGAGAATTTAGTATCACGTAGTATATGAAAATGTTATGGTAATTTACCCACGCACGCATGGACTCTCCCAGGTATAAATCGGAGCAGGTACTGCCTTTTATATTTTAGTTTCCAGCAGTCAGCTCTGACAGTCAGACCGAAAATTCCTTCTGTAACACCCTCGTGTGTATTTCTTCGTATTACTGTTTTTGTTAATATATTTGATATACTCAATTCCTCTCTTTGTGTCTTTATTTCTTGTCCTAACAAGGCCACAACAGAAATGCATGGGAAAGTAGTGAGAAACGTAAAGGATGTGACAACTGTTACCACAAAGACAAAGTTCAAGTGTGAAGTAGCGACATTAGAATAGCAACAGATAGGACGTTATGGAGATCCATAATCGTCCACAGACATGGTACATAAAAGTAGAAGAAGAAACGTCTATAAGAACAAATATCACAAAGACAAAATGAAAGTTGTAAAAGAGCAAGTATTACTTCGAATAAAAAATATATGACGTTAAGTAGAACCATGATCAACCGCGTACCGAGAGGGCACGGCGCTTAAAAGAGTCAAAGTAACAAGTGTCACAACAACAAAGAGCAGTCATAAAGGAGCAAGTATTGCTTGAGTAACAAAATATGACGGAAAGTGCCTGCAGTGTAACGTATCGGTGCAGGAATTGGAATTTGTAAACCGGGGATTAAATTTCTAAATTTAAAAAAAGCATAAATCCGTCTTTCTGCCACCATAATCAGCTATAGATTAAATATATCGGGATAGAATTCGATGACAACCAATATAAGAGAAGGAAAACTGGATTTCAGACTGTGGTGAAGATAACAGGAAACCACTCCACTATCTTTATGAAGGATGCATGGCAATTCACATTATTAAAGTAAAGGGATATGTCGAGACTTCTAGATGACAGTTAAAAAAAAATCAAATGGTAAGAAATTGTGGAGAGTAGTGGTAACCAATGTCGTAAAGGGAGATGTTACAAAGAAGAACATTTAAACTGGAAATATGTCAAAAGAACGCTGACTCTTGGGGTTATTTTTCCAGATACATAGATGGGAATGAGTAATGTGACCACCTTTTATGGTAAAATGATTTACAAGCAGAAAACAAAGCGATATAAAAATAATATGATAAATTACCAAATCCTTTGCAGTAATAAAACTTAATGTTTTAAGTATAGAGATGTATTTTAGTGCAATAGTTGTTTTAGCGGTATCTTGTACGTAGCAATCGGTTGCTGATTACTCAGCCTTTCTGGCGAGTTCCTAATTAGGACTTCTTTGACAATGACAATGATTCAAAACTAAAAGAGACACAACTGCAGTGACTATTTCTTTATCAATGACATTTTTCTTATGTAATTAGGAAAGTGTATTAAGAAGTACGCTGACTAAATTTATTTTGCACAACAAATATTTTATTTACATTATTTGCATTATTCGGACTATTGTCCTCATCTTTTTCGTCATATTTATTACAACGTTTCGGCCGTTGTACGCTCCGGCCTTCTTCAGGTGGTTGGAATGTCGAACTGAATCCTTTATTACGCCCACTGGGATAGACTGTTCTAGTTCCACGTGCCATGTTTGATGGGTGCCAGTTATCAGTTATCTCCTGTTAATTTCCCTCTGAAAGTTTTATTTCCAACATAACTTCCATCAAGTATTTTTTTTTCAGATCAAAATTCATATAATAAACACTGTTAAGATATAAAATTATTGATCCATCTTCATGCATGGAAATATTGATAGTGAGACAATACGGAAATGTTCGACATTCATTACCTGAACAAATACTGTTATTGTCATTTGAAATTTATAAAAACTTTCTTATAAATTTTTTCAGGCAAAAAAGTTTCCCACGTCTACTATTATTCCTTCTTCTACGATTCATAGGAACTTTCTTTTATCACCTTTTGTTTTTAAGGGTTGTGAGGAAAGTTAACATCATAATTTTATTATTTTCTCTTCGGCTTACAGCCACATCACGTTGAAACGCTGGTTCCCGTACGGTCACTGAAGTTAAGCAACGTTGAGCCTGGTTAGTACCTAGATGACTAACCGTTTGGAAATGCTAGGTTCTGTAAGCTTGGATGTGCGAGTGGTGTAATGGTTAATTGCTCGGAATTGTTAATTGAAGAGCTATTAACCATTATATATATTCACTTACGCGCAAATAACATTTGGGAAAGGTATGAATCAATCACTTCTCCCTCCAACTCTGACTTAATTAATAAAACTTATATCACTAAAACCATTATTATCTCCACAAAAGAAATTTCGCACAAAATATACACATTTCAGTATTAAATAATCCATACAGGTGCTGATATTCCACTAAACAAAAACAGCCAACTAACAATTGCCTATAATGATTAAATCTGAATTTTCTATTGGTTACGTCTTAATCGCTTACACGATATTTGCTGTTCCTACAGTCATGTATATTTTGAACTTTTTTCCGAACTAGTGTATTATTATTATTATTATTATTATTATTATTATTATTAGTTATTCACTGAGTATAGACACAAGCAGTAAGCAGCGAATGACACTGTAGCTCAAGTGACAAATTACCCCAGCATTCTTTGCAGTATCCGAACTGTTAAACAATGCCATCTTCTGGTTTGAACTTTTCACCGATTTTACGTTTCTACAGTCTTTTCCTGAGGGTCATCGCAACCACTCCTAATGATCCTATAAAGACTGTCACTTATGTCACCTTTATGATTATTAAAAGCATATTAAGTAATGTCAGTGGTTCGACTTTAAAGGAGAATGTCAAGACATTCTAAATAACTTCGAAATATTTCGTTTGTCAGATGGCAACCAGTAAATTATATTTAATCTGTCAACCGTTTATTGCATCTTCTGACGGCGCCATTTTTCATTTTGCCACCTCGGGTGGCTTATGGGTGAGCGAAGCTTGACCCTTTGCGCTGACAAAAGGAACAGAATGCCCGAAAGATGAACGTACAAATTCGTACACGAATAGAAATATGAATGACATCAGGTGAACTGATGTGTGCACATGACATAAAGAAGGATTGGCTCAGAAGACGAAAATGAGGCAATGAGAGAAAAAGATATGACAGAGAATCAAGCAGAAACTGAATAATAAGACACGAGGAGGAGACTGCAATCATTAACATAGTTCGGATGAAACTTTAGCAAACAGATAAGAGAAAACAAGCAAAATAAACGTAGGAGTAATTAAAATAGAAAAAATATAAATATAACAGTAACTCTCTATTTCACACACACACACACACACACACTATATATATATATATATATATATATATATATATATATGCATATATTTATAGATATTTTATATATATACATATATTTATATTTATGCATTATATTTATATATATATATATATATATATATATATATATATATCACACACAGAAAAACACACTCACAGACACACTATATATATATATATATATATATATATATATATATATATATATATATATATATATATATAATCGTTCCATCAGTTTTTTCCAAAAGAAGTGTGACTTTTACGTGGATGCTTTTAAAGCCCTTACAAGATTAATATATTAATTTCTAATTATTAAACTATATATATAAATATATCGTTCTATACATTAATATTCATTTACATTCGTGTATATATATATATATATATATATATATATATGTGTGTGTGTGTCTGCGCGTATGTGTGAGTGTGTGTATATGTATGTTTGTGTGTGTGTGTTTTGTGTTACTTTTCTTGCTACCTGCCGGGTCAACGAATTTAATAATTGGGCATTTGGGCAGTAATCCCACTTGTATACAAGTTTCATTAAAAATGACAGAGAAGAAACTGCGGTTAAGTTTTTTATTTAATTTGTCTCGTATTCTTATAATTTTCTTTTCTGGAGATTATGAGAAGAAAATTCTAAGAAAAAAATTTGGATACAAACTTAACTGTAGTAAGTTGACAGTCGTTTTTAATGAAACTTGTATAAAAAAGGGATATCCACATATAATCTATATGTGGGAATGTTGACACATTCAGAACATATATATAAACCAATAGCAATGCAGGAAATACAAATAAAAAAAAATACATTAACATATTCTATAAGATTCAAATGCCTGATGACTATAAACAGGATGAATCTTCCCTTAGAAACCATGTAAAGAAATATACAAACCTAGCCGACGAAGAAAAGAAAATTAATTTATTTACAATATTTATTATATTTACAATAAATTTTAAATCTGTTGTCGTCAACAGCAATAGCGTACCTGCATGTTCCAATTTACAGAGAAATAATGTTATTGATGAATTCACATGTCCCTTAAAGAACTATCTTACTGGTCAAACCAAATTCATAAAAAATTATATTAGTTACTAGAGGTCTAACACACGATATATCGCTCTGAACATAGCTCAAGAAGGTATCATTTAAATACACATGGAGACGTACCAAATCCAACCGGAATATATTCGTTGAAAAGGCTAATACAGTACAGTTATTATTAAGTATTATTGATAAAAACAAGAAGCCAACAAGCAATAACATCAATTATGAACACGGCTAAATGGTACTGAACGAGCTTGGAAAATAAAACATTACTCTCTCTCTCTGTATGTCTGTCTGTCTCTCTCTCTCTTTATCTCTCTCTCTCTTTCTATATATATATATATATATATATATATATATAACAATCCGTACATCCAGTTAAAAGGAAAAATAAAGAATTATTGATGAAGGTTAAAGTATAGCTGAAACATACCTCGGACATACAGAACATTCGTAAAATTTCTACATATAAGAGGAAAATTATGAAAAAAAAATAATTAAAACATAATCGAAATAATTTGTCATAAATGTGTGTGTGTGTGTATATATATATATATATATATATATATATATATATATATATATATATATAATGCTCTCTCTCCATCCATTTGCTCACTTATTCGTGTTTGGTGATTGCAATGCCCATCAGACCAAGTGGCTTAAAATGCTACTACTGACCTTGCAGGCATTCAAACCGTTAATTTTTCAATCTCTCAATTCCTCATGCAGATAGTTGACTTCCCCACATGTTTTCCCTGCAACCGGGACGGTAAGGCTTCTCTTCTCGATCTATGTTTTTACCTCCAACCCCGAGTCCTGTAGCGCCACGCAGCTCTGTCCACTTGGCAATTCTGATCATGCTGTAGTGTCTATCAACATTTCCTTCAACTCCACCCACTGCAAAGGAGCTCCTACCACTAGAACCTCGTTCTGCTATCAACGAGCATACTGGGACTTGATCCGGGATTTCCTTCGCGATGTCCCCGGGGATGTTGTCTTTACGCTCCCCGTTCAAGAATGTGCTTCCGAGGTCTCCTCCTGGGTTAAAGCTGGAATCCAGGCTTTCATTCCGTCAAGAAAATAAGGTCAAATCGCGCTCCTCCCTTTGGTTCTCCGCTGCTTTCTCAGATTTCTTACCCATAGGAACCACTTCTTCCATCTATATAGTAGCGACATGTCTGACTGCAATAGGCGTCTCTTTATCTCTGCCCGTAACGAGTGTAAGCGTGTCCTGAAAGAAGCAAAGTCACTATTTGCTGCTCGAATGAAAGAACGTATTGCATCTCGCACATTCGACTCCAAGGATTATTGGCGTCTCTGCAAGAGCGTACTTAACAATCGCAAACCTTCTATACTTCCTTTGTTCAACCAGTTCGAGGTTCTGACCTCTTCTGCTGACAAGGCTGAATGCTTTGCTCGGAAATTCTCATTCAATTCAAAGCTCGACTATTCCGGTGTACCAACACCCGATACCCGCTTAAGAACCGAGGCTCTATTGAGCGACCTGCACATAACCCCGGCATCGGTATTGGGCATTATCTCTAATTTAGGCCCCTACAAGGCTAGTGGTGGAGATGGGATACCAGCCATTGTCCTGAAGAAATGTGAGCCTGAACTGGCCCCTGCCTTCTCCAAATTATATAACTATTGTCTCAATGAAACTTGTTTTCCAGACTTTTGGAAGTCCTCATCCATTGTTCCTGTCTTTAAGAACTCTGTGGACCCTTCTGACCCTTCTAATTACCGTCTTATCAGTCTCCTACCCCTCTTCGGCAAAGTCTTCGAAGCTTTAATCAATGCCAAAGTGGTTAAGCACCTTACATCCCATGATCTGCTCTCCGACAAGCAATATGGTTTCCGCTTTGCCTGTACGGCCATCACTGAAATTGTTTACCAAGCTCTTCATAATAACGGAGAAACTCGTGCCGTGGCTCTAGATATCTCCAAGGCGTTTGATAGGGTTTGACATGCCGACCTTCTTCGCAAGCTTCGGGGTTATGGAATTTCAGGTCGATTGTTTAACAATACAATAATTACTGTCAAACTGTGTATTGAATGTCATTCTCAACGGATTCTCCTCCAGCTCCTATCCCACGAACGCAGGTGTTCCCCAAGGCTCCATCCTAGGCCCTACTCTGTTCCTTATCTTCATCAATGATCTTCCTGACGTCATAGATTCCCAAGAAGGCATCTACGCGGATGACACTACAATTTACTCCTGCCTCAAAAACAAATCTAGTCTCGTTGACAAAACTAACCAGGCCGTTCGTCTCGAAAAGGACCTCCAATAGGTTGTGAACTGGGGTATGAATTGGTTAACTTTAACGCCTCAAAAACAAAACTGCTCTCTATTACTCACCACAGAGAACCATCCCAATCCTCCATTAGAATGTCTGACGCTCAACTTCTCGAGAGAAACTCTTTGCGACTACTCGGTTTAACATTGACTGCTGACCTGAGATTGAACAAATACATTGAGTCAATAGCTTCGCCAACCACAAGGAAGGTGCTCCCTCTGTTGGTCTCAGGGTTCTTGACAAGATCCAGAAAGAATATGCAATGTAATTGGCCCTAATCTGGCATCACGTCTGCAGACGCACTCTCACAGACGTACCGTCGCCTCCATCTGTCTTTTTTTACAAATACTTTTATGGTAACTGCTCCGATGAGCTGCTTTCGCTGGTTCCCAGACTTCATGAATTTAAGCGTTCTGCTCGGCTGGCATCTCGCTCACACCATTTCACTGTCGAAACTGTTAAATGTATCCGTCGCTTCTACTTCAATAGCTTCATGTCTCGCACCTATTGCCTGTGGAACTCCCTCTCCTTTTTCTGTTACACTGAGAGCTATAATCTCCAACTATTCAACCATAATGTCAATCGACGTCTCCAGATGCTTCTCTTCATCCTTTCCTCTATCACACCTATTTTCTCTCGCTCCAACTCTCTGTATCCCCTTGCGTGCTAGTGGCTTCCCGCTGAAATATATATATATATATATATATATATATGTATATAGATACATATATAAAGGATCAACAACACACACATATATATATATATATATATATATGATGTACATATATATATATATTTATATATATGTATATATATATATATATATATGTATATATATATATATACATATATGCTTATACAAATGTAAGTATATATACATATATATATTACATGTGTATATATGTATTCATATGTATATATACATATATATGGATATATATATATGTATATCTGTAAACATATATACAATATATATATATGTATATATACCATATATATACTGCATATATATAATATAAAACATATATAAAACTATACATGTATACATACTATACATATATATGTATAATATATATATATATATATATATATATATATATGAAATATATTTATATATATGAAATATATATATACATATAAACATAATAGACATACAATATATACAGTAGCGTCCAAAACTAAGGGACAAAATTTTAAAACCTAATATTTGTTAGAAATAACAACTGTGAAAAGCTGAAATTTTGACAACTGGTAGTCGTTATCATCCATAATAACATACTCAAATTTGAATCATTTGCAAACGATAGAAAAAGAATTATAGCAATTATTTATTTATTTTCAAAATAGGATCGTCCAAAAGTAAGGGACAAAATTGAGAAAAACAATGAAAACAGTATGCTATATTCAAATTTTTTGATTTCCTCTAAAGAATAAGTCTTACTTAGTCATTTGTAAACGTTGCATAAGCCGGCACCATGGCGAAACGCCAAAAACTTGATTACTCTGTGAGACAATCTATTGTGAAGCTACACAAGGAAAAGCACACCATTAGAGAGATTTCAGAGAAAGTGAAACATTCCAAGAGTGTTGTAGGCAGGGTTGTTAAATCTTACAATGATACTGGCAAAATAGTTAGTGCTTTTAAAACCGGCAGACCCCGCAAAACTTCGGCAAGAGAAGATCGAATAATGCAGCGTATGTCATTAAAGGACCGTTTTAAGTCTTGCACAGAAATTAAAAGGGTTATGAATAGTACCTCATGTGTTAATGTGTCAAGAAAGACTGTTTGTAGACGACTGCAAGAAATAGGGCTGTTTAATCGAAACCCAGGGAAGAAACCACTTGTTAGTTCGAAGAATAAGAAGAAGATATTAGAGTTTGCAAACAGGTATGTAATTTGGACATATGAAAATTGGGCAAAAGTATTTTTCAGTGATGAAAGCAAGTTTAATTTATTTGGAAATGTTTGAAAAAACAATGTAAAGAGACGTATTGGTGAAAGATTAAGTGCAAAGTGTACTAAGAAAACTGTCAAGTTTGGGGGCGGAAGCGTCATGGTATTTAGAATGTTTTCTAGCCAAGGTACAACGCCTCTTGTCCGGTTACAAACTCGTGTAAACGCGCAGATCTATAAAAACATTGTTCAAGATCATGTTGTGCCAATCATACAGAATTCAGGTTTCGATAGGGCTACCTTTATGCAAGATAATGCCCCATGTCACAAGGCAAAGGTGGTAATGAGTTGCCTTAGCAAGCAAGATTTGGAAATTATGGATTGGCCACCACAAAGTCCTGACTTAAATCCAATAGAAAATCATTGGAAGACAGTGTAAAAGTTGGAAGACCTTAGGAGTGAAAGTTATGGAAAGAAATCCCACTAACACGGAGGATTTATGGGTGAAGCTTCAAGAAGAATGGTCTAAAATTAGTATCGAGGATTGTCAAGAATTGATTCGTTCTTGTAGTCGAAGATATGAAGATGTCATTGAGAGCAAGGGCTCATTTACTACATATTGACTGTACATGTATTTTTATTGTTTTTTTGCTGTTTACATTGTTTTTCTCAATTTTGTCCCTTACTTTTGGACGTTCTAAATTTGAAAATAAATAAATAATTGTTATAATTCTTTTTCTATCCTTTGCAAATGATTCAAATTTTAGTATGTTATTATGGATGATAACGACTACCAGTTGTCAAAATTTCAGCTTTTCACAGTTGTTACTTCTAACAAATATTAGGTTTTAAAATTTTGTCCCTTAGTTTTGGACGCTATTATATATATATATATATATATATATATATATATATATATATATATATACGCTATATATATACGCTATATATATGTATGTATATATATATATATACGCTATATATATATATATATATATATATATATATATATATATATATATATATATATGCTACTACGTACATACACTATGGATATATATTAGGTTGGTGCAATTCTGAAAATAATGTCGTTTTCTCACATAGTAACATATGTGAAAAACGACATTATTTTTGCCCCAACTAATACATAATATATATATATATATATATATATATATATATATATATACAATGTACTTCTATATGTGCTATATATATATATACTATATATACACAATATATGTATATATATACACACACTATATTCATATACACAGACTATATACATACTATATATACACAGTATAATATATATATATATATATCCTATATATATATTTATATACTATACATATATAAACAATATATACACTGTTTTTCTTGCACTATATATATATATATATATATATATATATACACTGCTTTTCTTACACAATATATATATATATATATATATATATATATATATATATATATATATATATATATATATACTTGTATACGAACGCTTGCTCGTACATTTACGTACATTATGCATATTTTTTTCCACTAATAAACATTGTCCATTGTTCTTTTTTTCTGTTTTATAATTTACTCTATTTACCTCGATATAGTTCTGTTGAGCAAGTTACGAAACCGGTTAGCTAACCCGTTTTTCATCTTTAATTTTTATTATCATGAGTTTTAATAATAAAACTAATTTTTGTCTTTTCATGGCAGTGATATAATTTTGTACCACCAAACTTATCTTTAAATACATACATATACATATATACATATTCATATATATATATATATATATATATATATATATATATATATATATATATATATATATAAACCACATACTATAGTAATTGTAAAGCGAAAATAACTAAAAATCAAAAAAATCAATAAAATACATGACTACTAAATTTTCAATATTACTGAATGCATATAAAATTATATAAAATATGTTTACGTTTTATTCATCAAGTAATCTTCAGATATTACGCCGTAGAAATAAATTGCAAATATAAAAGGACTGAGATACTTTTGAACATCTAATAAAATCACCCACTACCGTTTTAAAAATGCTTTAATGCGATATTTTAAAATAAAAGAAAGTAATTTTTTTCAAAACACATTTATTAAACTGTAAATCCGTTAATATTCTTCAAATTAAGTTTCAGAAATGTATATATTTTTTGAAAGATTTTGTAATTACATAATTACAAAATTTTTGTAATTACATAATTACACTGTGATGTGAAAATTGTCAATTTGTCTAATATCAGCCATTTTAGCGATTTGAAAAAGTTAACTTTGAAAGTATTTCGCTTATTGCAAGCATTAAAGTTAATCTATTTTCTTTTAATTAAAATTAAAATGAAAGCTTGTTGAAAGATTTTTCATTTATAAGAAACTTATTTTAAACCTTAGATATCGCTTTTCTCTGTCTCCCCAAATATATATATTTAGAAAAATTATCCCGAGCTCAATCAAGCCTACATAACCGAAACATTATTCATTAATTCAATTTCCTTATCGACGAAAGAATTCACCTATCTCTCAGACTACCATTGCATAATGCCCCATTGATCAGCATATATGTAGTCGTGCCACAACACAATACAAATTAACTAAAGATTGTATACAGACACCCGCCACTCGGTGTAGTCCTCAGTGTTCTCTTTTATATTTACACATGCTCTTTCTCTGATAGTTACCACTTTTACCCATATATATATATATATATATATATATATATATATATATATATATATATATATATATATATAGTAAGATTATATAAGTACAGGCGGAATAGTCACTAACGAATTTACTTGTGGTACAAGGCCGATATTAAGGAGCACCATACATGAACGGACTCACTGCTGAATCATAATAGACCTAGCCAGTCAAGTTTACTAAAAATTACACCACGTGGAAGCGCCCAAATTATTTTCAAGTGTAGCGTAGATCCGTGGAGTACCCAGTGAAGATCGAACACACTACTCAGTTGTAATAAACCCAGGCGAGAGTAGCTGGCTAATCATTACACGACGTATATGCGTTCACTGTCTTTCTGCAGTAGTACGTTGTTTTGGCCTATCTTTTGTGAATTTCGAAACGAATTCTTTATTCTACAAACAGGAAATTTTATCATTTTGCATTCTGCTCTACATGCGAAAGGTTATCTTGTATTAGTTAATTTAAAAAAAAATAAGTTTGACATTTATTTGATAAATTCTAAACCGTATTCCGTTAAAATTCTTCCGGAGTCTCTGTCTTTTACCAAGACTAGTATTTTCCATTCACGTGACTGTCAGCTGTTGTTGATTAATTCAATAATGGTTTAATTTTTAATCCAATTAATAAATTTTACGTAAAAAAAATCAATGAACAATTTTTCATGAGAAAAAGTCATTTGAAAAATGAATTTAATGCATTATTCTTAAATCAATTAATAACTAAATGTAGCAGTATTTTAGTTTAAATTAATTTAAAAAATCATCTGTTTTTTTAAAAAAAAAATATGCTTTGAATAATGTGCCGATTATAATCAATTTGATTTTTCATTTCTGATGTTCTAAGTTTAATTATTTTTGAGACATTCTTTTTCAATATTTAATAAGTTTATCAAGGAACGAGGTCAAATGGGTAAGAATCCGCTGGAAATATTGTGATGCGTTCATACTCTAATGGAGAAAGCCTATCTCTATTGAACAGCTGACTTGATTTTAACCTGGATTCAAGGGTAAACCACACACACCATTTGGGAAGGATGCAATTATGTCAGAAACAGGGTAGAATACTGGATGCCATTTTTCTAATAATCTCTGAGCAAGTAGATAAATTTAAGTAACTTAAAAAAAATTCAAGTAACTGAGACATTTTAGAACTAATGACGGAAAATGTAATACAGAAATCCAAACGCGCATAGGAATAGTGAAATATTCTTTCCAAAATCTAAATTATTAAGAAAAAGAACAATTTTGTTAGAAACAATGAAAAGAGCGCTGAAATGTTATTTAATATTAATCCTATACTTAACATCGGGATTATGCAGCTGAAATTTCTGGAACACGTAATGAGAAAGGAGGAGGCTTGGAGAATGTGATACTCACATGGCGGATAGAGGGAAAGAGGGAGAAAGGAAACCGTGGCATACCTAGCAGGCTTAAGCAAGTGGATGACAGAACAGTGCCTGTGATTAGTAGCAAAAGGTCAAAACATGAGAGAACTACAAGGGATAGTGGAAAGTCGTCCTGAAAAAAGAAACAAACTATACAGCAGTGCAATTTCTTCACTATAAGGAATAAGTTACTTAAAGCAAAAACAAATGTAGTTCTAAAAACAAATGTAGTTCTACCGACTAGGCTAAGAATAACAAAGAGGTAACATGAGAGCAATGAGGGAGTCTTACAGAAAGCAGGAAAGAAGGAAACACCTTTTTACAATTAGAAAAAAATAATTGTCAAATTTCTGGAACACATAATGAGAAAAGAGGATTAATTAGATAAAGTAACACTTACAGGACCTACTGAAGACAAGAGGTAAACAATGAATAACTTACTTAACAATTCCAAATGGCTGACACAACGCAGACCAAGGGTGATGTCAAAGGTAAAAAAAATGTTTAGAGAAAAGGGAAATAAATCCTCGTGAACCATGATCGCCTACGTTATGAAAGGATAGGGGACTTACAAGGAAAAAGAAATCAATAAATCTGCAGTAAAAATATGTGCTTTGCAATTCAAGTATTCATTTTTTTTTTCAATATAATCTCTTTCCATGTCCCTGCACTTAATTCTTTAGTGAATATTAATCATAGCTCATATGCTACACTGTGAATCTTTCAACTAATTACGTGTTTGGCTGCAGACATATTAAGTCATCCTCTTATATACGAGACCACACATAAGCCAATTGGGTTCATTTTAAAAGCAGTTCATGATACAAAATGATGAGGTAACAATATTATCAATTATATTATTAATTATAAGTATATATACATATTTTAATTTCTGTTTGCAATACAAGTTATTGTAATCTATCTTATACATTAATACTTTATTAAGTTATTGTAATCTAACTATCTATATGATACTTTATAATGATTAAGTTATTGTAATCTATCTATATATTTTTTAAAAAGTAAATAATAATGCCGTTATAATATATTATGCGTGTTCATTATTTTCCTCACATATAATAATTGAATTATAAAAGTGTTTGTTTATGTACGAATGTTGATATAAAACTGTGTATCGAAAACAAATGCTGAATTTCCTATTAAAAATCCCGTTAAAAAAAAAAATGGCCCTAGCTCAATGATCTCTTGTATAATTTTAATAATATTTACAACTGCACTCGATAGGCGTTCAAAGTCCAATATGGCCCGAAAGTGGTTAGAATATTATCTATTGTTTAAGATGTATCTCCGGAAAACACATACATACATACAAGATTGGTTTTAGCATTTTGATAGATAAATAAAACAATATATTTTATTTTAATATATAAACCATGTATGAAAAAATTGTGTAAAGAAATATACGCTTACCAAGATGAATTACTTCTTAGTAATCAAATTCAAGTCATACTTATAAAAAACAAAACAACTGTTTTCTGAAGATTAACAATAGAATACAACTTAATAACGAAGATATAATTTTCATTCATCTGCGTGTTTACACCATGTCTTGTAGCTGTTTTTGGCCATCTTATGACATCAAGTTGTCTTACTTCTCCAGCAGCTTTCCCAGCATTCTTGATTATCTCAAAACTTGAATCGTCAGGACATGCATAATCAATCGAGCTATTAGTATCTTTGAGGTGGTTTCAACAGTACCAGGAAGCAGTTATGGTCCAATATTTCTTAAAATTCTCGATCGGAACCAAGATTTTTCTAAATCTTTTCTTTGAATTTGGACGTCGGAAATAAACATCTCTTTTTGGTATATATTCCTTTCATTTATCACAACAACCAGATCCTGTCTGACAACTTGAACAGAGTCTGAATATTAAACTCCTGGAGACTATAATTTTAAAACATTTCTCTGAAAGTTCCAAGCTTATACAATCACCCTGTTTCAGTATTTCTAATCTTCTCTGCCTGTTATTTCTTTTGTATTTTAATTTATTTTTATATTATTTTTTTAGGTTTCCTTTCAGTCAAATTAATACACTCACTCCATATACGATTTTCAGTATTAACTATTTCTGCAAAAGCGACATTTGTTGTTTTTCAAGAGTTTTGTCTGTTTTTCTTTGAGCATAACTGAACCTAATAATTTTTTTTCTGGCCTTCAATCTCTTTTGGTGCCCTTTGAGTAACCATGTCAGTGACATTTTGTTTGCAATAGTTTCATTTAATCTGATCAGTGTATGAGTTTTCTTTTTATTTGTTTGCGTTTTCCGTTTGTAATACTTTTGTTAGTTATTTTATTGCTAAAACCAGTTGCCATAATCCATTTCTGTTATATGGTATTTATTTTCATTGTTGCTTTCATTATGCTAATAAATCCTTTTCATTTCTTTTCACATCAAGTCTTTGTAAAATTATTAATTCATGAACCGTCGATTGATTTAACTTACTTTCGTGTCTAACTTAGTAAAGGTCCTGAGTATCTCACTGCTAATAATACTCATCTATAGATTATTTTTTTAGATGTTTATTGTTAATACGGTTACAACATTTCGATATTCGCTCTGATATGTTGTTTTCTTTATTTGTTTCTTCGTTTTTCTCTGATTTATAGAGCCGCATTATTTTGCTTAAAATAAAACTATTGATCATGTTTTTGTATCTAATTCGGTCTAGTTTTTCTTTATGCATGAAGAGGTCTACACATTTTTCTATACTCCATTTCATCTCTATGTCTTTGCTAAAATGTATGCTTTGATCAGTGTTTCAAGTCCTTTTTTGATTCTTAGCGAATAACTTGGGGCTATCCATATACACTAGCTGACAGATTTTCCATCATATTTGTAGATTCCTTTCATCTTGATGATGATAATAATAATAATAGTTATCTTTATAGAAAATTAAAATAACATCTTTCAAACCCTATATAGTTTAGCAATATCTTTTGTGAGGGTGACTTTCGTATGACACAAGAAAACTCGGTAGATTTGACCCAGGCCAAGGTTATGATTGTTTTCCTGATTATAAATCAACAAAAATAAATAAATAAAATAAAAATAACAAAAAGTGAGAAAAACAAAAGCCGGTTGATCTCTGACTTCGCGAGTTAATCAATCGAGGCTTCGAAAGTGAAAGGTCAAAGTTCAACGGGATATCTAATTTCGAAGCTGTCTATTCTTCAGTTTGATCTATGGTTTTATTGACACGAACAATAACTCACTGTCATAAACAGGAAGATGTGGTAGTAGGAGTTAATAATAATAATTACTATTATTATAATTTCATGTAGTAAAATAGTAAGTCTAGGAAAGAAAAAGAAATAAAAGTCGTGTAAATAATGATGTAAAGTGAAAAGAAAGAAAGAAGAAACAAAAAAGTGGAAGAGAAAAGAGAATGAAAATATTGAAAGAAAAACCTGAGAATAATGGAAGAATTAACAAAAAGCAAGAATTTAAATAAAATTTAAGACAGTTATTCATTGGAGATTAGCGACAAAGTATATAAAAATGAAGAGATTAATAAACAGCGAAAATATCAGAATCATTTCGAAAAAAAAGCGGGCCAAATATCGCAAAGAATAGAATATTTCGCTGATCTAATATTGCTTTATCTGTTGCACAGTCACTGGGAGGGTATTCCTTTTTTATTTTCTCTTTCATTTCCACTTTCATATTTATCGACTGAACAGTTTACACCATTCTTTTTCCCCCTTCAATGTGAGTTCTTTTCTATCGGATGTTCTCATTAATGTGCTTCTTTCTTTCTAGAGATGTTCTTATCTACCTGTATCTTCCTTTCTCACGATATTCTTATCTATCTATCTATCTATCTATCTATCTATCTATCTATCTATCTATCTCTTCTTATCGATATTCTTATCTATTTGTTTATTTCTTTCTCGCGATGTTCCTATCATTCTCTTTTTTTCGCGGTGTTCTTATCTATATGTATCTTTCTGTCTATCTGTTCTTACCTTTTTCTTTCTTTCTTTCTTTCTTTCTTTCGTTCTTTCGTTCTTTCTTTCTTTCTTTCTTTCTCGCGATGTTCTTATCTATTTGTTTCTTTCTTTCTTGCGATGTTCTTATCTGTCTATTTTTCTCTTGCGATGTTCTTATCTATCCATCTCTTTCTAGCGTTGTTCTGTTTTATTTGTCTCTTTCCTTCTTGTGGCGTTCTTAACTATCTCTTTCTTTCTAGCGATGTTCTTATCTACCTGTATCTTCCTTTCTCACGATATTCTTATCTATCTATCTATCTATCTATCTATCTATCTATCTATCTATCTATCTCTTCTTATCGA
>OZ010573.1:40147162-40162162 GCA_963932145.1 Acanthosepion lycidas | reverse complement strand
ACGACAGCGGTGAAACTGACACCCAATCAAACTTTGATAACTACTCTATCAAATAACCGCTGATTGAGTCCACTACAATGCTATAGACCTGAAAAAACAGCGTAATGATTTGGGCGTATTCTTTTTGAAACACCCTGTATAATGAGTGAATATACGCGCATTGATTGATAAACAAGTTCCCCTAACCAATAACCCAACTTTTAAACGAGATAGTATAATGAAATCAGAATCACAATGTAGTGAATTTATTGTTGTTTTTTTTACGAGATATCAACTCCTTATAGGTTAAGTACCTCCACGAAATCGCTAAAAAAGAGCATAGCTTGATGAAAAAGACGCCAACCTTACCGAAAACAAATTTTTATCGTCTAAATGCTTATGTTATTATTAAGAGGAAATTAAAATTTTTCCTTCTTTTTAGAACATTCTAAATTTTGATTAAAAAAACCTTGTTTATCTTTGTATGACCGGAACTAGTAAAATAACATAGACAATTTAATAATAACATAAACCTTTAGACGATAAAATTTTGTTTTCAAGTTTGGCGTCTTTTTCATCACGCTATGCTCTTTTTTTAGCGATCTCGTGGAGGTACCTATTATAGGTTATTTAATATCGAGATTTAATTTTGTTGGGTAAGTGGTAATTTCTTTTTTTTTTCCAAAATTTATTGCTGGTAATTTTTTACTATGAAAATGAATTGCTGGTAGTTTCACTATAAAATGTATTTTTTATACTTCCGTAGTGTTTGACCCCAGTTTAGGTGTTGACTATTTGCCCATAGCAGTGGGGCCTAACAGACGCTACCACTCCGGGATAGAGTGAACCTGGGCACAACAGCAATTAAGTTGTGTTTCCATGATCCTCAAAACCATCAAATCTCCAAATCCGATTCCTTGCAGCCGGATGCCGTTTATCGTTATAGCCAGGACGAGTCAATTTATTGATATCATAATTGTTATAAAAATGAAATATATTGTTTGGTATAAAAAAAAAGAAAAATTATTGCTCCCAGAAATTAGTATGAGAATGAACTAAATTTATTGGTACCAAAATAAAAATAATTCATTGCTCTCAAAATCAGTATCAACTGAAGTAAATTTATTAGTAAGAAAATGAAATTTATTTATTGCTACCAAAATGAAGTAAATTAAATGATATCAAAAATTTTATGAAGGGGCTTTTGTTTTGCATGCATGAAGTAATTTTCGATGAGTTGCGGGTACAAGCTTGGGAGGAGAGACTGAAGTGTGTTGGGAAACCCAGTCATGTATTGAGGAATTATATAATAGAGGTTTTTTGATAAGTATAAGGTGAAATACTGTAGTTATCACCCAGTCTCGCGGAAAATGTTCATTGTGCGTCATATTTAACAAAACACGCATAAAAGGATTGTTACCCAAATGTACAATATTCAAAATACATAACTGGTCAGCCGGCAAAGAAAAATATTAATGTTTTCTAGAGAACTTAGTGATATCAAGATAATTTCATCCTTATCACCAATAAAAAAAAACAAAAAAATAAACAACTCATTTTCCACATACATCACTGTGTTTAGAAATACACTCCAATCTCTCTTTCTAAAATTAGATCCGAAACTCCTAAAATTGTTCTATGCATGTAAAACAAAAGTCCCGTGATGGAAATAACTACACGAAAACCAACGCAATATGGGTAATCCCTTAATTCGTTTCTTTAACAACTATTACATGTCACGCACTGGAAATAACCTGTTTACAAGAGAAATTGAATGAAAAACATACATATATATATATATATATATATATATATATATATATATATATATGTGTGTGTGTGTGTGCGTGCGTGTGCGTGCGTGTGCGTGCGTATGCGTGCCGCGAACGTAGGCATGATAAAACGATCTTGTTACTCTATCGATTTTCTTAAAGACACATATTTGTGTGATTTAATGGCGTAATAAATATTCTCGTAAATTCGAGATGGTCCCACTGTTGCTATATAAAAAATAACTTACAGATGTTACATTACAGGGAACATCGAGATATGAATGTTTTCTAGATTTATGCTTGGAGCTATAAGGATGAATAATCGCTTAGCAAGCCATCGACGTGGTTATTTACTTAGATAAGCCTGGCACATGTCCATTTCAATGGGATTCCCGTTGAGGAGCTCACAGATTGGATTGCGAAACAAACTTACTATAGCAATAGAGTATATATATTATTTATTGACCGTAGCTTAGTACGACACAAGGCTACAATTGTGGAACATCCACAATCACTACCCCACGGTGAGGTGCCCTCCTACACAAATACACATACACTTGTGTGTGTGTGTGTCCGTGCGTGTGTGTGTAAGTGCAAATTATCACAACACAGAAACACAAGTATTTACACAACCATTCAAAAAGTCTTCGGTGATTTTAAATTGATTTAAGTTTTCAGCTTACAAATGAATGTTACGTATTGCATTTTCTCGAGATAAATTATTGAACCTTTTGGAATTATTTTCATATCTAATGATTACATTTCATAGCAGGGTTGCTGAAGGAAAGGACATGCGAGACTACCTGCAAAGTTACGATTCAGTAAAATTTGAGTACAGTAGCTTAACAATTTACTTATAACGCTAGCACTTATTTCTGATAAATACTTATAATAGACTTCTATCAATAACGCTCTAAGTTAGGCTTCCGGCCATAATATCGTACAATCACCCAAGTTAAGCATAATAAAGTCTGGTCAGTAACTAAATGGGTTACCGCGTGGGAATACCAGGTGTTGTAAGCTTGTGTGAGCGGGTGGTTTAATGGACAATGGCTCAGAAAGCCGATTTCTAATTCCAGTCAGGTTCGTTATATATGCACAAATACCTTTGGGAAAGATATAAATCCACTAGTTCTCCCTCTGTTAAGTGTTAATTAGTAAGACTTGTATCACTAAATCATTAACTGAAAAAATATTTTCTGTCTTTAAATAACCCGCAAAGAGTAGATACGCCGTAAAAAAAAAAACCATCAAACAATAACCGATATATATTTTTTCATAATATTCCTGCCTAATATTAATTCTTAAGGCCTCTTAAATCTAAGAATAAATTAGATGCAACCTAATGAGTTTTATGGATAAGAATATATTTTTTATTATTTCTAGCAAGTCATCCTGGCTTACGCAAGTAATTTATGAAACTCCAGTTACGTGAGCTTCATTGCCATTGATAAAGGAAACTTTTATTTTAAACGAGACAAACATAAAACATCACGTCAGCTGTCTTTTGACTGTACAATATGTGATTTCCAAATCATATACTCTGCAATTTATATTCTAATGGGCACTTGCCATATCATGGAACGAGGGATTTTCTAAAAGTGCATGATTATTGTATAAATTCTGTTTACTGTAATAGATACATGATTGATGGATTTGTTTTGTTTTTTGGTTTATCAACCCCTTCTGGGTTATTTAAAACTGAAATATATTTTAAATTGCAAGAATAATTCCTTCTTTGCGAGTGAATATTACATTAAAATTATTTTAGAATAAGCTTGATTTTTTCAGATAAAAGTTTTAACTCGTAGCTAGAGGAAAGGGAGGGATTCATACTTTCCTGAGTGAATGTAACGAACCCGACTGAAATTCGAACTCGCCTCTCCATCCCTGACAAGAACCAAGATCGTAACAAAAACATTTTTTACAAGTTTTTTGACTCACATTTAAAAGAATGTCACATCCATATAAGGAATTATGTAAATTAAACAATTGTGCATTTCTACATCATTGGCGGGGGGGGGGAGGGACTGATGGTGTTTGCTTGACTAAAGAGAGAAAGATTAACTTGTCCTTATTTTTACCACCCAAAGACGTTGGCTTAATGCAATTAAGAAAAAAGGCGGAGAAAACTAGTGATAGCGTTAATTTTGAAGATAATAATTTTACTCTCTTGAATCTATAATTAAGAATAATAAATCAGAAACGTCAATAATTTAAACATCAATAGGGGCCGAAAGAAAGAAAATGATATTTGGGATTTTACTGACAGTAAAGGTGTCATCAAAGGATGGTACTCTATGAAAATTCAGTGCGTTAGAAAAATGAACAGAAACGAAAACAGAATCTATCAGCAACCCCGGACCAAACCTTCTTTGCATCAGTTGTGACCGGATCTGCCAGATTCCCATTGAACTGGACAGCCGGCAAACCTGCAGCAGACACACAGTTCCATTGTTCCAAGTTAAACCAGAAAGTTTGTTTTTTTTTATTATCGACAGTTCATAATTCATAAGAACAAATTAAAGCTATCAATAATTTATCGATGCAGACCGAAGACAAAGACAATTTTTTATCTTTACTGACAGTAAAGGTGTCAATAAAGCAAGTTACTCTATGCACGTTCAAGGTCTTGAAACTAATAGCCAAAGCGGAAAACAGAATATATCTAGAATTTCTTTCTGATTTTCGGGGATGAGGAATTAACAATATTATCAATTGGAACAATATCCTCATCTTTGTTCTTATTATCACGTTATTACTGTGCTCTCTAGATTCTTCAAGTGTTTCAAGATTTGATTAACTTTCAGCGGATTTCGGAGTGAAGCGTTTATTTAATCTACGAGAGGTAAACTGTTTTAGTTCCGCTATACATACCTAGGTATATCTTGTCTTTTTCTTTTTTTTTTACAGATCAATTATTGCTTGCCTTGTCTGGGTATGTACTATTTGGCTGAAGCATTGAACTGACAAAGAACACGGCTTATAAAATAAAAAAGAAATTCAGCAATGAAAGGCAGATACTTTGCAAGAACGCAAGCGAAAGGAATCAGCATCAATTGTACCGGAGTCCGGTCTGCTTCCAAGGACATTTATGCTTAGAATATGGTAGTAGGAAGTTCTTTATTAGGAATTCTTATCACAGAATCAAATCTAAATAAAATCTAAATGGGCAATATCTGGTGAATATGGCGAACGAGTTCAAATTTCCAAAACAAGTTGGTAATTACTGAAGAAAAAAACTTGAATTTTAGAATTATCATAGTTGCATATTGCGCAATTTTCTCTAATTACTGTCATCGTTGATCTGCTTCAATCAATCCATTGAAAGTATGAAACTGACAATTGTTATACACTTGGTTCCTATGTTCACATTTTATATAAATATGTATATACAAAAATAACAAAAAACGACCGACCAGTTTATTTTTAAAAAATAAAGTTACTCAGTAATTACAGTGGTAAATATAAACCAACAGAACATTAATAGTAAAATTAAGAAGATAAAATAACATTCACATCCGCTCAGCAGGGTATTTGATTGCGACTTTTTAAAATCAAGTCTCCTGATGAGTGGTTGTAATCTCTTGGAAACTACAAGTAGAGACAAGATAAGTGAACATTTAGTCTAATTGATAGGTTAACAAATATTGGGTTGGTGCAAAAATAATGACGTAATAATGTCGTTTTTTGATGTTAAAAATACGTCAAAAAACGACATTATTACGTCATTATTTTTGCACCAACCTAATACATACATACACAAGCACACACACATTATATATATATATATATATATATATATATATATATATATATATATATATATAAAGAGAAAACAAAACCGTTGCTGGAAGTAACGGACAACTTGCCAATAATCTAAACCCCTTATTCAGATAAAGCCGCAAACAAAAACGACAAAGCAGAAAAAAGAAAAGTGACATAAAGTCAAACCTACCTACTCAGTAAAGTGTTGAAAGCATAGATTACCCAGACAAAACAAAACAAAAAAACGCTAAATAACTTTTATTCCATTAAAAGGATGACCTTAGGTGTAACGTGAGTTTCACGCGATCTATAAACGACTTGATATATATATATATATATATATATATATATATATATATATATATATATATATATATATATATAGCCACAGAAACTACATGAAATACTTTGAGTAACCTGAAACTGTTGTTAAGTTAATTTTTCAGTTGCAAACTACACTATTTTTTCATATAATCACCACCATTGATTAGCAATGATTATTTTATATTTTTGTAGATGTGCCAAACCGCATGAAACGTGGATTCGCGCATATCATTGTCATCACTGCTGAAACACATTACCCATCAACTATTTGTGTTCACATCCACTGTTTGCCCCAAACCCTCAAATTCAGTAGGCTTCAAATTGAGCATTTTCTCGCATGTAGGAATTCAATGACACACCGTCGCTTCGTACATACTTTCTTGTTGGGCGTTATTTTGCCAGACTGATTTCTATAACGATGCAAAAGATTATGAGTTTGTGGCAAGAAGGTTCAACCGCTAGTGCAACGTCCACCTCTGACATCTTGGATAAGCATAATAATATAGGAGGCAATTATATTGGAATTTCTAAGTTCATTTCAATCAAGGAGAAATAGTTATAGGATAAACTCCAAAGTTTCTAAGGAAAAACCTTTTAAAAGAAACGTGATAGAAAGTGGCAATCAAATAAATATATCAATATTACACATTGGCACAGACACACAATAATGTGTAAACATAGAAAAACAAAGTCGAGAGAATCACAGTGGTTTGAATTATTGGCCAGTGCCTTGAACATTTGAGAGAGGCTCACAATCGTGTGACGACTGCACTAAATATATATTGAAGACATGTTATTATCTTCTGTAAATGTGTTACCAATTAAAAGACTAAAAGAATACTCGGAAAAAAGAAACATATTCAAAGAACGAATGTCTTTGATGGCTGATTTCACACTTAATGATTATTAGTAAGATTTTTTATTGACATTTTAAATGAAATATTTCACTGTTATTATTTACTCTCTATTCTCCTTATTTTGATTATTAGGGTTTATAATTTTATTTTATGATTCTGTGTTGAAACATTAAGCACTCGATTAAACAAAACGAATTCGGGTATAAAGTAATAACTTTTTCCAGCAAGACTTGAATTTGTAAACCCTCCCGTATAAACGGGCAGTATCTCTCCTTCGGAACTGGTCTAGATGCATCGCCCAAAAGGAAAAATACTGCGAAAACAAGACTATGGTTTTCCTTCTATGTGGGATTCCCATTTTCAATTCGGGCTTGTGCCACATTCCGTTCGAGCGTGTAAATAAAGAGAGGATGAAATTGAGAATTTGAGAGGAAAGTTAGTAGAATTATAAAGCATTTGTGCTTCACTTAAAAAAAATACAGGCCCTTAATGTAGGGTGCGATTTAGTATTATTATTTTTTTTACTTATTTTCGATTTCACTTTGATTGCTTTACGGCTCAATATATTGACTGAGAGTGTTCGAAAAATGCAGTAATAATAATAATAATAATAATAATAATAATAATAATAATAATGAGAAGAAGAAGAAAATGATGAAGAAGAAGAAGAAGCAGAAGGTAGAAGATCAGGACTAGTAATAAAATAATAGCAGTTTTTATATAACATACATAAACATATATATATATAATATATATATATATATATATATATATATATATATATATATATATATATATGTGTGTGTGTGTGTGTGTGTGTGTTTGTGTGTACAGACGGGGAAAAAATAAAAATGATCCGCACGTTCGTGTAAAGAGGTCTCATGGCAAAAGGATTATAATTTTTTACTTATCTGCATCTATATATACATACATATATATATATATATATATATATATATATATATATATATATATATGTATGTATGTATGTATGTATGTGTG
Organism: Acanthosepion lycidas; assembly: GCA_963932145.1. NCBI lineage: Eukaryota > Metazoa > Mollusca > Cephalopoda > Sepiida > Sepiidae > Acanthosepion > Acanthosepion lycidas. The sequence continues at coordinate 40,154,460 of OZ010573.1, read as the reverse complement.
TGTGTATGTCAGTGTGTGTGTATGTGTGTGTGTGATAACGACATATAAATTTTTATATATCAAGAACAATAGTGCGGGAAAAATGTATCAGAAAATAGAAAAAGTTTTCGTATGACTTTAGGACTTCTTCCGATTAAATTTGTTATGTTGATGCGACTACACATGCGTAGGATCGTGGGAAACTGGGAATTTAATATTTTTATATAATCTAACCGAAAAATAATTTAAATGAAATCAACTATTCATATGAAAAAATTTAAATTTAAAATTCCCAGCATCTCTCGTACGATGAAGTCCTAAAGGCGGAAAACATTTTCCACTTTGTCACACATTTTCCCAATATATGTTTGAGTGTGTGTCGGCATATATGCCTGTATATGTCAGGTCATGTATGTATATATGTAAGTCACGTGGTCGGATTATCAGCATCTAAACCAGTTCCTCCATCGGGCTTTTCTGGATAAGAAGATGGTTAAACAAATAGCAAGATTAAAAAAATTAGAAAAATGTTCATACAACTTATAAATTATAAAACTACTTTCAGACATATTTTGGATGTTGTTGAAAGAGGGCACTGATGCAAAATAAAAATTTTGTTATTTTTAAGCAATAGAAGAAACTTACTTTTTTTATACACGGTTCGAGCGTATTGTTTTAAAGGTTTATCAACAATTTGTGGGTTATTTAAAGCTGAAACTTTTTTTTCGAACTGTAAGGAACTTGTATACAATACCGGATGTCTCATCTGTGTACTAACCGGGCTCTACTTGCTTGATGTCAATTAACGAAGCGGAAACTGTGTTTTCAGCGAAACATGACCGTAGGTTCTGAACAACAGGAAGCGTAATATGAATGCTAATGGCCACATAGATACCAGTATCAACTTTGCGGATTATATATCTTTTGATCGACGCGCTGACTTTAATGCAAAGAATGTTGAAATCAATTGCAGACAGTATAGTAAGCATTAATCTTTTAGATACATCATAAAAATGCCTCTAATCCTGCAGATATATTAAAAAATAATCTGTTCTCGTTTAAAACGTTATTGGTTTATTTAACTGCTGCTTTTTCCCTCTCTTGACATAGTTTCATCGCATGATCTGATTCCATCATGATGCGCTTTGAAAGAATCTGCTGTCTCAGCTCTTTTAACTGCACTCACCTCTAGTAAACAAAAATATATGTTTATCCAACTTGCACTTACCCTGAGGCTAAGACGAATGCGTTCTTTCCCATTGATGCCAGCGTTTGCCGCGCGATTCCAGCTAAGAACCAAAAGATTCTTTTGACATGAAGCTTTTGTTTGCGTGTTGACAACTGGCTTATACGTAGCAGTTTTTCAAACAATCTTTTATTATAATTTTTTGCTTACAGTAAACATCACCATTATCACAATTGTCATGTTTTCTCCCATCTTAATCAGACGATTTTCACCCTCAGTTTCACCCGTGGATCCTTCTATTCATGATGCTCGCTTTCGTGTAAACATATTCAGTTTGGCCTCACGACATTTTCAAACTGAATCGGTTCTTATCGGCCAAGAGAATCTGAATAGTTAACATATTTAAAACGCTTTCAAACCTATCAGGTCTGATCTGGTTAGCTAGCTGCCTGTCGAATGAAATAAATTAAATTAAATATTCACACATCTAGTATCTACTTTGAATTATGCGGAATTACATCAATTCATCAGGAGGCATAACTGTAAAATTTCAGTAATAAGATTATTCATAAAATTACCAAAATATTTTACAAGTATACAAAAACTTAATACACGGCTAAACGCATAATTCAAAGCATAAGTCGTATTGATATCTAACTTCTGAGTATATAAAAATATATCAAATACATATAACCGAAGAAACTCAAATAATTTTACGTAATTTTACATCATATAAGAAAAATATGACTTCTGAAAATAAATCTAATTTTACAGTCAAATCACCTGAACAGTGAATATAATTCAGCTAAACTAAAACTAAGGACAAGATAAGTGAACATTTAATTTTATCTATTCTGTTATTGTTGTAACACTTGAAAGCGAACATTATAATTACACAGACTGTTTGTTACAAGATTGCTATATTCAAGAAATTCATAATCGAATGATTTTGGTGAAACAGCATCTTTGTCATGGGTATATAGTGCTGACGACTGCGTTTAGCATGAAACAGACCGTTGCCTCTGGGTGTTGACTTCAATGTCAACTTTTATGTTTACATATGCTCTATCCTTGATATTTAGCACTTTAACCCATAACTATAGTATAACTTAAAACTATATTTTATCATGTATACATGTATATATATATATATATATATATATATATATATATATATATATATATATATATATATATATATATATATATATATATATATATACACTAGCTGTATAACCCGTCTTCGACCGTGTGTTTCATTATTGGTAATTTTTGCCGTTGAGTTGAAGAAGTTTAAGTTTAAAGTCTGCCCAGCCGAAAACTTGGGAGTGGGGTAACAATTTGAATGGGGCGGGGACTGAAAAGGGCCGTTTTTGCGTTCTCAATCTTGCATGGAATGAACCTCTTCCATGCAAGATAATAATAATATGCGATAATTTTTATTTATAATATATTTTTTTTTATAATTATAATAATCTTTTGTGTTAGGTCTCAGCTCTTTTAATTGATTGTACGCTCTTTTTACAGACATTAAATTTTGCCTTTGATTTTTGCGCAAAGTGTAAAAAATATGTTTTTTTTTTTCAATTTTTCACTTTCAAGGTTGTAATTTTTTGTAGCTAATTTGGACTTAAAACCGGCACTGAAGAATTATCTATCAAACAAAAAAAAAATTCTACGAAAACGGATGAAAACTGTGGAAACGCATAAACACCCGATCACACACACACACACATACATACACACACATTTTGAGAATTATATATATATATATATATATATATATATATATATATATATATATGTATGTATATATATATATATATATATATATATATATATACGTATGTGTGTGTAGGTGTTTCTGTGTCTCTGTGTGTGTATGCGTGTGTGTATGTGTTTGTGTGTGTATAGAATTTTGGGGGAAAACTCAAAAATAAAGTTCTATGATTTATATCTGAGGACTGTTCGGAAGCTGTCTAGGTAGTTTATATCTCGAGGAATAGCACTTTCGATAACTTCCAGATTATTCCATTTGGGCCATTCCACATTTGTTTCAGCGTTCTTTCACCATTTCAGAAAAGTCTTCAAATTCTCTTTGAGGATTGCCATCTTTCTTCCGTTACTACACAAATGTTTGAATTTCTGCATTTTCTTGATTTCTTCTTTTATGTGCCGTGTCCCTTCAGGACTTAGGCGACCATAGCTCACCATTTCTTTCTGTCCCTTGTAGCTCTCAATATGTTCTGTCATTTGATTATTCCTCCCAGATCCTGTTCTCCATCCACTTGCTTAAGCCCGTTACGTATGCTTTCCCTTGTCTTCCTTTCCCTATCTCCGGCTAGTGGCTATCAGATTTTCCAAGCCCTCCTTTGTCATTACGTGTCCTAGAAATTTCAGCTGCCTCTTTCTGATGTTAAATAAAAATTTCCTCTTTGTTTGCATCCTCTCCAAAACCTGGTCGTTGCTCACATATTTGGCCAATGGTATCCTTAGCATCCCTTTTGTAGAACCACATCTGTGTCGCTACGAGTCTCTTCTTTATCCTTCAGCAGATTGTCCAAAATTCGCTACGTTAAAGGAGGACTGATATCCCGTCGCAGTTCAGTACTCTTTTCTTTGTTACCAACGAAACCCTCCTGTCTCGGAATACTCTGCCTAGCTTTTGGAAAGCGTCTCTGGCCATCCCAATACGTCTTCGGATCTCAGCGTAAGGACATTACGTCCTTTGTCAGAACACATCTCAGATATTTAAATTTCCGCACGTGCTTGATTTTAGCGTCCTCGACATGTAAATCGAATTTTTGGCCCATCTTTTTTGCTGAGGACAATGCATTCTATTTTGTAGTATATGCTTCGTCCCTTCTTCTCGATCTCCTTCGCTAACTTGTGTAGGAGGTTTGTAGTTACCTTTCCGTGTTTGCTGTCAGCACTGTGTTATCTGCGTACCTTAATGTTGTTAAAACTGTGGCCGCCAATGATGAATCCTAGTAGGATATCTATTCTCTCAGAATTGCCTCGCATTTCATATCTTAAGTTGTCTCTTTTACTGACAACCACGCATTATGTCTTCGTGCAGATTCATAGACCTTTCGTCCTGCTCTTCTTTATTACCTTTCCTGAGTTCTTTTAATTTCCTTTCCAAGTTTGCCATCAATACATCTTATATTGCTACCATTATGTCCAACGGTAATAAATCCCGGTAAAACTTCTAGCTCTCTTAGGATCGTGTCGATGTATATAATTGCAGTGAGAAAACGCATCATTTTATTATCTTTATTTTTTTGTGTGTATTTTCTGAAATCGCTCTATATCCACATGCATTACAGGTTACGGATTACTCAAATGCATTTTCTAAATCCATTTTTTCTAGTATTTCTGTTGAAGGCTTATTAGAATAGCGAAAGCCACCGCCCTAAAATTAAAGAAATTAAGAGCAAAATTTCGATGGAAACACATAACGGTTTTGTCCATCTATATGGCTGTGAATGCGGGACAATTTCCTCCCAGATGAAAATAAGACTTAAAGAAAGAGAACTCTGGTCCTTTCTTTTTCTTTTCCTTTTTAATCAGGTAGCTTCAAGTAAGGCAATAATGCCACTAAGATGCAAAGGGGCATTAGGAGTAAAAAGAAAGAAAAAACTTTCCAAGTAACAGGAAGCCCATTTTTTAAAAGTAATCAAGAAATAAACCTTTGCTCCTGTTTAAAAGAGCGTGGTGGAGTGTGAAGCGAATCTATCTACACTTATTAAATTATTACTATAAATGCTATTTTTAGTGGGTACACGTTTTTGAGTTTATAGTAATAAGAAATAACATCGGATATAAAACATCACTTCAAAAATTACAGATGTCGTTCTACAGAAGAAGAATGCTGAGAATGCAATGAACGAAACCTGTAATCAACAAAGAAGATTTAATGAAAACGGTAGCAAAAAGGTTACATGTACTTAGAATCAGAATGAGACAGATGACATTTCTCGAACATATAATGAAGAAAGGGGGCCTGGAGAATTTGACATTCAAAAGAGACAGAGAAGTAAAGAGAAACAACGAGCAATCTACTTAACGATTCTGTGTAAATGGATAGCAGAACCGGGATTGGGAAGAATAGTAAGAGGAGACATATTGATCAAAGATAGAACGCTGTAAAGAATCATGATCGTCCATATCCTAAAACGACACGTCAGATAAAAGAAAAAAAGAATTATTAAGAGAATGCTATATTGTATTATTTATAACTCCAAGTTAATCAAGCCACGATTCCATCACATCATAACAGGGATCTATAGTCAAAAGTAGAGTGGTGGCTTTAACTTACTCCCAATTCTTACGCCAATAAAATTCTAGTAAATATCTAAAACATTGCTTATTTTTAGTGATTACATAAAAATCATCAGATGCAAAAAGGGGCGCTGAGAAGTTCTATCTAACCCGGAAACACTTACTCACGCACCAAAATATAAATTCCTATATCTTCTTATGTGTTTAGACTTTAAAAAGAGAGTCATGCCGTGGACGTTTCAGTATTCACGAAGGATTATCCCACAATGATTTCTCTTCAGATCCTGTTTGCATAGCATCATCCTTGAAATATAAATCTTAATGTATCAAGATTTTAAAATTCACCTACCTCATTCAACTTTTTAACCTTTTTATTTTTACCTTTTTTATCCTTATTGTTTTAATTATCCTACGTATTTTTCTGCGGAAATGAGATGTGTTGTGTGTTATTGGGTGCAGTTTTACCACAAAAGATTCTGAAATTATTACACTTTTCGCCAAATTCACGCATATACACACACGGATATATATATTACTTTAAACGTTATTTTTAGTAGATACCCATATTTGAGTAGATGCCCCATTTATTTTAAACAGTATTTTATTTCGGTTACCGGCCAGAGAATTGGGGGAAATCTTATAAAAGAAAATGCATCCTCAGGCAGAATTGGAACCAGCGTCCCCATTTGCAGGAGAAACCAGCGTTAGAACCGACGTGCTTTGATCACTTGGCTATAAAGAGCTTCATAATCACAAAATGTAATACCTGCCTTTAAAACACACTTTACTCTTTCAGAAAGTTATAACTCTCCAGTTTCGTATCCAAAACGTAAACAAAGCAATTTCTAAAGAATCAAACTGGACAGTTATGTAATACCGGCGTCTGTCATTAAAATTTAAAACTGTTTCAAATTATATTTGTTATAGGTAACAAAATAACAGAGCTATAGAGATCTGAGCTAATAATGAAGTGGAAATCGATAATTTTGACGAAATAAATTGTGCAATAGCAGGCTTGTGGAACATCGAATATCCGATTCTTTCAGACTAATAAACGCACATACACACTAATTGATGTATTACAGACATCAATAATTTATAATGCACAGTATTCACTTAGATCGAACGGTGTCTCCCTTTCGCAGACGATCAATGAATGAATGTTTGACTATGCAATAAAAATCCAATTTATCAAGCTTAAGGACATTTATATCAATCATTATTCAGTTTTGCTGTTTTAAAATTGATATAAATCACATTTGGTATACAGCCAATGAAAACTATTTTTAACAATTTGTTTGCAGACGTGTTATTCTGTGTCTGAGAGATCAAATGCTTTTATGTATATGTAAATTCCTAAGACCATGAATATATATATATATATATATATATATATATATATATATATATATATATATATATATATATATATATATGTGTGTGTGTGTGTTTGGAAAGAACAGTTAGATTAATGATCCAAAGTGCTTTAATATTTATGTTCTTATTTTAAAAAAATCAGTGTTCGATCTTAAAATTAAATTTGAAATTAAACTTCAGGACTTGAGTCAGTTTCGAAACAGTAATTTCTGTGTCGCGATGGAATCTTTTTTAAAAGAAAATAATTATAATATATATATATATATATATATATATATATATATATATATATATATATATATATATATATATATATATATAGTCGTAATTTAATTAGGTTGAAATTATTGTATAAGAGCACATACAAATAGAATATTATATATAAAGAAGTTAGATTTCTTTCTTAAATTTCAGTATCGCTAACTTTATTTTAATCGTATATCTAATTATGTATGTTATCTTTTTCAAATTG
>OZ010573.1:40134662-40142162 GCA_963932145.1 Acanthosepion lycidas | reverse complement strand
GATCTTTCAAATTCTATAATATTTATCAGCCTTTCATCTACTCATTTTGTTAACTTTTTTGTTTCAAATCTAACTTGAGGATAAGCAGTTTTCATTGCTTCCAGATTTTCTTTACTTGAATATTGTCTTTCATTCTCATATATGTCTCTTTTAAAGATAGAACATTTTCTACCTGATTAATTTCAGGAATCGCTTGGAAATATTTCATTGGTCTAATGTCGTTAAAATCATTTTTTGGCGCGGTATGCAACACTTTCATATTGGTATAAACTTTCATATTAGGCTAAAGCTCGTATTGCACCACTCAGAAAAATGTATTAACTAAGATTTTGCAATAATTCGGTGCCTAATTGTCTTGACGCCATCACTAAATCTAAAGGGACTTAAATTTTTAATTCCTGCAATAATAGCTAAGAACATCGTTGCCTTCTATCTTTTTGGTTGATAATCTCCATGAAAGATCCAACCTTCCGTTCAGCAACGAAATCCATACAATATCTTTCTACACTCATCTCTAAAAATTACAGCTTTCATGTAATAGTTCGCTTAAAGTGCCCGCTTCTCTTTGGGTTGTTTTCTTAAATGTGGTAGTTTGGTTGCATTCATGTGTTTAACCAATGTTCTTAATATTCTGCATCATTTCACAACACGGGCTCCTTCAAAAAGTTTCTGGCTTTTCAATCCAGTTTCTTGCAATTATCTTTATCAAGAGTCATGTTGAAGAGTCAATGTTTGCTTGAAGATACAAGGGATAGAAAATAATGCAGAGCCATGATCGCTCACATCCTGAACGAAAACACAACTTAAAAATGATAACGTAATATCTTTAGTTTTATTATGCAAGTTAATATTTTAGCAACAACATTATTAAACAACCAAGTTTAATAATGTTGTAGCTAAAATATTAACTTGCATAATAAAACCTGACATAGTATACTTATCTTCAAGGAGGCTTTGAATGTTTCTCAATCCAACCGACTTCTAAAAATCAGTATTTTGACGTTTGACCATTGAAATACTGGTTTTGTTATGTGGGAGGATGCGAGAATATTAATCACCGTCTAGTCGTATCTGTTCCTGCATTTAGTATTCTCTTTTGATGACTACAAAACCCCTGTACTTAGTTATGATTTATAAAAAGGATTAGAAACGAAATGCTGTGTTGAAGCCGAAGTTGGCCTGTAGCAGATGTAATTTAGATAAGGTATTCAACCTTCAAACGTAAGGTTGCCGAACCTCAGAGCTTCAGTAATTGGCCGCAGGAGAATGGAATAATATATAGGATGAGAGACTTGCTACTGCATCTAATTAAGTTTCATGTGACATAAACCGATAATTAGCCTTTGGTGTCAACAAAGATGGCTGGCGGATGTCTGATAATGTAGAATACAAAAAATATCGCCTTATTCATATGAGGTTTATGTTAGGAATGCTGCATTAGATTATACATTGAAATAAAAACATATTAAGAAATATTTGTTTTCTGCAACTGTTTATGGAAATAATGAAACCTGCTTTATTTAATACTATTTCGCTCTCTATTCTCGTTGAAGTAATTATCGAAACAAATAGTTGGCATTAATTTATATATAGCAAGTATAAGTCTTTTCTATGTCAAAATTATTTTAAAGGGAAAAATAACGTTTAAATATGATTTTTTAATATCTACAGAAAAATGATTGAATGTATATTCTTATTTATATAATTTCATAGGGAAACATGGGTTGTGCGGAGTTAACCGAAAGTCAGACGGAATAGACGAACCGCGTTCAAATTACGTTTATGCCTGTTTATATATTCTACACACTTTTAATGCAAATTCACTCCCGCTGAAGTTATGTCCCCTCGGCAGATATATTGATAAGGTGTTTCCTCGATAGAATACCATTATGAGTGATAAATAAATTGTTTTCCAAGACTCGTTATCAAACAATTAATCTATGGTGAGTAGAATCTGGTGTTGAATAAAATAACGGATTATATTATGGCTCCAAATTTACAATTTTATATTAGAAGACAGATTTCATCTGCTCTTTCTGTGCTTTGGTTTTGAAATCATTTGAAAAAGAAAAAGTCTGAGAGAATTTGAAATATGTGAGGAATGCAAAAAATGTATTTGATATGGAGTCTATTAAATTTGAATTTGTCTTGTCTGTAATACTTCGTTAATGTTGAATTTAAAAAGAAATTCTTGAATTCTGTAATTAAAAATTATGAAGCAGAAAATGGAATCGCTGCTTCAAGCAATACTTCCAACCATTATCCCCTTTTCCGTAATTACATGGACATAATTCAAAAGACTATTTCGAAGTAGTTTTTCTTGCATAAAAAAAAAATGGATGATGATTAAGTAAATCCAGTCGTAACCGAAATCGTAATGCGAAAACAATGGTCTGCCGTTTAAAGAACGGAACTGAATTTGTAGGACTATAACATACATTTTCTTATGGATAGCACAGTATCATTTCTAAGAATCTAGAGATTAGATCTTATAAATAAACATTCAGCATTCATTGACTGAAGTGTTCCATTATCATCGGTTGAAATTTATTAAATTATTTTCTAAAAAGTGTTTTTTTTTAAGAAAATAGGTTTCTCAAGCACACTATCACTTTTCGCGCTTTCGAGTATTCATAAATGTTTCCTTCCTAATCTTTTATTTAAGATAGAGTGGAAGTTCAACATCCTAGTTATGTCATTATTTTCTCTTCGAGTTAGATGATCTATCCATTTTAGTTGATTCTGTTTAAACTACTGAAGTGATGTAGTTTTTATTGGTAAAGTTCTTTGTTTGGGATTCTGTAGCGTCAGTCTACGAGATCCGACGAAAGAAAGTCTCCTTCAAGACCAACGGGTTTCATTCGATTGAATCCATTTTTAATCATTGATCTGATAAAAGTGTTGTAAAATAGTACACGTTGATTGTCATTTGTTGTAGAGAATCAACATTGCACTCAGTGTGAACACTGGAGTTTAATGTAATAAGTTTGACGCCGAAAATTAGATTCATGTCTTTTACCAATTTTTGAGCATTTAGTTTTAAAGATCATTTGAAAAATGTACAGAAATACCTAATTTCAGAAGGTTTTTACTTACAAAAGGAATTTTACTATTTCAAGAATAAATTAAAATAGAGTTGATATCTGTTGTATTATATACATTGCATGGAAAATATTTTAAATCCAGAATTCTACTTATGAATCACCACAAGAAAAATATGTATTTTTTACTGGATTCGATAAGTAAAAAATTGTAACAGACTACAAAAAGGCTACTCAGTGAATATAAATATGTTAGACTATTTGTTAGACCATAATTAATAAAAAACAAAAATAGATAAAATTGCATATAACATCATAATATTTCTGTGCACAAATTATAAGAAAAAATGATTTAAATTTGCATTCTTTCTTGCAAATATCACTAAAACTACTGCACTGTATATTACATGATGATATAGCTATATTGTTCAGTATGATTCTCCTATAAATTAAATAGAGGTTTTATTTGATAGCACAGTGATTTAGTAACAATATATTTGTGCCATACATCTTTTCCATATACAATTTATAAAGCTTCAATAAATTATAAATTTTATAAGCCTGTGTTACAAGCCTTTCACTAATCATCGGAATGAAAGCTACGATTTTGAATCTAACCTTAATCTTTAAACTCATTTCCTCAAATAACTGTAACGATTTGGAAAAAATACTTTGTGGGATTATTTATCATGTCAAACGATAACTTTCAAATTGAGTGTAATACCACGATCGACCTGCCCTATTGTTCAATGTAAATAGATTAGATATTTCTTGAACGAGTTGTACGACATATGAGAGTCGTGAGTTGACATGGACATTAAAGAACATGACATGAATTCTTAAAGACAGATATATATATATATATATATATATATATATATATATATATATATATATATATATATATATATATTTCCAAAAAATATTCTTTGTTTTTATTAATGGAGTTAAGCTACGTTTCATATGACCATTTTAAAATGGGCAACTAACTTCTTAAGATCAACTGTTGTTATTCGAAATAAAACATGCAATCCATAAACATTAACAGGAACTCTTACATGTGGGAGACACCAAACTGTAAGGCACTAGTCAGTAATTAGCCTCAAAGATCATGACTATATCTTTGTGCTTGTATTAATGTAAACTTAACACGTATCAAAACCACTCGTATTTTCAACTCACATGATAATATTTTGTAATTTATTATCGGAGGCAAGTACTAATGTTTTGAGAAAAATACTCCCTGATATTCAAGGCTCAGTTATCTACTAAATTAACTTTGACGAATGTCAATACATATGTGTTCGATGACTTCAAACTGGCAGCTAATTTCGAAAATGACAATAATCTGTTATTAACGGAGACAAGAAATGTTTTGTTAATTTCAACAGCCGTAAAATGAAAATGCTCTCTAGTAATCATCTTAAAGAACATTTAGAACTGATTATAACCCCCAAGAGATTAACTCATTGCTGCTCCTTGGTCTAACCTTTTCCACTGACATTATATTGAATCAATTGTCTAGTCTGCTGAAAATGAAACGCCCGTTCATTATGTCGTAGTAGACAATTCCTTTCGCTCGAAACTATCTTGCAAATTTATAAACCAAGCACTCGATTCTACATCGAATATTGCTGCTACATCTGTTCTGATTCTTCTGATATATATCTAGAGATTCTTGAAAAAATCCAAATAAGAACCTGGAACGTTATCTGCACTGACCTGGCATCTCAGCTTCAATTACTTTCCCATCGCCATACCGCAACTTCCATGTATCATTCTAGAAATATTTTCACGGTTATTGTTCTGATTAACTTTCACCTTTGTTACCTCGACTTGACGAATTTAAGCACAGTATTAGATTGCTTTCTAGGTTTCATAATTTTACTGTTGAAATGGCTAGTTCTTACCTTATCCTCTAATCTTATGGTTTATCCCCCCCCCCGCACTTCTCGCTTATTGAATTCTCTTGCAGTTTCCTGCCTTCCAGTTAACTACAATCACTAGTTCTAATAACTCTTACGATACCTACATATCGGAAACATTGTATCAATTGAGAAAGTAATCATTACGACGTAAATGTCTAGAGAGTGCATTAATCACAAGCTCATCTACAATAGCTAGCTCTTACAACATTTCACCATTCCTGGTAGATCTTTTAATATCATAGCGTGGAATACCTACTTACAAAAGTGATGGAAAATAGAAAAAGAATCTAAATGAATTCGGCTAGATAAAAAAAAGAATTCTAAATTTCCCAGCACCTCTGTCGTGAGCATGTGTAGTCAGACCAGCGTAACAAATTTAGTCTGATGAAGTCCTGAAGAACGAAACGCGTTAACAGTAAAATTTTCCACTTTATCATATAATTTCCCCAATACTGTTCTTGATATATAAAAATATATATCGTTATCTCATATCAATCTCAATAATTCTGGGGAAAAATTCAAGCTCTGAGGTTCGGCAACTCTAATTTTGGTGGTTGAATGAATACCTTATCTAAATTGCATCAACTGCAGAAAATGTTTGGTTTTCACTTGGCTTTTCGTTTTTAATGGTTTTGATAAATGATAAAAACTAAATATTTATGTTTCTTTCGGTGTCACCAAAACAGACGTCCCTAAATTGCAATAGGAAGAAAAATAAACAGATATGTAAACATATGTATGTGTGTACTGTTTTTTTTTTTTTATATATAAAAATATAGAAATGAGGATACTCGATCAAATATATAAGGATCAAGATAATGAAACTGGAGATTCATTTCTAATGCAGTTTTCAGTAATTTTGTAAAACAGCGATTATCCTGAAAATAGATTTGAGCTTGGGTAGTTTTCTTAGTCTCTTTTTCTTTTAATTTTGCTTTAATCCTTAAACAACCGGCATCATTTTCATTGAAGATTCAGCGGATATCATCAACTGATGATTTAAAAATTTTCCATTGATTCGGAAATCATCTGCTCATGATCTGAATATAAATAATTAATTGTCAACTTTAAAATTCAGGAGCTTACATCATTTCCTGGAGCTTGCAGAAATCTGGACGAATTAGCCAAAGACAGTGCCTATTCCCGAAAAGAAAATATTCGAAAATAGTCACAAAGGCGTAACAACGTTAGACATCGAATGATTCAAAGAGCATCATGGTATTTAATATTAATTAATATTAATCTAATATCTTATTTGCTTTTTTAATATTGAAACTTTTATATCGTTTGAACGAAAATAAATATAAATTCTACCCTTTAAAAATTAATTGGGTCGGTTTTACCTATTTGACGCGCACATTCAACCCATTGCCTATATAAAATTAGCATACCCAGAAGAATGATTGTTTATTGCTGTAAGTCAGAAATTTTACAAATCAAAGAGAGAAATCATGTTTTGAGGAATTATTTGGCCTCCGCTTATAAAATCGGTGTTTATATATTAAGAGAATTATCAAAGAGAATTTTGAAGACAGCAATGACATTGTCAATTTTGCAAGATGAATGACGCACAAGTATCTGTTTCTTTATAAAATATGTCTGTAAATTCAAAACCGGTGACAAATATAGCAATCGATTTCTGAATGCGCGCAGCTGCAGAAGCTGATCATTTTAGCACCACATAATCAAGCTTGGAAGTTATGTTTTCACTTACAAACAACAACGGTGTCTTTTATAATAGATGCCTTTATGAAAATTTTTGGCTTTTTCTAAAACTTAAAAAAAAATTATGTCTAAAGTATTCCGTTAACTATTTTGGAAATTTAGCAAAACCTTTAGAAAAAAAACAAATCAGTTTTGCACCATAAAGTTCCCTTCAATGGACTCTTATTTTTAAAAAAAAAAGATTAAACCTGCTAATATTTTCTGTTGGATTAGAAAAGTTTTGCTCAAAGTTCGAATATTTGGGCATATTATGATATGTTCAAAAATTAGTGGAGAAGTGAATGAGAAAATCTCCTTCAGACTAATAACGGATCATACATAGGTGTAAATAGGGGGAGAGAAATATAACAACCACCGGTTACATTTTACATCAAAACGTTAAAGAGACAGATACGCTCAGCTTTTAAAGTTAATTTTCCGGTGTATCTAGATATTTAAGTGCCTCGATTTCATTCAGCTTTTCATCGCATTTGCTTTTACTTTTATCGTTATTGATCAGGATAATCTCAAAATCTAACAGCGGTAGATTAGAGAGGAAAGGAGAAATGTTGCATGTTCCTTTACTTAAATTTACCGTTGAAGATTTTGAAATTATTTAACTTTCAATGCATTTTATAATGTTGTGCGACATGCTCCAAATTTTTACATTCTTATTTTTTATCATGTCACCCCAAGGAGATGAATCCACTATGACGCAAGTAGTTACTGATGAATGGAGATAATGAAAGAACGTGATTCAAGCTAACAGATGACGACGATTGGCGTTGCATTTAAATTTTATAAGATTGCATTTAAGAAGAGAGATA
>OZ010573.1:40009662-40129662 GCA_963932145.1 Acanthosepion lycidas | reverse complement strand
TTTCAAGGATGACACGTAGCTCTTTTCTCCGTTAAAGCAATTGACAGTATTTTTTTTCTGCGCGCCCACATCGCAACAGAATGTGACACAAGGTCGAAAAATGTACTACTACAATCTACGTTGATTGGAAAAAAATAATTCCAAATGATTTCGAGATGTTGAAATATCTGAATGTTTTCTCCAGGTTTTATTAGTTATAGGGCGTGGGGCTGGTACACCCTCTCCGTAAAAAGCCTATTTGCTTCGGAAACAAAAGCAACAACATTAGCGTGTTAAATCTGTAACTATATACTTCACATCGGAGTGAGAAAGATTTATATTTTCTATTATCAGTTATGAAGCATGTGGGGTTTACTATAAAGAAAAAAACTTCATTTAAATTTCGAATAATTATTTAATCTAAAAATTAAACAAAAAATATATCCATAATGATAAATGGCGGGAAGGTTTCTATTTTTATTAATGAAATAGGCGGGAAAAGATGGTTTATAACCGTCGTATTGGAATGGTGGTAATAAGAAAAATATTGATTTCCTGAACTCAAATGATAACCGAAAAAAGATGTTCGTTTTAACTGGATAAATAAAAGGGCAATTTGATAAAAGACTGAATAGAAAGTTTAGTTTAAGACTTAACTTCTACCAAAATAAAGTTGGAAAGCTGACGATTTGTAAATGAGAGATTCAAGTGTTAGTTTGTAAACAAAGATAATCTCGAAGAATTTGAAATGATAAAAATATAACCGAAAGTGTAGAAATATTTTTCTGTTTTCAACATCTAACTACAGTCACCTTTGTTTCAGTGATAAATATGTTCCAATGACAGTAGTTACTCCTATCAAGCTGAGATACATATGATTGCCGACTACATTCGGTTTCAAGTTGAAATGAAAGCTTTTTTTTTCTAACGTGATATCTTTGCTAAACCACGTAGCCTCGTATTTAGCAATGTCTTCAGTAGACGTAAGTTAAAAACTACAACTTTGAATGCTGAATTTCAAGGCAGTGGAGTAGGCGCTCTCAAATTTATAGTCGCAACACAAACTTCCTACGCCATTTCACTTTCATTTGTCTGCAGTCTATACTAATCTAATCTTAGTAATCATAGAAAATATATTATTTGCTGATCATAACGTGTGGCCACAGATGTTCACTAAGTCCAATAGCCGATAACAAGCCCACCAAAAAAAAATATTTCTTATTTGATTATTTAAAGCAAACAGGCTTTACTTGAAAGAATGAAGCAACACTGTCTTTTTAAATTTATTTCTCTTCTGCAATTAAACATTTACGGCACTAAAACAGCAAACACATTTTTTCTCGGTAAGTGACAAATATAGTGTGTGAATAATGTATTGATTATCCGCGCGGAAAGGAAAATCAGCGAGTAGAGTTCAAATTCTGGTCGATTCTGTTTCTTTCACTTCGCGTTTGTGTTTTTAGTACCGTATAAGGATAACCATTTAGAGCATCTATTGAAAATAGTGCTTCACCTTTGAATCATTAACGTTCAACGCTAACGTTTTGTCTTAATAAATTTGAAACGGTGGGGGTATCCAGTAATGATTATTTGAATAATTATTCCACTTAAAGTATTTAACAGTATTAAATAAGAGATATTGTCATAGAAATAAAACTGTCTTGTGTGTTGTGTCCCTTCCGTCAATCATGGAACTCCACAGGTTTCGTTAATTTATTGCTCATATTATTTTTGTTTCTGCTATCTGCGTTTATCCTTGTTTTTTTTCATATTACTTGCTGTTTCCCACTGTTACTTTAGCCTTCAATATATTCTGTGAGTATCAACTTCTCCAACTTCTTTTTCCTCGTTATGCGCTTATAAAATTCCAGCTGTCTATTTATGATTTTAAATATGAGTTTCCTTGTAGATCCTAATTAATCTTAAAACTTTGCCCACTTGTTCTCCCCATGTTCTCCCACATGTTCTCTCAGTATTTATCGGTAAATACAGTTCAAATAATAGCATTAAATAATTGACTATTTTGCACATGCCGTCAAAAATGACAAAAATGCATTTTCTTTATTAAGCATTTTTGCTTTTCATTAATAAATTTTCATATCATTTTGACAGGATATGAACATAGTCAAGTATCACAGCTGACTATAAGAAGTCAACGCATTTCCGAGTTTTGTACCTTGGCGATTTTCTAGATTGCAGAACAAGTCTTCTATCCAATTCCTACACTTTGTGAGTTTTAAGAAGGTCTTCTAACTACTGGACCTTACATCTGTGTAATGAATTCTGTCTTTACTAAAAGCTCCAGAAGTGTGACTTCGAGCCAGATAAATCTAAGATTAGTAAACACCTAAATCACAGGTCAACCAGATATGTCCAGACATAGAGAATTACCTATTCAGAAAAAGAGAGCTTAAGTCCTTACTCTCCTTTCGACATCATATACTTAATCCAGTGCCCCCTTCACTTTTCGAAATAGTCTTCCAAAAACCATTTTTGACATCACTATCAGTTTCCTTGTCCATTTTGTTCCCCTTAATCTTGTCCATGGTTTGAAATCTTTGTACTTTTAACGGTGATTCTAGCTTTTAGAAAAGCTATAAATAAAACACAGGAAGGAAAATCTGAATTGCTGAAGAATTCCCAAAATATTTTTAAATCGTTCAAATAAATTCTGTAGGAGAACACCCGAGTTTCAAGTAAAACTTGATGTTTATTCACTACGAATATGATAGTTTTACAATACATAGGCTCAGTTAATAACTAGTCACAGCCGACTGAGAACTCCAAGGGAAAGTTTCTGTAAGCACAATCGTAGAACTCAATAAGGATTCTTCTGATTGGTTGCAATGTTTCATCAAGGACAGACAACCGGTTATTGATATATTCAAAATGGCTTGATAGTTTCAGGTCAGAGTTCATAATCGACTGCTTCTTTGATTGAACGCTCTAAGGATTTCTAAATCAACCGTAAAATCTGCGATATATTGATCTAAAAATGACAAAGAAGAAAAGAAAAACTTTTATCTTGAAATCTGTCATAAAGACAATTTCCGAAAGATCGATTTGCAAGAAATTGATCTCCGTTTTTATATTTACTCATTAAATCCTTTTCCGATGAGGAATAGGTTATTATATTTTTTACTTAACAGTGAGAAGACGGTATAGTGAATTCTTGGCATGCTTTTATTCATATCCTGTTATTTAACTTGTAACATTATAATCTTTTACAGGAAACGAGGCAAACTTGCTTACATTTAAAAATGCTTCTTAGATCCAACTATTTAAACATAAATATATTTGTCTATATTTCTGAGATGAGGTATTATGTAGATTATTTACATTATTCGGACTATTGTCCTCATCTTTGTCGCCATATTTATCACAATGTTTCGGCCGTTGTACGCTCCGGCCTTCTTCAGGTAGTTGGAATTTCGAACTGGATCTAACGCCACTGGCACAGTGGATAAAGGCGTTGGTTAGATCCAGGGACAGGGTCCAAAGAGTGTGAGTTCAATACCCGGTTAAGGCAGTAGAGAACTTTCAGAGAGAAATTAGCAGGAATTAACTGATAACTGACATCCATCAAACTTGGCACGTGGAACTAGAACAGTCTACCACAGTGTGCGAAATAAAGGGTCCAGTTCGAAATTCCAACCACCTGAAGAAGGCCGGAGCGTACAACGGCCGAAACGTTGTGATAAATATGGCGACAAAGATGAGGACAATAGTCCGAATAATGTAAATAATATAAATACATTTATTCCATAAAATGAGTCGTTTATTTAAAATATATACAAATTTATAATATTTATTAAATAAGACAATACCATGATGGAACTTTTAAAGTGAAAAATAGTTAGATTATATATGATAATTTATGCAATTTATAAATATATTGATCTTTACTTAAATATGTAAACGCTTTTATTCAAGAAATATGTCTTAAATTTGAAATTCGAAATAAATCAGCAATTTTATACGTACATTTATCAAAGAGGTCGGCATAATAAGACTGACTTTTTCAAAGTCAAATATATTTGGGTAAATATATTATGACTAATTTTGGAAATCGTTTTGTCTACACTGATTTTTTTCTTCTCGCCTTAGCACATATAAAATAACTACAAGGTAAGCACAGAAAATCGATCCCATGTGAAATAGTGTAAGCAGCACAACGAATAGTTAACGGAGACAAAGCCAAAAAATGCCTCGAAGTCTCACGACATCAGGAAGGATTCTTAAATTTAATAAGGTTTTAAAAAATGTACGGTGAGTTGCGAGCCAGACATGAGCACAATATACTGAATAGATCAGGGTATCTTTTTACATTATAAATGTTATCATTTTTCTACACCATATTTACTTTGTTATACTGCGTTTCCAACGGTAATTACATTGCATTTTGTTGGGTTTTTCAGACCACATCGCCATATCATAGATTGCATCATTGGCTGTTTCCTTTTTTTTAGCGCGATTTATTTTATGAGGGTTAATAGCCTTAGACTCATTTCTAGGAGGTGACAAGGAGAGGGAGGTGATCGAGTGGTTGCATGACAACCAATTGACCAAAATCTCATTCACATTTGTTGGCTTGCCCCACTACGGAATCTGTTTGCAGCGAGGCAATTTTGCCTTTTTAATTCTTGCAGTCGTCTGAATGTCACCGAACCTTTTTGATCTTATAAGTTAAACAAAGGCAATCCACCACTGCGAGAATTCTAAATCACACCAACTCAGTTCGTGTCATCATTGTTCTGACTGATAATTTGCAATTCTGGACCAGCTTACTCATTCTGCAACAGTCTTAAATAATGTTAAATATCTATACAAAATACATTTTGAATAATTTTAATATAGCTGATCATATGTTTAAATACGCCTGTAAATTATAAAAACTACAAGTGCGCTTTACTCAAATACAAAATGTATAGTTTCACGTTTTCTTTTTAAAAAAAAAGATACAAGATACTGACTGGAAATTAAGTATGAAACTTCAGAATACCTTAAAATCTAGTTTATAATCTGATCCTTAAGTAATTTATTTCACAATTCCAAACGAGGTGTACAATTATTAAGATTTAAAAACATACATTTTTAGGTTAATGTGAATAAAGAAAGCCTAAAATGATATCAGTTTTTTCAGCTTCATATATTTTCAACAGCAATAAAATACGTGAAAATATTTTTTTTAAATTACGCGCACAGTGTCTATGGAAAATTGCCAGTTCTTACCTAATCTGAATAATTTAAGATCGATTAGAATAGAATACTTTAACATAGATGTGACTGGTATTTATTTTCCGAGTGAATGACGGTAAAAAGAACAGATATTTTTCCTAACGAGTGAGACGATGATATAAACAACTGAAGGTGGTGTTATAGTTCGTAGCTGACAAAGGTTGAACGTACTTTTAAGATTTCTATAGACAAACGATTCTAGTAAATAGTGGCGGAGAGATATTGGCTAAAATTAGGCGGGAAATTTTCACGTTTAAATGTAGCTTTTTTAGCGTTTAGCCTTTCTTAGCAGTTGTTGTACTTTAAACAAACGAGGGGTGTGCTGAAAAGTGCTAGGTACGACCAATAAGTTCTTCCCTAAAAAAATTCATATAGATAAAAAAAAATAAAATTCTTATGCTTGGCGATTTGTCTGATTTTGGGAAATGGATCGGGCCGATAAGTTTTCGGCATTTATCGTAGATATCCGAAGACGAAGCGATTTCTAATATAATCATATAATATTTGGGTAATGTAGTTTATACGCTATGACTTGACATATTAGTACGAAGATGTGTGTGATATTGAATGGCTTCCAGTGCTATTTGATAAGTTTTGAAGAGCGAAACTCAATATTATTATTGTGCAGCATTTCTGCAAATTCCTCTAAACATTTACGATACCAGTCTATTCGTTTTATATTATATGCAGGTATCTATCTCGTGACCCAAAGACAAGGAGAGAAACAAGCGGAGAGGTAGTGAGAGATAAATCAAACTAAATCTAATATGCTACTCGCAAAGTGTGTATTAATATATATATATATATATATATATATATATATATATATATATATATATATATATATATATATATATTAAAAATATAAAAATTGTTTGTCAGAACATTGAATGTTGGTTTTCAAAACAGTGAAATCTTCCCTACTCGGTTTAATATTACCCTTTTGCTCCATTTCCACTTATTTGTGCGATGGGCGTCACGAAATTAAAAGGTTAGCTAAATTCAACATTAAAAGCGTCTAGTTGGAGTTTAAATCAAATGTTAACTTTTGGATATTCCTGATTCTATTTTTCTCTCGTAAAACAAATATTTTTTTTTTACCTCTGTTATCCTACAGTAAACACTTTTTTTTTAAATACACATGTTTTTGCTTTTCGCTTGATCATATTTTTCTAAAATGAAACTTCTAGACATTTTTCGCATATAAGAAATATACAAATGTTTTCAAATCTAATTCTTTAAATAAAAAAGGAACCAGGAAATTAAATGTTCTGATTTATTTAAAAAAAATAATGTTAGTAATGATGTTAGACAAATGATGCAGCTTGTCACCAGCCACAATTTAGTTGATCAATGTTGTTGAGTCGGGTCAGTTCAGTCTTCTGTTTACTTCTTAGCAAAAAGTGGGGGCTGAATTCTTTCTTTATCACCGCGGATGATTTGACTGTATCATAATAAGTATTCTTAGTAAACAGTAAACAGAAATAACGATATATAAATACTGGTAAATTTTTTTCTCTTACCTTAAACATATATCTATGTGAGATTGTATAACCTTCTAATAGATTAAAAAATGCACAAGATATTTCCTGCACACTTATAAGTAAGGCACTGTTTTCTTCTATAATATCGACCATTTAACACACACGCGCACACACATTTAAATTGTATATATTGATCTGCATAGAATGATATAGACAAGGGTTTGGTGTAGTCGTATATTTGACAGTAGTGTAAGTAGCTAGCATTCGATAACAGGTAAAAGTTAAGATTTCGATGGTTGGTTTTCAAGGTATGTAGAGCATTCCTACTTGAAAGTTGACACAATACATTCTTCCTAAATTTATATCTCGACGTTAAACGAGGTGAACCTCAAATAAAAGGAAAAAAATGATAAACAAATCGTAAAAAATCAACGTATATAAAACCTAAGTGTATGTCGTATTATTTCATACACACACACACACACACACATATGTATGTATATATATATATATATATATATATATATATATATTGAAATTATTGGGTAGACCAAGAAGTGATAATATGAAACACACATATGTATTTGCCATGCAGTTCAACACCTGCAAGTGACACTGTGTTTAACAAATTTCTTTAACACTTCTCCACAAAGTTCAGATGTTTGGCCAAAATGTTGTTTAGTATCTTTGTAAAATGTATAGATTGATCCTCGAAGTATGACAATTTCATAACCAATCATTTAGTGCATTAGTTTGCGTACATATATGGGCATTTGGGGAAACAGGCTAAGCTTAGTAGAAAATAAATAAAACCACAGTAGGAATATTATTCTCGCAGATTTTTGCTAGTGTTGTGATTTGCTTTCCATCCTCAATGGATGCCCCATTGCGGTGACAGGTCTAGATTTAAAACTGATAGACAGATATATATATATATATATATATATATATATATATATATATATATATATATATATATATATATATATATATATATGTATATATATATATATATATATATATATATATGTATGTATATATGAGTGTGTGTGTGTATATAGTGAGAGAAACAGATAGGTAGGTAGATAGACAGACATATAGATAGATACATAGAGAGAAACATATAGATGGATAGAAAGACAGACATAGATAGGTACATACATACATACATAGACATATACATAGATATAGAGATAGACAGACATATAGATAAATACATAGACATATAAGTAGATACATAGACTGATAGATATACATACATATGGATAGATACAGAGATAGATATACATACATATGGATAGATACAGAGATAGATATACATACATACATATAGACATAGAGGTAGATGAAACTGAAGGAAATAGATGACTAATGGAAACTAACAAGAATATGTGATGTAAACAAATATAAGAACTTATATAGATGTAACGAAATAAATAATGTGCATGTACTTTGCAGAGATAAATATATGTAAACGTATAATGTACGCGTAAAGCATATGAAAACATGGGGCAGTGTTTTAATGATTTTCTTAGGAAGATGTGAATTTCTATCAGAAATTGATTTTTTTTTATATATATTATTACTAATTTCTACATTAATATATACAAGTGTCTGTACTTGAGATATTTCTTTATCACTGTGTCCTTTTCCCTTGTTTTCTTTCTCTCTGATTTTTTCATCTTTCTCTTTCTTTTTCTCTATCTCCCTACCTCTCTCTTTCCCGTATTTGCCTTTTCTTACTCTACATTTTATAGAAACACATATACACTTTGTAAGAACGAGTATGAGATTGACAATAATAAATAAAAAGTATGGATTTAATAAGTAAAAGCTAATAGAAATAACTAATGCTACATTTCATACTATAAATTTCTCTCAGATCAAAAAGAGAGGGCGTGGGCCAAATTACTTTCTTCAGATAGAAATATAGATAGATAGATAGATAGATAGACAGACATAAACAAGTTGACTGTTCTAGTTATATTTGTCTATTTTAGAACCGACGATGTATAAAATCATATATATATATATATATATATATATATATATATATATATTAAGCAGTATGGTGATAATTTAAGGCATGAAACCGATACTAGATAGATAGATAGATAGATAGAAATCGAAAAGGAAACGAATATTGTAGAAGTGATTGTCATTATTTGATCAATCGTCAAGGCCTTTTTTCTCTACCACCTGTTTTCATACACATAGCTCGTCAAGAAAACTCGTGACTTCGCCTAGCGAATGCGAGGCTGCGGCTGTGAAATCTGGTGAGGAAGTTGGAGAAACGTTGGTGATGAACAAATAAAAAGGAAGCATAAGAAAAAAGAGAGAGAGAAAGAGAGAGACCGAGAGTGGGAAGTGGCAGTACCATTCAAGCTACATTTCCAGCTGATTCCTGCATTCTGTTTTGTGCGCGAAGCAAATACATTGTCGAACACAAGCCAAGGCTGTTCTCATTTTAACAAGAAGACAGATGTAAGCTTTCGCTGGTCTTATGGGGGCTTAAAAGCGCGTAGCCTTATCGCATTTGATTGTCAACAGAAAAAATATTACTTATTTCCGGTGTTCGTTTTTTGAAACCTTCAAACATCGATGGATTAAAACGGTGCTCCATTTTTCCCCTTTAAAAATTATTCATATATTCATATTTTAAACTGTAATTTCGTTTGCAGGATACAAGAGTTGCTGCTCACAACTTGATCGACAATTTTCAGTAGTATCAGGATCGTTTCTGCGTATGTGTTGTGGGGTGGTAATCTATCCACCTACCACTCTTTCCGACCAGAAATACCTTTACAGTCTGAAATATGATATTAGTTTTTTGTATTATTGTTGGCTTATTAAAGCCATTATTTTATGCTTAATATTACAACTGTCTCATACACTTTCTTACAGAAGGAGTGTATATGAGTGAATGTGTATCAAAAAAGTAGACAGAGAGAGGGAGAAAAAAGAATAAAGAAAAAAAGTGAGGTAGAAAGAATGATAAAAATAATCCGTGAAAAAAGCAGAGACAGAAAAAAAAGCACACAGATACATATTTCTTCAATTACAGATTCTTTTACACACAAACACACACATATATATATATATGTATATATAAATATATATATAAGTTGGAGAGAAATATTGTTTTATGGAATGTTATGTTTACGGCTAAATGTCTTCAGTATTGGTGTAGAGCGTATGTAAATATAAAAGTGCACACCGAGTGGCGACAAGCCGTTTCATTCTCAAACAAAGACTGCGTTCAAACATAAAACATATAGTGTTAACTTCTGTGCTTACTCATATATATATATGTTTATATACATATGTGTGTAAGCTAATTTCATGTTATCTATCTATCTATCTATCTATCTATCTATATATATATATATATATATATATATATATATATATATATTCTTTGCATACGCTTATTTGCCCACATACTCACAGGTATATATATATATATATATATATATATATATATATATATATATAAATGTATGTAATATTTGGATTTCAAATGACAGATACAATTTATGTTACTCTTTTTGACAATGTATTGTATGCATTTGTTTAAGATCACCTTCCAAAACTAAAAACGTTAAAATGTTAGTTTTTCACACGTTCTTTAGCATTACTAACAGTTTTAAGGTGCCAAAATCCAACTTCAGGTGATGGTATACACACACACACACATATATATACATATCATGCGACCTTTGAAGACCTAATATTGAAGCTAATTTGACGATACTAAATGGATATATAGTTTGATCAACGGCGTAGACAGGGCCAACAGTATACACGCTAATTTTATATCTCTTAAAATTACCTTCAAAATTGGCATGATACGCATTTATACATACATACATACATACATACATACATACATATATATATATATATATATATATATATATATATGTGTGTGTGTGTGCGTGCATGTGTGGGTCTGAAGTGTCTCGCCAGAAATAATGCTTCGCTATATTTTCTAACATACCGTTGCTACCATGCAGTGACTACAATATTCTTCAGATACCCAACACTTGTGGATTCTTGTTTGATTTGCGTGTTCCTCCTTACACACACACACACACACACACACATATATATATATATATATATATATATATATATATATATATATATATATATATATATGTGTGCGTGTGTGTGTGTGTGTTGTCTTCTTTTAAAAATATACGAAAATTAATAGTAATATCACTCATATTTACTACATTCAGTTTCGTCTGGAGTAAGAACAATTGTTGAAAAATAGGTACGCTTGTCTTTGATCGATCAATCTTCCACTATTTTTCCATAAATTCAAATTTGCCTGCATTCCACACTCGTAAACGTGACTCGTCAAGCTCATTCACTGTCCCCAATGCTGAAACTCATGATCCCAAGCTTAACTGTGCTCACCTCTGTTCTTTGTTTTCCGAAACCGTTCAACAAGCAAAAAATCATCATTCGAAATAGTGGACTTTATTTTTATTTTTTACTTGAGTTGAAACATCGACCGCGAGCATCAACAGAAAACTCATAAGTATTTTCACAACTAGACCCACTGTTCCAAATTTTATTCTCATTTTTAATTAACGCTATCCTTAATATAACCCGACAAAAGATTTTTAAAATTTCTGATAACAATAGTTCCTTTTCTTTTTCAATAAATATTTGAAGGGTTGCTCCGAAAGAAATGCTTGTTATTTTATTATATTGACTTACAAAGTGAGAGGCAGATGTTAGTATGGCAGTCGTGAATGCAGCATCCAGCTAAAAACCATTAATTTTTTATTTACCTTGTTATAGATAGTAGCTGAGATGTAGTCTGGTAAAATAGCGTCAGTCATGAAAGGGCGTATGAAGGAGAAGTCAATTAATAATGCATTTGCAATCAACATGAATTAATATATGAAACCAACTGATTTCCAACATTGCTATCGAGCGATCATTGAATGGATATAAAAAAAAACTGGGTGGTAATCGATCTGAATTATTTTAAAGTGTGAAGTAGTTTTAATTATGTTAAATGTTAATTAATTACTTTGTTACATTATGTTAAATTAATTCTCAAATTATTTATAGATTATGTTAAACAATTTAACAATTACTTTGAATGTTATATTAATATATATATTAATGTTATATTAAAAGTTAAATATTACGATAAATGTTTAATTATGTTAAATTATATTGTTTTATTATGTTAAATGGTAAATTATAATATGTCGGATGTTAAATATTTTACAGTGTTAAATTATGTCTAAATATTAGTTTTATGAAATTATGATTGTCTTTCGAATAAGAAAGGAAAACACGATTATTTCTCTATTTTACTTATTTAGCCATTAAAAGAGCGCTACGTATCAGCCTGAAATTGTACTCTTGTGTATCAAATACAAGTGCCTGCACGATTAAATTATAGCCTTCAATTCCCCACCCCCGGTATAATTTCTATTTGATGGCGGAACGTTTATTTGAATCAGTACGCTTACTCAGTATGTTGAAAATTTCCCACCGGTATGACTATTAAAGACGGTATTTTTTTTGATTTTTGTTCAAGCGAAACTGCCAAATACATATATATGAAATAACTGTAGATTAATAACAACACTGAACTGTCGAAACTCGCCCGAAAATTCGGAATCTTAAGAATGACAATAAAATGATTAATGAAGCTATGTAAACTATATTTTATTGTGAGATTCATATTTTCAAACCTTTTTCGCCACTTCTTTTATCATGAAAAGAGTTCAGTACCTGTCGATTCGCTGACGGCAAAATGAAATTTCAAATCAAAATTCATTGTTCATTTAAAATGTATTTAGTTTTTTAAAAAATATCAATGTGCCATGAAGAGGAGTTAAAAAGAACCACCTTATACCTTTTTCCTGCTTTCAGGGCTGTTGCTGGACAAAGGTAAATTAGGCCTCGCGACACATGCCCATTTTAATTATATGTAAACTATGTGCGTACATACGTTTGTATACGCACGTATATTTTTATTTGTGTATATACGCACGCCTATTTTGACTTGTGTATATACGCATGCATGTTTTAATTCAGTGGTAGACGGAAAAATATTGCTACAAAATTAAATAAAAACAAAGGAAATTATAAATAATACGCTTTTTACCAAAGAAAGTTAAATAAAATCTTATAGTTCTAATTTTTTAGGCTTAATTTTTTTTTTAATTTTTTGGTCACCAAATTTATGACTCTAAATCTCAGCCCAGATTAGACTGAGTGGGAGGACAATGTGTTATTCCAATTTCTTATTCCAAACTCAGCCAAACTGTGTGCTGAACAGAGAATAGGCTCTACTTTTATTCTATAGATTAGAGGTGATTGAAATTATAAAACTAAGATAAAGTTAATACGAGATCAGTGAAAATTTATTCTTCTAAAAATCATATCTAGGGTTATTCGTGTTTGTTTTTTTTTTATACGTATGAACAATCATATATTCATAATGAATATTGATGAAATTATACGTATAGATGCGCGTATTGGAATAAGGTCACGAAGTGGACATTGTAATAATAATAATAATAATAATAATAATAATGTACGAGATTGGTTTACTAAACATTACGCCAGGTCAATATATCTAAGTTCAGCTGAGGTAAGCCATTGAGAATCGAACTCACTACAGCAGTAATTACGCGCGAAACGTACTAGCTAACTAGCTAACCAGTAATCTGCGTTGAAGTCACCATGTATCTCTCTATCTGATCATAACGATCTATCTCTGATCATATCTGTCTATCTATCTCTGATCATAATCTCTGATTATATCTATCTATATATCTATCAATCTCTGATCATATCTATCTATCAATCTCTGATTATATCTATCTATCAATCTCTGATTCTATCTATCTATCTATCTATCTATCTATCTATCTATCTATCTATCTAAGGGAGGTACTGAGTGGAGTAATCGTTAGGGAGTAGCTCTTTCAAAATTAACCTAACAAGGGATGACATGTAAAATCTCCCAAACAAACGACCATAATCTGCGCATCAGTCTTCTTATATATGTTTATTAACTAAAACTGCTATTACTCTGTACAAGCGATATCCTAGCGATATAAGCAATAAAGTTATATATACTTCCCTGCTTGCTATCATGACAGCTTATAAATAAATAGTTGCAACAGAATTTAAGAAGTAAATATTATTAAGAAAACTAAGACAAGCAAAATAGCTCATGTATGTTTAATAATATTTATATATGAGACAATCAGTGCAGTATAGTTTGTTTACGCGGCAATTATAAATTAATTTAACGAAAGTATACACAACTTCCAGTGTTTTCATTTCTCTGGTATATGGGGGCGTATGTTTTTATTGAAAAAACAAATATTTTAATGTCCGTAAAGAATTTGCAACAAAAAAATCCGGTGCTTTTGCGATATTTAAAAATAAAAGTTATATTTGTATGATTTGATGCTGATATAATTTCTCCTGTAACAGAACAGAGAGCCACCAAGCATGCATTGAACTTAAATGAATGATTAACTTTGTTTCGTTTAGGATTATTGAAAAATATTTAAAATTATACCTTAAGCTGGACATACTTAACAAACAAACATCAGGAAAATACCTGGTTTGTATAATGTTATAATTTTAATTTAGAATCCTTTATATTCGCTGCGTGAGCGCCGTAGAATTTTACTGTTAATTTACATTTGTGGTTAGGTATTAGCACATAATGACTGACCGTTATCCGAATCAGGGCTAAAAATGATAGTCTGTTCTCATACTGTGTGTCAACAATATCTATAATAATTATCCATTGTGCTATTCAGTGTACTATTACTTTTTCCTGGCATGGACAGATATTTGCTTTCCTTAATGTGGTCAAGACCAAATGGACGTTATATGAAGAGTTGAATACTTATGAAGTGAGAGCAGCCAGTTGTTGTTTTTTTTACCTACCTTCAAAATAAGCAGTCGAAGTTATTTATTTATTTGTTTAACCTGTGTTGAAAACAGGAATTTAATTGCTGAAGGAAAATATGCAACAATGTTAGTCTGCAAGTATTCTTTCTTCTACGTACATAGATCTTGAACCGAAAAGCACATATGTACGCGGCCATGTACTTAAAACATCAGGTTGACTCTAGCAGAGAACTTCAACAACTGAATCACCAGAGAGCTGACCTCAATTTTCTCTTTATTCACAATCAGTGTGGAAAAATATGGAAAGCGATTAATCTTGGAAAATTCAGCGTCCATTTCCCTGGAAAATTGCATTGCTGGTTTGAGGTACAAAAACACGCTTTAAGTTTCTTTTTGCCACTTAAAATTGTTTGTTTCTTCCTTCTCTCCTATTTCATTTTCTTTCTTTTTCATGATTCTTTCTCACTTTTCTTAGTTCATTCATTTTTCCTTCCTTCCTTGATTCTTTATTTTTTCTTCTTTTCTTCATTTTTTTCCCTTTATTCCATATTTTTCTTGCCTTTCTTCATTTTTCTTTCCTTCATTCTTACTTTTTTCTTTCCTTTCTTCAATTTTACTTTACTTCTACCAGGCTTTCTTTCCTTCTTTTTCTCTTTATTTCTACGATTATTTCTTTCTTTTCTTCTTTCCCTACTTCCATTCCTTCTTTCTTTTGTTTTCCTTACTTCTATTCTTTTCTTTTCCCTTTATTTTCACCATTCTTTCTTTCTTTTCTTCTTTCCTGAATTCCATTCTTTCTTTCTTTTCTTTTTTCCTTATTTTTCCCATTCATCTTCCTTCACTATCTCTTTCTTTTCGTCTGTCCTTTCTTCTGTGGATTCATTATTTCAGCAGTTTTTACTTTGATTAATACTTACATTTGCCAGTTGAAGTTTTCGCCTGATTCTGATGGTATGGATGATGCTTAAAAAATCCTTTCCCGCCCCCGCTCTAGTAAACTACAACTTGAATCAATTTGACTACTCTATCGTTCGATCACTCCAGTTAGATCTCTTTCATCCTATCATCCTATCCATCTAACTATCTTTCTTTGATATTCTCATATTTATTATGTATTGCAAAAACGAACAGTATATATATATATATATATATATATATATATATATATATATATATATATAGTGTAAAGATCGTAGTAAGGCGTGAAATTGAAAGTTACCATGCAGTGTTGATTACTATGTCCACACAGTTTTTATCTTAATATATTTATATGTGGTGGATTTACTTACGTGTGCCATTATCATCATGTCTCTGCTTTGTTTCTCTTTGATAAAAGTTCTCAAGCCGTCTCACTTTCCAATATCTTAACAATTATCTATTTTTGCTTTATCTTTTCAGCACACGCTATGCATGTATGTACATATTGTGTTGAAAAACGAAATCAGCACATTTTCAACAATCTCTCTCCCTCTTTATCTCTCTCATATTTGTGTATATGTGTGTGCGTGTGTTTATAACAGTTTTTACCTGAATATTTATCTAAAATTTCCGCTACATAATGTTCAATGAAATTAATAAAAAGCTTAATAATAAAGTGCATTGTCCAGGAAGGAGATTGCGTTGAAAAATATGTATTTCTTATGTAAAATAATTGTTTTTTTTTTTTAATAATTGGCCTACGGATTTATCGATTTAATTATAAGAATCTGTCCATAAGAGAGAAAGAGAGACGTATACAGGCAAAACGAGAGAGATAGAGACGTATACAGGTACAATGAGTGTGAGAGACGTATACATGCACAACGAAGGAGAGAAACGTATACAGGCTTAACTAGTGAAAGAGGGGAAAGTATATAGGAGAAACGAGAGAGAGAGAGAGAGATGTATAAAGGCACAACGAGAAAGAGAGAGATATATACAAGCACAACGAGGGATAGAAAGAGAGAGAGACTTATAAAGCACAACGGGAGAGAGAGAGAGAGAGAGACGTATTCAGGCACAGTTTGAATGAGAAAGAGAGAGAGGAAGTGAGACGCATGCAGGTACAACTTGAAAGAAAGGAAGAGAAACGTCACGAGGAAAAACAAATATTGTAATTTTATTTTTGGTAATTTGATATTATTTTCCTTTATTTTACTCCTTTATCAATCAATCTAAATAATTAATCGCAATCATAATTTATCCTGTAATCAATTAATTCTGGATTGAATGAAGGAGCATATTACTCTCTTATTTTAGGAAAATAATATTAATCGTAGATACGAAGTGAATCGATCAATAGCTTAAACAGAATAATATATATATATATATATATATATATATATATATATATATATATATATAGAGAGAGAGAGAGAGAGAGAGAGAGAGAGAGGGGGGGAAAGAGAGAGAGATAGGAATATAGATAAATAGAAAGTGCAGTTTGTAGAAAACGGCACCACACTCCTCCAGCACACGCATGCCTACACATATCTGTGCGTAGAGAAATGTTTAGCCAACTCGTATTTCAGCCACAAACTATGGCACCAGTTTAGTCCACATTAAGTGCATAGCATTTAAAGAATTGTCTAAAACAAACCGAATACAAGATATACATATAAAAAATGATATGTATATTCTCATGTACATTCGCAAAGGATTTTTAGGCTTTTCTCAGAATGAACGTATACTTAACTTTGATCTTAAGATAATGCTTCTTAGCCAGAAGTACTGATACATCTGTAAATAATCTTGACTTTTCATGTTAATTATATATATATATATATATATATATATATATATATATATGTGTGTGTGTGTGTTTGTGTGTGTGTGAGAGAGAGAAAGAAAAGAAGAAAAAACAGCTTTAAACATATTTAGATGTCAATAATAGCCATGTGCACGCATGCATGTCCGTGTTTATGTCTTTATGTGTGTGGATTGTACTTGCGTGCATACTTGCACCTGTGCGCATGTCTGAACGCTGGCATGTATATATCTCCTGCTGTTTTTTGTATCAAATATATTATTGGCGTGCCACTAATATATTCCGGCTTGCTTTTTTTTTTTTACTTAATACAAGAAAAGACGGATATGAAAGTTTTTCTTGATCAAGCGAATTATCAACAAAATACACTTAGTTTGCGAGTGATGTACGGATTTCGTTCAACACAATTTTGCAAATAAATTTCAGTGATTAAATTAAGAAAGTCAAGAGAGAATTATCGAGTTGTAATGTAATCAGATTTGGTTGGAATAAGGACTTAAAAGTGGTGAATTAGTAAGGAAAAATATATCAATTAATAAAAGGAAAAACAAGGTTTAATAGGGAGGATTATGATAAAGTGCGGTGGGTAGATAGATTAAACAGATGGCGTAACAGTATCAGTGGAGTGGAGTGTTTTGTGGATAATATATAGGAATATGAGCGTATATGAAATATACTATACCTACATAGTTGTGTGATTATAGTTAAGCAATAAGGGCGGTTAAAACTCAATGGCCTGGTTCCTATCCATGCAGGTTTAACACTGTATATAAGTTACTGTATATATTCTTATATCAGTCTATAATAATCAGCATCCCCAGTTTTATCATATCACCATTCTTGCTTTTGTAAATAAATATATCCTGCCTCAGTACACAGCTATCTTTCGAGTTCATTACATCCAACATATCTATGTAAATTTCAGGCTGCTTTCTCAGTATCTATCTGCTCATTTTCGTAAATGTTATCTCCCTCTCATTATACATATATATATATATATATATATATATATATATATATATATATATATATATATATGTGTGTGTGTGTGTGTGTATGTATGTATGTATGTATGTATAAGCGCAAATACGCTTGGGAAAGGTATGACTACATCTCTATCCCTCTAGCTATGAGTAAATAGCAGAACAGTCTGTGTCGTAACCACTATAGAAGGACAACTGTGAACTCAAAACCTGTGGAAGGTCTTTCGGAGTCCTTGTTACACGCCACGTGCACTGGTTCTCTGTAATTGGCTCATCCAAAAAGTGTGGCTGGTTCTGCACATGCATTTACCACTATGAAAAAATCATATGTTCTAAGAGTTTCTGTACCCTTATACTTTAAAAATGATGGGAGAGCCCAGTGTATATATATATATATATATATATATATATATATATATATATATATATATATATATATATATGTGTGTGTGTGTGTGTGTTTGCTATTGTACTTTGCAAAAGACTAGTGTTGTTTAATATGATATTTTGTTAAAAGAATCAACATATATTCGTCCTAACACAATATTTCACTTGAGAAGATTAACCTGTCACTTCTGAAACTAAAGTGTCATTTATAGCATATATACACCCCCGCCCCTTCTAATTAGCGTCAGATTATGGCCGATAATACAGAAGTACTACAGGAGTACTATGTCAATGCAACTTTTACAGTCGATTAAACATTTTGGAGTTTCTTGTCAGCAAGTAACAGCAACAAGCCATTTTAATATCATGGGTTCACATCTTAAAATGTCTTCGAATCGTCCAGCTCATTTAAATCACGTAACGCTACAATCTATTACAA
Source organism: Acanthosepion lycidas (assembly GCA_963932145.1). Lineage (NCBI taxonomy): Eukaryota > Metazoa > Mollusca > Cephalopoda > Sepiida > Sepiidae > Acanthosepion > Acanthosepion lycidas. Next base: position 40,110,492 of record OZ010573.1, on the reverse strand, counting down.
CACCTTCGAATGATCTTATATATATATATATATATATATATATATATATATATATATATATATATATATATATATATATATATACACACACACACACACACACACACACATATATATATATATATATATATATATATATATATATATATATATATATATGTTTATGTGCGAATTGCTTGCTGGGGAAAATGTTAAAGCTCTTTATGAAGAACAATCATTATAAGTAATGACAAAGTGTATGAAAGTAATTCTTTTGTTCCTTGTTGAAAGAGTCTGGAATACTAGACGAAACATATTCTTACTTTGCAGAACAGAATACTTTTATACGTTTAAAATCTTTACTAACAAGAATGTACTCCATTGAGATTATTAAATGGAAATCTTATACCAGTTGAGGATGCGGATAAAGTATTTCAACCACTTTCATCTGCTGAATTTGTTTACCGGATGGATTTACATAGTCAATTTTTAAATAATGCACTTCCAATGAACAAAGCAGACATGCTTTTGTCAATTTGTTTCTTCAAGTTGTCGACTAGAAATATCTGCTATTATTCTCTCAGAACTCGTAAAACACGAAACCAATATTATTCTGACAGCTCACCAAAATAGTATGGAATTTTTTTCTGATTTTGATATAGATTTTTCGTTCATAATCCCAAATTCTTTTAACAAGGAATAAATAATTAGTTTTTCTAGAAAGCTATTTCATTGATCATAATGACGATAAACTTATATTTATTACCTATGAATGAAGTTTTGCTCGCCATCAAAAAAATTAAATATTACACTTCGAAAACTTAATACATATTAATCAAATAACTCCTCTCAGTGCTAGGTACTGCTACTGTTGTTTCCTTAACAAGTGAAATTTTAGAGGTGCAACTCCAGCCCCACGCCCAATCGTTTTTTTGAATCCACAGGTGTCCCTCTTCTAGACTGGTGTGCCAACTAAATCTAGACAGTTCACTCTACTATTTTACCCATTTGGAAAGAACTGATGGATTCATTGCTTTTCAAATTATATTTGTGCGAAACTGAATGATAAGAATTCGGCCAGAATTTGAACTCGACATGTCGAGTTCAATTTCCGCGCCGATAATCACTACACTAACTGGTTAACTTACTTTTTGAAGTAGAAATATAGTAAAATTTCAATTAAGTAAACCAAGCTAAATCCATTTGGTTAAGACTACAACAGGCAATTAAGCTACAGTAAGAATTCAGTTTTTTGAATATTGGAAAAAATCGATTTATTTAATAATAAATTCAAATAAAAGAATGCTTCTTTCAAGCAATAAGCATTACAACAAAATAACTTTTCCAATACAAAAGAATAGGCTGATAAAACTAACATGAAAATATAAAACAAAAGATTTCCAGGCAAGAGTGGCCACTTCAAGACTCTCGCTATGCGACCAGGAGGGAAAATGTGTAGTACCAGTACCGGACTGATGTAACAGAAGCAATCTGCGAATCAATCCAGCAGTCTTGTACTGGTGTGTCACATGCAAGAAGAGTAAAATAAATGTGGTCACTGAACGTAAGGCTTTTCGGAGAAGTATCACGTGTTAATGTGTAATGTAGCAGAGGCGGAGATAGTGTAAAATATGAAAAAAGAAATTTTTAAAAAAAGGAAAATGTTCTTAATCTGCCATTCAGACCCCGTTTCTATTCAAGAATAACTTAAAAGTTAGAAGTTGCATGAGGTAAAAAAATGAAATTTCTAAAAGACTGTTCTACATTTTTGAACATGGTTCAGAATGTCTTTTATAACATTTATGTAACTGCTAAATGAGAATTCGAATGAGTAGGGTGCTACCATTTTTAGAAGCTTATATTAGCATAACCTTGTAAAACTATGTAAAGAAAATGTATTATTATAACTTAAAGTTTAACTGAAATATATTTTCGAAAATTTCGATATGTCTCGTAATAGAATTAAAATAAAAGGGGCATTTTGTAATTCAGTCTCTATATGGTTCTCAGGTTTGAGATGCAAATAACGAATTGAATTCAATTTGAATGCTTATGAATCTGATTTGACTTTCTTCTCGTTATAAGTCCAGCTTATTTTTAAAAATGTCCCAAATGTTCAAATTAGTAAATTCAAAACATGAAGCATTAAACTTTTACAAGTATTTCTAATAAACGTAAGGGGTAAAATTCAAATTTAAAAGGGCTAAACTTACAAAAGTCACCCAAACTTGAGTTAATTCGGAACGTTGGATTTTCTCATCGGGATGCAGATAACATTTTTCATTATTTTATTTTTTTAGACCATATTAAAGTTATTATGTCAGTAATCTAGAGGAGCTGAATTTTAAAATTATGGGTTGGAAGTGCAAAGTGAGTGAATAGACTTCAAATCGACGCAGATATCTATATTTTGTCCAACTTAATGGGTGGCATCCTTCTGATGTTTACAATAAAAACTAAATTCCTTCAGATAATTTATAAATGCATCAGTATTAAAAATAAAATCACTGGATACGAAATTTCTTGCATCTTTCAAAGTGTAAGATGATTGCTATGAACGTAAATAACATTAATTTTTAATAATAACATTAATTAATTTTTAAAAGAAAGAATAATTCCCAAAATCAATGCGTGTAGAATTAAAACGTGGTTCAAGTAACGTTTCTGTGTGCAGTATATATATATATATATATATATATATATATATATATATATATATATATATATATATATGAACACACAGCATGAACAATCTGTTTTATGTTTGAACGCAATCTTCTGGCCATGTTTATTGCGTGTTGAATGAACTATTTATATACGCTTATTAACGGTACAGTATGGGTAGCAAGACCGTGTAAACTATTTTAAAATTAACCATGGCTGAAAATTGAGGACTGAGTAAATCCAACCCAGATGTGGCAGCAATACGCCATTTTTGTTTAATCTGAATTTTGTAAGGATAAAAACTGTTAGGATTCAGGCACTTCAAAATAAAGGTAAAATGAGATAAATGATAGAAATTATCCTCAATACTCCGGTATTCCCCTTAATATTCTCGCTGTTGGCAGTAATGATTTCATCTAGATGGACTTCTTCTTCAAAATGTTCCACAAGGCCGTTTCAATTCGATAAACTTGTCTGAATTTACACTCGGACTATTGTACTCTTCTTTTTTTTTTTGTTATTATCACCGTGTCTTCCCGACTTTTTTCAGGTAATGTTGATTCGAGTAACCTTTAGGAAACTTCGAACTGAGCCTCTCATTTAATCTGCGACGGAGACAAGAACTATTTTCTCCGTAGATTAAATAAAGGTTTCAATTCGGTATTCCCTGAAGGTTAAACGAATTGGCAGACGCCTGAAGAAGGCCAGAGGACACAAAAGCAGAAATATTGTGATGACAATAACAAAGGTGAGGAAAATAGAACGTATCCACAGGCTTTCAGGCGTCTTGCTAAGTCGAGGTCTTCCTCGTTTATTTCACTTCTTATAACTATTATTATATGATCTGTTGGAACAGCAAAATCCACAATTTGTCAATTTTTGTCAGCCTTCATTACGATAGCTATATCTTTTCTTATAGCCAGTGTTGGTTGATCATCTTGAATCTCAAACTTTATTAAAAGTTTGTATTTAAACCCAATTTCATTTGATGCATACACAGTTGATCATTTTATGTTTCTTCTTACTCAATCAAGCCTAATTTTGTATCAGTTCGGTGCATTCGATTATTATACGATGGATACTCATTTCTCTCCCTACCTTCACCATTTGCTATTTTACTCTCTTTTGTTTATCATATACTATCATTTTTGTAAATATTTTTTTATAAATTATCAATATAATTTTAATAATTTTTAGCTTTTATAAATTTCCTATAGTTCTGGACCATAGTTAATAATAATAATTTAGTTATACTTCACGTGACATTAAATACTTTCTTGCTATATTTTTAGAACTACATAGAACGCGTAACCTTTTGCATTGGATAAGTACTACGTACTTATTAGTGAATATCATCAATTAAATATAAAAATATTATAGTATCCCATCTACATACATCCATTGTATGAAAGCGCAGATTATTGACAAGATTAAACAAAGCGGACATTCAAAATGTATCCCTATTGTCCCAATTCTTTTCCCAGCCGACACTTCACTCATCTTGCCAATCTCCACGTACGTTAGTCTGATGTAAGTTTTCAGAATTTATTTATGAAGAAGGAACGACTATGGTATCCAATTTATTTTTTTTGAAATGATCTTCCGTTATTTCATATGGAAAGACTTGTCTTGTTAGCTTTATATGATGAGAGTGATAGTCTTTCTTCTGGTAACCTATATATATATATATATATATATATATATATTAAAGCCTCATTAATGTACTACTATTAAAGGGAAAAGTATAAATGGGTGGAGCTTGTTTGATCTGACTGAATGGGTGTTTCATTGTCATGCCACTAAAATATAGGTCGTAAGTGCAAAATTGTTTTATTGGTGAAAGAATGAACTGAACCACTTATAACGAGTTGGGCGTGTTCAGGTCCGGACAATTACGATTTCTCCACTTTCGCTTCATTAAACTTTAATGGCATTCCTTGCTCCGTATATACTTGTTTTTATATAGAACATAAGAACTTTGAGATTTGCAGAGATTTTCCTTCATCTGTAAATTTTCGGAATCATCAGTAGACATAACCGCTTAAATCTTATCTCTCTGAGATAAAATAAGTCTGATTAGACTAACAGTCTAGGTAATATGATGGAAACTGTTCGGCTTCAGTATTTTAGTTACAATTATTAACTATTATCATTTATTTCTATATTTAGTAATATATTGAAAAGATACATCTTCGTTTTGTGCTTTCTAATTTATTTATAGTTACATTTGAATTTACGGGTGGAAAATATGGATTAAATCCGACAGAATGATTGAATAAGGCACGAGTAGGAAGATCTGTGTAAATGTAATACATTTCATTATTTATTAAGCTTCATCCGAAAGTTTTGAATTGAAATAATGTAATGTTACTTTTGACAATTTAAATTCTATGTTGTTTTCATTTCATTGGTTGTATATGCGTCATATGTACATCGTTACGTTTGTTTTCATTGGTTGTGTAAACATCACATGACTACTTGGTTATGTTTATGCTTGTGTTCAATTCTTGCATGTTAACATATTTATATCAGTATGAAAATTGGATTTATTAGTGCATTTTGCGTGAATTGGGTTTATTAGTGCATTTTGCGTGAATTGGGTTTATTAGTGTTATACGTAGAATGATAAGATGAATGTCTAAAATGAATGCATAATACAAGGTTATATCATTTGCAAGTATTTGTATTTTGCATTCTTTAAGTATTGGTGATATGAATTGTGTTTGGAAGGTATTTATTGTATGATGGTTATTTAATAATATTCCTTTTAGATATTTCCTGTTTGTATTCTTTTTTAATAAGGTAGGAAACTGTATTTCTAAAAATGTCTTTCGCCTAGCATGAATCATCTTGATATTTTTGCATAATTGATTTTTACACAATCAATTTATAACGATGATATTTACTGTCTTGGCCATATTAAGCGTGAGAGTTTGGGAAAAGAAACGCTTTATTCTGAACATCACACTCAAGGTTTAACAGGCATATGTTCGGTGTTACATGGCAAGGCAGAAACGCTGCTGTAATGGAGTGAACGGGATACATAAGCGTACAACTCTTCAGCCAGCGGCAACTCCGTTGATTGGGGTATATTCATGGATAGTCCCATGCCAAAGGATTATATGTACGGCGAGCTGGCTACAAGAAAACGCCTAGTATGTCACCCTGCTCTGCGCTTTAATGATATCTGCAAGTGCAAATAGAAATTCACAGAGATCGATCCAGATACCTGGTAGTAACTTGCAGGTGACCGCAGAAACTGGCGTCATGCTGTTCGGGAAGGTTTCAAGAGAGACAAGGACAAGTGTAACCATCAGGTGGAGGATAGACGACGGCGTAAGGTACAAAATACGGCAAAATCAAGTTTACACTCCATTTTCGCGTGTTAGCGGTGGACGAAATCGTCATTCAAGAATCAGATTGCTGAGTTATTCTAGATAGACGGCTGTAAATATTCAATGAGAAAAAATGACTTATCAAGGCTACAAAAATGTTACAACTTTGAGAATCGAAGTGTGCCTTAGCTATGGTTTTGCGAAACCATCCTACTTGCCATCGTTTACATCAGAGGCACTACCTGTATATTTACTGTTATCTTGATCTAAAGTGCAATAAAACGGTGAAGTAAGTATTGAAAGTACTGCACAGTCGAGTGGTCAACGTGGTTAGTTTCCTTACTTACAACTGAATCTCAGTGACTTTGCAGGTTATTTAAAGTCTGAAAATATTTTTAGATTCTAAATTTTGGAGGGCAGATAATCTTTAGCATGGAATTAATCCATATCTGGGGAGTGAAAAGAAGGTGATTCATACCTTTCCCAAGGGTACTTGTGCGTAAATGAATATAAAGAACCCAACTGAATTTCGAACGCGTCTCTCCGATTAACAATTTCAAACTATTATCCATTACACCATCTGCACATCAAAACTTATAGCACAGCAAGCGGTCACTAATCTAGGTACTGACCATGTTTGACGTTGCATAACTGTCTCTAAATTTAAATAGTGTGACGTTTCTAACGAAAGTCTAGGGTGCTAAGAATTTGAAATTTGAGTTAGAATTAGCATTCGTTCGCTAAGAAATAGCATAAATTTGTGATCTGATAAGTTCAATCGATTTATCAAACATATGATCCTGATGAGCGTTTAGATACGAAAAATCTAAAGACGACTATCCAGATAAATCACTTGAACTTTTATTAATTTATTGAATATTATTATCTCTAGTTATCGATTTAGCGCTTTTTTAAAGAAGTTTTGCTAAGCTGAAAAACACGTAAAACGCTCGTTATTTTCACTTATTTTCTCAGTTGTAATATTCTTATTATAAATAATATTTTAAATATTATAGTATCGTTTAAGCCTAATACATTAAATATTAATAATTTAACGTACGAGCGCAGGAATGGACGAAGTAAGCACGGAAGAGAATACGATCGATCTGATTCAGAAAGGATTCAATCTACATTTCAACTGAGAATTTACAACCCTTTTCACCGAACATTGGTCACATTGGTCTAATGTAAGTTTTCAGAATTATCTAGACGTAGCTGGTGATGGTATCCGATTTGTTTAATAAATAAACTTCCTCTAATTCACCAAGAAAATCTGTTGAATTGCGCCTTTCCCTGTGAGGCAATGATCTTTTATAGCGTGTTATTTAAAAGATGCTCACTTGCTTGTTTTGCTTTAGTCCAATGCAGGGTTGACAAACTGAGCTAGCATGTAGCGAATTTAACGACAAAAAGGTCTAAGGTTACTAAATTTTTAATTGGATTTTTTCTTATTAACAACCAATGTTAAGCGGTGCTTATTTTAAAAATAGCACAAAAAGACGTGAAACTAAAAAAAATGTAGCATTGTGCTTTCAAAAATATCCAAATCCGACAAACATCAACGCACTGTTTATCAAAAACAAACGTTTACACAGAAAGTCTTGGCTAGAAGACCTAGCGGAAACCATCCCTCTCCGGGTCAAACCAATGTCAATAATTTGAAGGCTCTCCTTGGTTACGATAACGTGGTCATTGATTCCATCAGTAGAACCTTGACTGATGACTTCTTTCACGGAACCTCTCGACCCAGCTATGCTAGTGTACTGGCTGAATACATTTCTCTAGAATACAATCTACTCCTTTTTGCCAGATGGCTGTTAAGCCTACAAGAGGGCTCATTGGCGCTTTGACAGGTCTTGTTATTTATACTGCTGAATGTTTAGCCACCTTCCTTACCTGAAAATTATGATGCAAGAACTTACCAAATATACACACATACAGATAGGCCAATTCTGAGTCCTATATTAGTTAATATATAATTAACCGTAGCTTTATTCAATTCAGTCAAGAAAACCCTAGCAGTATTCAATCTTTTCCGATATGGATGCTGAATTTATAATATTAATGCCAAGTAAATATGTTTTTTACGTCCTATTAGTTTTGGGACGCAATATTAGTGCAATAGATTTTTAAGATCAGATATCGGAATTTCTTTGCAAAGTAGACTTTATGCTGGATCCGCTTTCATACAATTAATATAAGGATTTTAATTATTAATTGCATGAAGCCGAGTTCAGCATAAGGCCATCGTTGCAAACAAATTCCAATATCTGAACTTCATTTTTTGTCGTATTATTTACTTAGGGAAAGTAACAGCGTATTTGAAACGCAGGCACTTATCATGTGTACTATGTTCCTTCAGAACATGGTCAATCATGGCTTTCAACATCTTCCTGTCTTTTGATGTTTCATTTACTGTCTTTCCCATTTGCTTTTCTGCCACCAAATTATAGTTCGTTATGTAGATTACTCTTTTGTTTTCATCTGTTCTCCTTGCCTTCAATAGTTCTTGTGAATGTCGACTTCCCCAGACCTTCTTTCCTCATTATATACCCTAGAAATTTAAACTGTCAGTTTATTTTCTATTTCGTTAAAACTTCGTTGTTGCTCACATGTTTCGTCCATAGTATTCTCACTATCCTTCTTCGCATCATATGTCTGTTGCCACAAGTTTACTCTTCATTCTTAATTGATTGATTTGTTTTTTTACGGCTTATCAACCCCTTGTATGTTATTTAAAGCTGAAAAATATTTTTAGGTTGTACGAGTTATCTTTTTTTTTTGAGATAATGATTTACTGATACAAGTCCTACTAATTAATCTAAAACTGGGGGTAGGAGAGGTAGATTCATACTTTTCCCAAAATTATTTGCAAATAAATGATTATAAGAAACCCGACTGGAATAGGAACACGGCTCTCTCCAATTACCAATTCCGTGCCGTTATCTATTGCAACACCTGCACATACAAGATTACAGCACTTGGTATCCCCAAGCAGTCACCCACCAAGGTTTTGACCAGGTTGTCAGGATGTTTTTATTTAACGGCATATCAAAACTACTATGGGTTATTTAATGCTGAAATCTAAATATTTTGTACGCAATTTTATTTTCATTTTTGGAGATAAAAATGGTTTTAGTGATACAAGACATAATAATTAACCATAGCTATGGGGTGGGGGGTACAGTTGCTTTCATAAATTTCTCAAAACTAGTCTGAGCCATTATTCATTACACCACCCCACATCAAAACTTATAGCACCTAGTATTCCCAAGTGGTTTCATATTTAGGTACTGACTAGTTTCGACGTTGCTTAACTTCGGTCATTGCACGGAAACCGGTGTTTCAATGTGATGTAGCTGTACGCCTCTCATCATCTGTGAGGAAATTGTTTAGCATTCACTGGCATATAGGAGAGAAAAGATGATAATAAATAACAGTTTAGTATTCTTTTCTTTGTATTTAACAATATTTTCCTGTCTGAATATTGTTAGGTTTTAGAAAGTATCTTTTTCTATTGCAATGCACCTTCCCATTTTAGTAGCATTTTCTGTCGTCATATGTTAAAATTACTTCCCAGTTCATTTAATCTCGTGTACTTGTTTGATTTTGATATCTCCGATTTGTAGCCCTCTTGCTGATAACCATACATTCTATCTTCATATAATTAAAATAAATTACTTCTACGGACAAATGGATGGCTCAGAAGTGTAGATATCAGCTTAGAACGTGTTTATTTGCAATGGAATTTATTTCGGATCAATTCCTTTTGAATGAGCATGAAACTAAACGTCTGTGCTGATCTTGATGGCAGAACAAATGAGGCGGATATTGTGTAAACCTCTTCACGATGATTCGATCCAAATCGCAAGTATCAAACAATTCAGAGAAAAGATTTAGAATAAGTTAGCAAAAGAGAAACCTGCAAACATAAAGAAAGGTCAAAGTATGGGACTAAGATATTATTAAGTTTTACTTTATCGGGTGCGAAACCAAAATTGTGGACGTCCACAGTGGAAATGAGCACAATGATGTGCGAATCTAACATACTTTGATCCACAACGATACGAATTAGCTTAGTCAGGCATAAGGGCATTTCTAGAGACAAAGTGGAATTTAGAAAGAAACTGGAAGAAAGAAACTTGTTCTGTGCATTGAAACGGAAAACCCTTTATTCACACGAAAACTTCTTTCAGGAAGTTCAAGAGACATGGACATGAACTAAACAGACACATTTGTTTGCGTCTAAAAACTTAAATTCAAAACAGGATAAGATGGGAGAACTATTAAATTTAAGTCTATCTTTCAAGAAGAAAGCGTTGAAAAATCAATAATATATATACTGGATTCTACCATGGCTTATATACTCATCCTTTTGGCCGGTGGAAAATAAGCAGCTACTTCAGCCAAGAAGTAGCCTTTCATATAGATATAACGCATGAAAATTTTCTATATTTACAGAACAAAACCGTTCGGTAACTTAGACAAAATGTTTGTGGATATTGACTGTATGGATACCGAGATCAATATTGCAGAGTCACTGTTAATTTCGCCTCTCAATTAGATTTTCCGAAGATAATACTGTGTCTGATAATACTGTATATATATATATATATATATATATATATATATATATATATATATATATATATATATATATATATATATTAATATATACATATATTAATATATATATATATATACATATATTAATATATATATGTCTTATCTTTTTAATATATATATATATATATATATATATATATATATATATATATATATATATATATATAAATATATAAATATATATATATATATTAAAAACATAAAACGCTGACCGGAACACTACTGCGGTTTCGACCGACGAGATATGGTCAAGTGGTTTACTGAATAAACAACCTGACGAGACATTGGCACCGCAATAGTGTTCCGGTCAGTGTATTATCTATTTAAGATATTAAATCGCTCTACAGATTTGATTTTTCTTACTTGAAATTGAGCACTGTTTTAACCTGTACGATTTTAACAAATATTTTAGTTTTTGTTTATTTCGGTGCATATAATATATATATATATATATATATATATGTATGTATGTATGTATGTATATGTATATGATAGACATGGAAAGAGATAACCGATATCTCAAAGCCTTCTTTTTATCATGCTAGAAATATTCTCACAGACTTCATACTAAGTTTAAATTAGTGAACAAAACCGGTGAGGCTCAAATGCACTGTATGAAAGAACTGCTCAATGGAATAATATTGTCATTCATCGGCTGCAGCAACCTATATATATATATATATATATATATATTTATTTATTTATTTATATATACCTTATGTTTGATTAGCAGTTCATTGCTAGTGAGATCAATCCTCAACAGGCAGTTATATATTTGTGGTCTCTTGCCAAATCTAATTTATGTCAAGTAAATATATATGAATTGAGGTCAGAACTTGATTCTGATATGGGCAGATGATTTTCAGCTGTAACAATGAAGACTAATTTTACTGGTTAATTTGATCCCCACTGATCTATAACAGCAACGGAAAACATTACAAAACATCAACATAGTATTACGAATATTAAGAGTTTTACAGGAATATTACGGAGTTGTTCATTATTTTTACTAATATTTTGTGGCTACCTGTGTCTCTGCACGTCGTGTAATCAATTTACCTTCAACAGAGATGAAGCCACATTTATGAAAGACTGCATTATTCATACATTGCGTGGGTGTTACGAGGTATTGAATCCTCAAAGTGTTATGACTTGAGCCCAAATCAATTACCCGCACGAACTTGTACTTTTCTTGGGAAGAGGATCACATGATGTAAACAAAATGGTGAAGGTTTTGCTTTTAACATAACTTTTGTTCAGAATGAAACATAAATTCTCAGCATGTCGTCGTATGCATTGAATGGTGACAAAAGTCAAGAAACTCTTAGTAATTGTTTCCCTTGTACGAGTTCTGATTGGTGGATGTTTGTCGAAATGAATACATTAATTTGAATTGTGTTTTCTGAATATTTAGTGCATGTTGTATACTTGAATCAGAATTACTGCCAATATAATGAATTGAAAATTAGAAGAAAAAACAAGGGTGTATTATCCATGTGGGTGTTCATATATATATGTATGTATTCTTGATTTCTATTATTTACAAAAAGATGTTAATCAAGTAGACATACTTAGACATACTTCTTCATTTGGAACATGCGATAACATTTGATATGCAATTGAACAATCAATTTAGCAGAGAGTTTTGCGCACAGATTTTCTTTTATTAGGTTGGTGCAAAAATAATGACGTAATAATGTCGTTTTTTGACGTTAAAAATACGTCAAAAAACGACATTAGTACGTCATTATTTTTGCACCAACCTAATAGATGGTGATTGCACTCTTGAAAATGGTAACGTTTGTCGCAGATGATAATCACGTCATATATATATATATATATATATATATATATATATATATATATATATATGTGTGTGTGTGTGTGTGTGCGTGTGTGTGTGTATTCGGTAACCGATTACACTATACATAGGTAAAGTGATTAAAATTCAGGGGTTGCCCAATGCAATAAGTCAACTTATACACAAGTATATACGTCACATACGAAATAACATTTTCGTTTAACTTACAGTTAATTTTTAACTTACAGTTAATTTTTAACTTACTGATTTGTTTTTTTTCAAAAAGGATGGTTGTTTTTTAATAACATTCCAGAGGTTTATTTTTCTTTTCTCTTTACTTCAAAAGAATGTTTCAGAGTGCCGACTGGTTAAAATAATTTAATTAATTTTATTTATTTGACTATTCTCGTTCAACATTTCTAAAATTGTAGTTTTTTTCCATGCATAGACTGCAATTGTTTCCCATGCTTCTCTTTGTTATAACAACAGCCCCTCATTTTGAAACGTCGCATAAAATAAAACAAAAATGTTATATATATAACATTATACCCGCCATATATATATATATATATATATATATATATGTGTGTGTGTGTGTGCATGTGTCGTATGTGTGTATATATTTTGACAGAAACCTTTATTTTAAATATTTTTCATTGAATATGACAGACAAGGAATATTTAATTAATGTTTTATTTAGTTTTTACATAATTCTTACATTTTTATCGTTTGGTGAGTGTAAGGGAGTGCAAACATTGTCTGTATTGTCCCAAACAGGAAGTTATTACTCTCAAGATTCTGACATTGGTCATTTGACCAGATTTTGGATATGGTCGCAACAGCCCTAAACAGACACACTAGCTAGCTAGATAGATAGATAGATAGAAAGAAATTCTCCCATCGATTTCGACTCATGATTACACAATATTTCAGTATTTTAGCTAAACCGTTAGATTGACCACTTAGATAATTTGATTTTAGTGGTAAAAGTTTGTGTTGAACCACTGACACTTTTTTGAAGACATGGTGTTTCGTTTAATTCACACTAATGCTCTTTGAAAAGGCATGCATCCATCTTCCTGGGCTCTCTTTTGTCTCAGTCATTTTCGAAGAAAGAAAGCTCACTGAAACAGTGTGCTTCAGACATGAGAGGCATGTTTAAGTACATGCATAGCCGATTTTCTTTGAAATTAATTCTGAAAGTTTAAAGGTCGTGACAATAAAATATGAAGAGAGCAGTCCGGCTATATATGTTACATTTTATCTGCACATGGAATTTATACTCTTATCTCATTTTTCAAAGTGTGTGCTAATCTAACTATACAAATAAACACGAATACGTGGTCGAAGTAATGTCTATAGAGGGAGGCAAAACTTGTTCTAAAGAAATTAGGTATTTTGTAGGAATAGAGTTCTGTGGGAAAATAAAAGAAATGCAAAAAATTTAAAACAGGCGACGACAAAAATATTACTTACCTGACTCTGTTTGCTTCATCCTGTTGAATCTGTTTCGCCCTGTCAATCACTGATCGTATTTGAGCAATCTCGTCTTCGGTCAGATGACTTAGATCCGGTTGTGGTGCTTCCACAGGAGAAGAATGTTGACTAGATGCCGCCGAAGAGCGTCGTACGGACCCAAACGAATAGACTGAGTGACCCTCGGACGCTGGGGTGGTGGCGCTAGACGCAGGCTGACTGTTTTCGTTCCCCATTTTACGTTTTGATTTTGCTTCTTTAATTAAACAATCTTCGGTCCACAATTCGAATTTCTGCCGGAATTATTTTTCCCGCTTTTAATATACCCTCGTGTATATTTTAATGTTTAAATTTATAATATTTAAGATTCTTCGTGGGTCCGTGTGTTTATATGTGGGGAAAAAAAGTTTGGCCTCTTTTATATATATAAAGCAGGTCGATGAAGAATATCCATAGTCAATATATTTCGCCAATTCTTTTAATAATCAATTTTTCTATTTCCAAGAAAAAATGATAAAACTAAATTTTATTAGCTTTATCTTTGAACCCTTTCTTTCCCTGGTAATATAACAATTTTCTACACCAGGATAATTCACTGGTATAACAATAACAACAACAAGAATAAATATAACAATGGAAATTTTATCAATAATCAATATCGTAATAATAAAAATGCAACAATGGGGTTGTGTGTGCGTGTGTGTGGCTGTATATCCTTTTTTTTAAGCTTATGTGTGGATTTAGATATTTTTGGTGGCAGTATCTTCGTTTCACAAATATTTACGAAGCATATATTATAAATATTATACTTTTTTCAACCCCGAAGATTTACTCTCTTTTTATCTCAATTTTATATTCTTTAATGTTAATTTTTTAATTTAAAAAAAATATTAAAGTTTCACTGCCTCAATTGTTTTCTATAATTTGAGTCAAACTGAACTACCTATTTAATAAGGGTACATTTAAAATTTTATTTTATTTTATTTTTTTTTTTTTTACAAAATCTTAATTCCCTTAATTTTGAATGGAAAATAACCTTCCTTCAGCAAACAATTTTTTTTTAAATTGTATCTTAATTGTTCTTTATGGAACAATATTTTTGCCTTTTAAAAACTTATCCTTGGCCTATTCAAACAACTTACATGAAAGGCACGCACATTTGACTGGCCTGTTTATTTTTTTTTTCCTTTTAATGGGTTTCCAAATATATAAGGTGTAACAGATATATCTATCTATATACACGTTATACATTAACTTATATTTCACGCACATATATACGATACTAACTGAGCATCATTTTTTTTTTTTTAATATTTACAAACCGATGCGTGGAGATTAAGTAAAAACTTGACAGAAATTTCTTAATATCTCTAGCTATATATATATATATATATATATATATAGACTTTATATTTTTTAGGACAAGTCTACGTTGGCTATGTCCGTGGCTGGAAGAGTTCTTAAGGCCAGCCAAGTCATGTCGTTAATTCTATGACTTCCACTGTTACGCTTAGTGTTACGAAAATTGTTTTTCATTTCCTCATCAAATGTAATGTAAGTGGCGATTTGGCCCAGAGAACTAACAGCAGAATCTTGTATTATGGTCGCGTAACAGCTGATTTGCTGGCTAGAATGTTTGTAGCCCAAGTTATTCTTAGAAGGGGAAGAGTTACTGACGAAAGAACGATACTGGAGGTAGTGCCTATATCTAAATCCGTATGTTCGAGTTTTCATTACTTTCATGTCGTTGTCGTCGCCTTTCTTTGGTCGGCTGTACATTCTTAATATCCGGTATGGCTGTTTCACTTCGTTTTCTTCTTTTGCTTTTATTTTTTGTTAATTGTCAGGCAAATATAAAATCACCTGCAGAGCACGTTTTTTGTGCGTTTTCTTTTTCATTAAAGTACGTGTGCGTTGATACTGGTTTGGCTAAGTTTTCAGATGGCAGGTTATACAGAAATGGTACTCTTACAGGAAAAAAGACACATGATTAAACCAAATTGCCGAAAGAGAATAGTTTTCAATATAATGCTTACTGTTGTAATCCGATGCAAATGGGCTAAACATTTAGAGTTCATGTGACTGACCACAAAATATATTGGTAAGAACTTTTTTACTTTTCTCCACAAAAGTTGTTTATTGTCTCAGTGATTTCATTCCGATAACCAGAAAGTCATAACTTTCCTTTTTGTTTTCTTCAGTTGTTTTTTTTTTTTTTTTTTTTTTTTCGAGTTAGAAATAAAGCGTTATTTACGTAAATATGAATAAATCTCCTAATGTTGTCCAGGATTTGTTATTTTCTCCCCATTTTCCGAAGCTTTCTTAATTGCACGCTAATTAGTTCAATTTTTTCCTCGCTGGCATTATTTGTTAGAGACCAGAGTGCGACATTGAAAATGACAACACAATGAAATATTGTCACCCTAATTCTGTACCAACTTTGTGAACAGCCTGTGTGTGTGTTTGCTCGCTTTCATGGGTAGTTGCATTTTGAAAAGAAACATTCATTAGATCAGGCCGGTTAATTAAAAAGAAAGGAGAGATAAGATTTTTGAAATATTTAGTTGTGATGGAAATTCGATTGCTCCAATTGGGAAAAAACCTGAGTCTATCTACTGCGAGGGAAAATTTAATAATTTCTCTGATTTTCAAGTCATGCATGAAAAGAAAATCGTACTTTAAGCGGGAAATAGGATTTTAAAGAGATGAAAAAGAGTACAAGATGAAAAAAAAAGGCTACAATTTTACTCTATTAGTTATGGATTAACTTTCCTGAAAAAGGATACATATGTAATAAAAGATAGTTATCAAAAAACACGCACAATGGAGAGAGTAAATAATTGGAGCAACCTAGAAACACTTTTTATGGAATAAAAGAGAGGAAAAACTAGATTAATTTATTTGTAATAGATTTTATAGAAAACGGTTCGACTTACTCGACACAATCAAAAATAAATGCACTTCCCCCAAAGTATAGTATAGAAATCTTGGTACTATGTGAAATTTCACTATTTTAACAATCCACGAATTTCGTTACATGCACATATAAACAGTTATGTATGCACATATCTTTATTTTTTTTATTGACTCGTGTTCTATTTGTATTTATATAATACCTATTTTAATGATAATTTTATTAATGTAAGCGGCTGGGAACAGATAAACTAGGTTCCCCATCTACACTTAAAAAGTAACATCACCGACAAATTGATCTGGTGGGCATTTCATCAGAGAGATGCCCTCCAGGTGCATATCATGACAAATTATACAGGTGCGCCAACGCACACAGGCACGCGCACGCACGCTCTCTCACACACACACATACACACACTCACACACGCGCGTGCGCAGACGCACCCACTCGGCTAACAAAAGCAAATAATTATGTCAGTATATAGGTGTAGAATCCAGACTTTGAATTTTTTTTTTCTTTAAGAAACCCTAAGCAAGTTTTATTATTATTATTATTATTATTTTTATTTCTCTCTCTCTTTTCTTTTACCTGTGTGCGCGTGACCGTTTTCAGAAGAGGGGCTTCTCTTTTTTTTTTTCGTCTTTTCTTTTTGCGTTTTTTCCGAACTTTCACTTTCTCTTTGTTAAGTGGCAATGGTGAAGGAGACGGTGATGTCGACTCTTGCAATTTTGGCTTAACGCCCGTTTTCGTCCATTACTTGTAGTTGTGTACATGCAACACCCAAGTGTTGCTCGCTTTGATTGAACCACAGCAACATTATATAAAAAAAAGAGAATCACTTCTAATCACGACTGTTTTTTTTTTTGTATTTTTTTTTTTATTAGAGACTCAATTCTTTCTTCCAGTCGTCACAAATAGATTTCTTCTTTCCCTTTTGCTGATCGTCTGATTTTGCAATATTTTTAATAATCACAATAAAGACTGTATTTATATTTTCTTTCTTTTCAGAAGGATTTTCCGCTTACACTTTCTTGTTATAGTTTCCACGCGACTTTTTTCTTTTTAAGAACCTCAAGTTTCTTCAATCTTTTATTTTTTTTAAAACATCACCGTTTTCAATTGTTTTGTAAATCCTGTCGTCAGAGACTTTTAGCTATAAATTGCGTTAATTCTCCAGTTGAATTTTTATTTTTAAAATCCTCTGTTTCAATCCTCTGTCTTGTATGGGTAATAACCAACAGACGCCAGCTCTAAAGAAAGAGTCGATGGAATTGGTAGTTGCAATAAGGATGTACTCGTTTCAACAGCAGTAGTTCTATTAGTATTTGCAAGGCTTAGCAGTTGCAGTAAGCGACTATTTTATTATTGTGTGTCCTTGTGACGTCGGGACAGCTGTAGCAGGAGTAATAATTGTAGTAGTAACAAATTTAGCAGCAGGGAAGAAACGGTGGTATTAGCAGCAGTTTCCTCGTAACAGTTGTTAGTTATCGTCGCCGTCAGTTGCTGCTTCTTGGTCGTCTTGTTGTCCACTGCCACTTAAGTTCTTGTTGCTTTTATACTCCAGGTAGATTTTTGTAGTAATGCTTTTATTGCTTATTGGTACAAGTGCGTATACCAGTGATGTTGTAGCAATATCGGTACTATCAAAAAATCTGATAAGGTTGTCTTTTTTATCGCAAGAAACACCGTTTTGTTGTTGAAGGAAAGTGATTGAGGCAAAAAGAAAAGAAAGGCAACTGTGCAAATGTAGCAAAACGAAAACAAACCGGAAAAATATACTACACAAAAATAAACAAATAAAACAAAAGTAATCAAATCCAAAATGGGTGGGGCAGGGGGAACACTTAGCAAACTATCAATTTTTATCCTGATTAATAACGTCCTTGATAAAATTTATATAATCATTTTCTCTTTTCTATTTCCTGTTTTTCTTACGGAAAATTAAATATATACAATTTTATCTGTACATCCACACCAGCTGACCATTCACTGTGAAAGTTAGTAGGTCAGCTCAAGACTTGCCGTATCCGGTTAGTTGTGGCAGCAGCAGCAGCAACAAGCAACACTCCTTTTTGCCATTCATTCATATTTTGTCCTTGTAAATCAATCGTCCGTTTGTTAGTCCGTTCCGAGCTGCGTGACAACAGAGCGAGCGTTCAAGCGAGGCTGGTACCTTTTCGAAATTATTTTAAAAGTAAAGTCCTGTCTTGCCCGTGTGCCACTATCCTCCTGTCTTCGCTAACTTGTTAAGGTCCCAACAGGAATCACCTGGATAGAAATTCGGGCAGTCGCTTTTTGTCGCTTCTTGCTCGCTCTGTCTGTCTGCTCATCTTCCCGAGAGGAGCGCCGTACGCCCAATGGTGATAAAGCTGTGTTGTAGCCGTAGTTGCAATTCTGGCAGTAGCAGCAGCAGTAAAAGATGTAAGCACGGAGGAAGAGAAAAGTGAGATAGATGCAACAGAGAGTTGCAGAGGGTGTGGTAAGAGTTATAAACTTAACGCTCGTACTCGTGATAGTAATCGTAGTAGGTGTATTAGTAGCAGTAGCAGCTGTTGAGGCAATGCCGAAGATGAAGATAATGATGAGGATTGCAATGATGTTGATTGATTTGTAGCTGGTGGCGGGGTGGGGTGTCGAGAGAGATGACAGCGAGTACTGAAATGACTCGAACTGCAAGAAGAGAAGCAGAGATTAGCCAAAGGGAATATTTCTTTACTTGCTTATCTCTTTATATTTAATTTATTTATATTTACTATACGGTTTTTCGCTTTTATTTCATTGTCTGTTTGTTTTCTCTCTCTCTCATCTAACAAAAAAGACAGTTATCCGTGTCAAGTTATTAGCGAAGTGGACAAAGACAAGTTGTCCTTAGTCTCAATACAAAAGGTTTCATTATTTCTTCGCGAGGTATTATCATCTTTCTTTTTTTCCTTTATTTATATTTGCTGAGTTTTCACACCATAATACAGAACGTCAAGCGACAACAAGTTCCTCCAATGATCTTGCGCTCTCCTCAATATTCTTACTGAATTTCCTAACTCTGCCTTCTGGATAAATTCGATTCTTCAACGGATTTCTAATACTTTTAACTTCTTTGCATGACTTTCCGTCACTAATAATGATCAGTACAACTATTATCTTCATATTCAATTATATTCTCAATTTTATAGTGTACGTAACATTTCACTATCTCTAAGTTTCTCTCTGTTTATTACTACTACTACTACTACTACTACTACTACTATCATCATTAATCCATTAATAACATTAATAATAATAACAACAGCAACAACAACAGCGTGTGAGAGCTGCGTACGCTAACAAAGTGACCCTAGTGTACAAATATACAAAGCCCAATATAGTCATCACGAGACCCAGTGTGAAAAGTATGCTCGGCACATACATCACAAGCAAATATATGCTATATGGTTTTGAAAAAAACAAAAACAAAAACAAAACAGCAACAATAGAGCATATCATTGCAAGTGGGGCCCAGTTAGAAATACCTTCAGATCGGGTAACTCGATTCCCGCAGATGGTCTCTGACTGAAGCTGTCCACGAGTATCCAGGCTGTCTCATTCTTCAAACTTAAAAAAAACACGACAACCCTTTGTCACCCGGCCATAATAATCTTTCATTATTACCACTCATTAACAGAGATGCACAGTATGTCAGTCATTAGAAGACACGCCCAACTGGTTATGATCAGACAGCTGACAAGCAAATCTGAGATACTGAACGGAATATTTACTGTAAGACATTTTAATTCCCGAAGACAGAACATGTACATGTTAACATATCTAAGTGATGTTCCAGAACACTTTAACTTACTTTCTAGCATTGTTGGGGGTTTGCATTCATAATATTTTTCTCTCTGGGCAATGGTATTGGCATATCTTGAAATACAACTATTTCCTTACTGTATCATGTCTATATTTAAACTCATTCAGTGCTAGAATAGAGTGCCCGTGTGTTAGATGGTCAAAGGCTTCATCAGCATTTATAAAAAAGCGACATTTTGTATATGTCCTATTTATTAACTTAAGTATCTGATAGGGTATTGGCAAGTTTTGATATACAGCGGCTAGGATTAACCTTTTTGTTTTAGATTTCAACTCAAGAGCTTTGCAACCACTCATGGGTCATATTTTTGTCAACGTCAGGATCGTGTGTTTGTCTCATCTGTGTAAGGGTTTTTCTTTTCATTCTGATTTTAGGCTCGTATTCTCTGCTTTTTATTTGATTTTTCTGTCTCCACTTTTGGCATTTTATTTCCCATTACATTTTGTCTGTAGAATTGTAGATTTTCTTTTTAATTTTCAGTTTTCTTAAATCATTGAAGCTTTTTGCTGAATTCATACTCGCAAACAAGCCTTAGCATCTAATCATTGATTAATTCAAGATATCTTTGGAGTCCTTTGGTTGTAGACTTGTAAGTCCCAGGTTGTCTTTTAACTCCATCTGCCCTGTACGGGCAGGGGTCGATTTGCATCTGCCTTGGGGCGGTGTATGTTATGCATGATTAGCAAATTTCTTATCCTTCTATATATTCTTCGTATGTGTTGTAATTTATCATTTAATAGGTCTTGTTAAGGCGGTAATGTCCTGCATATTAATTTTTGGAATTTAATTTTATCGCCCATATTTGCCTCAAACATTGTGGAAACTAGAACAAATGAATTATAAGGAATAGACATTTGAGTATCTTTGGAAAATCATTGCGACTCAAACGACTCCAACTTCGCCACAACCATCAGGCATGTACCATTTTTAGATATGACAGCTCCAGTTGAGGAAGTTACCCTGGAGGCCTAAGAAGATGAGCTGAGGTGGAAAGTGAGAAAAGCACTAGAAAAATAAACAAACAATTATTCGAGGCAATTGCTTTAAGAAAACTATCGCGAAAGTCAACAATATGGTTGAGATATGCAGATGACACCATCACATTCTGGTCTTAACAGGAACCTGTAAAATTACTGCTGCACCATGTAGACTCAGTACCTTCCATCCAGTTCCCAATTCTAGAATGAAACAATAATCAACTACCCTTCCTGAGTATACTAATAACTCGCATAGAGAATGGTTTCAAGACAACCGTGTACTACAAATCAACATTAACCGGACAATACAATAACAATGTTAAAGAAAGAGAAATAGAAATATACTGTAGAATCAGCGGATCGATCAAGTACCATTCCCTTCATCCATACAGAATGAAAATAAAATCGTCTGATGCCTACAACACTTCAAAAATCCTGCAGTGACCTAGAAACATACAGACAGGATATGATCATAATCAAAGTACCATGAAAACATCACATCGGTTTCTGTAGGCGGAAACAAAAGTGCCAAAAAAGAAGACCAGAAAACTGCCACAGTCGGTCTCCCTTATATGAAAATCTTGCCGGAAACGACTCGGAAGATCTGAAATTCCTATAACACCGGGGCAATATTCAGAAGCAGCTCAACCCTACGGAGAATTCTCCTCAGAGTTCAACCTCAGAGAGGACATAACGAAGAAATTTATGTATTCCATCACTTCCAGTTGTAGCAAAAAATATAATGTGAAACCAGCGTGCCCTCTAAAAGTAAGTCTGGAACACTGAAAAATCATAGTTAGAAGTGAGACAATGAGATCAGGCATTACTGATTATGAATGGAAAGAAAACATTGGCCATATATTAAATAGTCAATAGTTACCTCAAACACTATTGAATGGATTGAGTAAAGATCTAGAGAGCCAAACTGGAGAGTCAGAGAGCTGTAATAATCAGCGTATATACTAGGTTATGAGCACCTCGTTAGTAGACCTAGCATAGAAAAACAGAATCTGAGAGCCGTTAATAAATAAAGAAAGAGAAATAGAAATATACTGTAGATGCAGCAGGTCGGTCAAGTACCATACATCACGCCTCTTTTGATTCATGACTGAGTAGACATAACCTTTCCCGTTTCTTTCTACAGTAAACTGGTTGCAAACGAAGGTTATAGGGTTCATTCTGCCCTGTTATTCAACCCACAGATTTCAAAAATATTTGCGCGTAAGTAAATGTAACACCCACAACTAGAAATCGAACACGGCCATACGATTTCTTATTCCGAACAGTTATCTATTACAAAAAGAAACATCATCGAATGCAGTCAAGGGCGATAAAACAGCAGACTTATCAACAGGCAGATTGAATTTAAGGCTCAAATTTCTACACTGACAAGAATGGATTAAAGTGTTGGGCCAGGAATTTGGTGACATCGTAATTGTGAGTTCAATCCCTGGGTCAAGCAGTGCTGATTTGGACGCAGTGGAAACGGGACAAGGAATATCTGAGAGTTACTGAATAACTGAATATATCATTAGACATGGTCAGCGAAAACTTCTAATCCCGTAGATTTAATAAAGGGTTCAGTCTGAAACTCTCGGAAGGTTGCTCGGATCGACAAGCAACTGATTAAGGCCGGAGTGTACAGAGGCCAAAATATTATACTAATAACAACGAATATGAGGTCAATAGTCTGCATGTAAATAAATGATTCTTTTCTATTTTTTGTTTCATTTTTGCATACTGGATTCGTTGTCCTACATGTATACTACAATCTTGATATACTACTTCTTGCGTTATTTTGTGATTCACAATTTCTTTGTCAAATTTTATATCCGTTGTTCATGCCAATTTCCATTTTTGGAAGGTTGCCATGCCACATTTTTGTAGACTGATTTCCATAGCTATCTATCATCATTGATGCTTTTTATTGTTAAGAAACTCTCTAATTCATTATCAACTTTCATAATTATTCTTACTGAGTGCGAGAACAATATGCCGACAAAGAGATATAAAAAAAGAAGACCAATATGCTTGTAATGACAGCTATCTGAGTGGTTTAAGAGAAAAATAAAAATAAAATTCAAACTATACAATTATTGCCTCACCGATTCTTGCTTTCCAGCCTGTTGGAAGTCCTCCTCCATCGTCCCGCTCTTTAAGAACTATGGAGACCCTTCTGACCCATCTATCTACCATCCCACAATCTCCTACTACTCTTCAGCAAAGTCTTAGAGGCTTTAATCAATGCCGAAGTAGGTAAGCATTTCACCTCTCACTGCTTTACCTGATCTACCGCTAATGTGCTTAAATCCATAACTGAATATGTATACCAAACTCTTGATAATAACGGTGAAGCTCGAGCTGTTACTCTAGATATATCGAAGGCGTTGGATAGTGTTTGGCATGTTGGCCTTCTACGTAAGCTTCACGGATACGGTATTGCAGGACGATTATTTGATTTAATCTAATCATTCCTGTCTAACCATTAAATGAATGTAGTCCTGAACAGGTTCTCTTCCAGTTCCTTCCATACGAACGCTGGTGGTACTCAAGGGTCTATCCTGGGCCCTACACTGTTTCTGGTCTTCATCAATAATCTTTCTGATGTAATCAGTTCTCAAGTCGGCGTCTATGCAGCCGACATTGTCATTTACTCCTGTATCATTAGTAAATCCGGCATTTTTGACAAAGTTAACCTGGCCGTTGGTCCCGAAAACGAACTCCGATCTGTGGTTGGCTGGGGCGGGAAATGGCTTCTGAATTTTAATGCATCCAAAATTAAAATCCTGTCATTTACTTACCACAGCGAAACATTCTTGCCTCATATCAGCATGGTTGATGCTCAGCTCCACGAGAGTGCCTCAATGCTCCTTCTTGGTCTCATGTTTTCCACTGACTTGAGGTGAAACAACTACATTGAATCAATAGCTGCATCTACCTCAAGGAAAGTTGGTTCTCTGTGTCTCGCCAGAAGGTTTTTCACATCTGAATCTATCCTTCGCATCTATGAATCGAACATTCGTCCATTGAATACTATTGCCATATATGGTCTGATGGCATCGCTGTTAATCTCGAGGTTCTCGACAAAATCCAAAGACGGTTATGCAATGTGATCGACGCTGACTTGGGGTCTCAACTCCAGTCACTTTCTCAACGATGTAATGTAGCTCTCTCTGTCTTTTCTATAAATATTTTCATTACATCTGCTCTGACGAACCATTTTCACTGGTGCCCCGATTGCATGAATTTAAGCATGCTACTAATTGGTAACTTGGTCCCACCCTTTCACTGTCGAAACAGTTAAATGTAACTGCTACTTCTACTTCAACAACTTCTTCTCTCGCACTTCCCGATAGTGGAACCTCCATCCTCTTAATCGCTACCCTAGTAATTATACTCTTCAAATATTTAAATGTCATGTCATTCGACATCATCTATTGTTTTGATACCCGTTCTTCTTTTTATCCTCTCCCTATACTCATTCTTTTTCCTTACTCTCACTCTCTGTAGCACCTTGCGTACTAGTAGCACTCCCGCCTAACTTATGGGGAAATCCTTAAAAATAATATTATCCTGTGCAAGGAGTGAGCTCACAACCTTCAATTAATCAGCTAGAGATTTTGATTTTAAATAACTTGTTGACTGGATTAAGATCACTCATCAGAGGAGCCCTATAAAAGGCAATGTTTTTTTTCTTTAGCGAGTTTTTGTTCTGTTGCCTGGAGAACATTTGTGACTCAGGATTTTTACCAGATGCTCGCTTCCCGAGGAACGCAATGCGGAGAGTTGAAGAGAAGAAAAAAAGACTAGGAAATCAAAACGAAGACTATTATTTAATTTAAAGTAGAGTCTGATAAGAGTAACAATTTTCTAAGCGTAGCTTAGATGTGGCACAAGGCCGAAAGTATGGGGCACTCAGTGAGGATCGAAATCACTATTCATTCGTAAGTGATATAGCGAGATAAGCTTGCTAACATTTACACCACGTTGAAGTGGGCAAGCAATTTGCTAAGAGTATACTTGGCACACATCTTTTATATCTCGGTGTAATATATGGCGATGGGTTTTGATAAAGAAAGAAGTAGTACTTTCAAATACCTTCAGGACGCTACGACAATCTCCTATTGAGGGTGTTTCCAACTTTCTTTCTGAAGCCCAATTCCAACTTTTTGAAGCGTTTGGCCCTGTGATATGTTTATAATTCTCGCAAGAGCAGGACGAACTGGAAACTGGATTCTTGTCTATCAAAAGTTAAAGGAAAGATATGTAAAAAAAAACAATATTGCATTTTTATTAAATAAGTATTTTCTAATTTAATCATTAAATTGTTTTTAATATAATGGGGGTATTTTTACCAAAAAATTAATGAAAATTTATTGTATTAAGCTACGCACCTTAGTAAAAACAAGTGTACTTTGTGCTCCTCTTACCTGTTTGCATTTCTTCCCAAAATTTGGTTTCGATCCGTCAATATATGGCTACTTTAGAGGGCATGACGGACTAACAGAAGTCACAGAATTTTATATATTGCTTATTTACATATACCTATTCAAGACTACGTAAAATTTCGCTACTTTAAATACTTTTGAAAGTGCTTTTCAATACACATTAAAAATAACATACGTAGTCGAATGCTTAGTGGTTTTTCAAAATGTAAATAGAAAATTATAGAATTTAAGAAAATGAAGTGTTTAATAAAGAAAAGGAACGATTATTTTCACTGGTATGAATACTGAGGCATCCCTTTTGAGAAACGTGAAAAGAATGATAGATATCAGAATATGCAACATGCAAAATAAACCAGCACCCATTTTGAAAAATTGATTAAGCGTTTTAAAAGGTTAACTATACAAAAAGCTTTTATATGTATTCATATGTGTAAAATTTCAGATAGACTATATCTGTAAAAGGACAATATGAATAAAGACAAAAATATATCTCAGCCATTTTGTCCTCTGAATTTATTGATAACCTCCCTCAGAGAGCGAAATTTTATTCCTTTGTCTATCTCTCTCTCTTTCTCTCTCTCTCTCTCTCTCTATATATATATATATCGTGGCCTCTCGACTCGACTTGAGACAAAGGATCTCGAGGCTGCAATATACGTTCGAGGTGTCGATGTTTTTACGACGTGTGAGGTTCAAGCAACTCAGTTCATAGGAGCCGACAGCCAGATAACCTGCACATATGATTTGATTCTAGTGGTGATTTTTTGTGCAGAACCAACCTCACTTTTTGAAAACCCGAATACAGGGAACTCAAACGACCCTCCGAAGATCTTGAATTAAGCGTTGTCCTTATCCTTGACCAGTCGTCATCCAAGTCTATAGTCTGTCCTGCTATTTACCCATAGATGGCGGGTATTAGCAACGTAAGTGAATATAATGGATTCGACTGGATTCGCCAATCCGAGCCGCTATCCATCACTCCACGGTGCCTCATATATATATATATATATATATATATATATATATATATATATATATATATATATATATATATATATATATATATATATATATAGTGGGGGAAAATAAATATTTGTACACTTCAAAGATTTGTATTTTTATAAATGTAAAAGCCTTAAATAAAACAAATCTCGGCACATTTTATGTATAAAGACACATACTATTAAAAATAATAATAAACTTAATTAATTCCTATTCTAATAGAAATTAATGCATTTTTAAAATTCTAACTGGTGAACAAAGTATTCGTACAAATCAATTATTAGAATGAAATAATCAATTAATTATGAAAAAAGTATATTCTAAAATGCTCCAGTAATGTTATCAGTAATTATAGTTAACGCTATTAGCCATTATCAGAGCATTCTGCAATTTCTAGTCTTACGAGAAGGTTCTAATAATGCCTAGAGGTAAAGAATTGACTATTTCACAAAAACAACACATTTTGTCTCTTTGGAAAGATGGGAACAGTTACAGAACGATTTCTAACAACCTGAATATTCCTTTTACTACAATTGCTTCGTTCATTGCAAGGTTTAAAACTCGTAACACGGTCGAAAACCAAAGACGAACAGGTGCTCCGAGAAAGATTTCTCTAACATCAGCAAGGATATTAGGACGCCAGATCTAACAAAATCTACGGGTTACCCGAGAAGAGTTGCAGGAACATCTGCGTGCATTAGGGATTAAAGTAACCAAGCGTACAATAAGTAATGAACTACACAAAACAGTCTGAAATCACGCATCCCACGGAAGACTCCACTCCTCTTGAGACGACACAAAGATGCTAGGCTAAAATTCGTTAGAGAGCATAAGGATAAAGAATATTCGTTTTGGGAAAATGTACTATGGACAGATGAAACTAAAATAGAGTTGTTTGGTCATAATTATCGAAATCATGTGTGGAGGAAGGACGGTAAAGCCTACTTACCAAAGAACACGTTGCCAACTGTAAAGTTTGGTGGTGGCAGTATCATGATCTGGGGCTGTTTTTCTGCAAAATGTGTTGGCAGAATATCAATAGATGGCAAGATGAATGCCGAAAGCTACCATAAAATCCTGCAAGACAATTTAATGCGTTCTGTTGAGAGACTTCGGCTGCCTCCTGATTGGGTTTTCCAACTGGATAATGATCCTAAGCATACCGCTAGATCTACCAGGAAATGGTTAGCTGAAAGTAACGTTGATGTCTTGCAATGGCCAAGTCAGTCCCCAGACTTGAACCCAATCGAGAATTTATGGCGATATTTGAAAATTCAAATTGAGAAAATAGCACCAACAAATATCAAGAATTTGAAGAAAATATACCAAGAAGAATGGGACAAAATACCACTCAATGTGTGCAAATCATTAGTTGAGACGTACGGGAATAGACTGATAGCTGTTGAACTCAATAAAGGATATTCCACAAAGTATTAAATTAAGTTAATATGCTTTTTTTGTTTTGTACGAATACTTTTTTCATAAGTTAAAATGAAAATTTCTCTTAGAATAAGAATTAAGTTTATTACTATATTTTAATAAAATGTATCTTTACACATAAAATGTATCAAAATTTGTTTTAGTTAAGGCTTTTACATTTATAAAAGTACAATTTTTCAAGTGTACGAATATTTATTGTCCCCCACTGTATATGATTCTTATTTCTCTATATATATGTCAAGAATATTTCCCAATTAACACAATAGTGACGGAATATATAAACCTTTAATTCTGTTTCGCTTTCTTCATTCTGATACGTTACATTCTAGTTACAAGCAAGAATAGACTGGTCTCTGCCTTAGCTAGAGGTTTAGTTTGGTTTGTTATACGGTATATCAACCACAATGGGTTATCTAATGCCGACAAAATTTTCATTGTTGGCAATTTTCTTTTCAAACATGTATTGTTAGTCATATGTTTCCTTCAAAAAATTTATTTCTGGTAATATTTTTTTTCCAAAAATGTATAGCTGTTAATATTTTTTTTTCGAAAAAGTTTTGCTGGTAATAAATTTTCTTCAAAGAAACTATTGCTGGTAACGATTTTTTTACAAAGTATTTCTGGTATTAAGACCTATTTTTACACTTTCATAGCACCCCGACCCCAGCCCGGGGACCAACTACATACACGTAGTTGGGACCCCAACAGATGCTCCACACCCCAACCGGGCCAGGGTAGACCCAGGAACACCATCAGACAAGAGCCGGCTCCACGCTCCTCAAAACCTCCCGACTAGAGGTCCCGCCGCCGGACGAAGTTTATCGTCTTACCCAGGACGTGGATGTAGTTTATCGCTAGAGGCCAATTTTTTTTTTCTTGCTAGTAACTATGATTTAACGTATCAAAATGAATAAATCGAAGCAAACTTACCTGAAATTTTTGCTAAGTACTTTTCAGCAGTGGTTCGAAATTAAAAAAAAAAAATCATCAACCGTCGGCAAGGCATTAGGCGCCCAAAACTTACTGATGCAAGAAGTAGACAGAGACTTTTCTACCAAGAAAGAATCTCACAGCAAACTTTTAAATATTTGGTAACTATCACCTTTCAGACATCGATGATACATTCAATCATCAGATAACGGAAAACAGATTAAAAACGTTCAACAAATTTGTAGGTACTGACTATGAGCACCACATTCTCCACCTTTGAAGCATGCGATGATTGAATTTATAGCTTCTGAGGGCGATTTTCAAAACATCGTTTTCCGTTTATACTGGACTTATATAAGTATTACTTATTACTATAAGCATTATATTTAGATGGTACAAGTGTTTAAATTGACATCCGTTATTTATCAACGGGCCTATATATATATATATATATATATATATATATATATATATATATATATATATATATATATATTCAACGTCATCACTTAATAAGACACCGAGGGTGTTGAAACAAAATGGCTATTTTTGTAGTGATTTTATAACATATTTATGTTAAAAAGTTTTTTTAAATAAATAATTATATATATATATATATGTGTGTGTGTGTGTGTGTGTGTGTGTGTTTTACCAGTTTGTGACTGAAATGGATAATTCCGAGAAGGATATAAATCCAGGGAGAGCTCAATGTAATCTACAGAGCATTGTAATGGTAAGAAGACGGAGACTTTAATTATACTTTTCGTTTATCATTTTTATTTCGCGAACACCGTGATGTTCAACTTATCAGAACGAAATCTCTTCTGCAAATAGAAAAAGTACAGCGGACGGACACATTAGATTGGTAGTGGGGAGGGGCAGTGAGAGAGAAGCGATGTAAAGGTCTAAGGGATTAGACGCTAGTAGTAGTCGGTTTAACTAACTAAGAATTTACCCTATACTTTCGAGGTTTAGTATTGGGTTGTCTTTTTCATTGACCGCTACCGTTTGCTGTTTTTAGGCAGGACTAATTAGGTCGAACCAAATTAATTTAATGAAAGAGATCTTAATTCAAATAAAGGTCGGTATAAATATAGTCATACTTAAGTATTTTTTTTTTAAGGCCGAAGTCTAATAGTCAGTGAAATCATTGAGTTTAAGGGAACGCGAGAGGAAGATATAGGAGTGGAAGGTTCTGTGACGGGTGGGAAGAAGAGGGTGAGAGGTAAAAGGCGGAGTAATGGTAGTTTTAGCCTGAATATTTCTTAATTTTTGGAAATATGTAGATTGGTTTATACAGTGGGTTGACTAGTGGTAAGTACCATGAAGTAGTCCGTAGTACAAATAATAATTAGAAGTCACAATAATATTGTCAGATACAATAGGTGAATAAAGCAAATACATTTAGAGAATTAAGAGGTGAATAGAAGTTCGAAACAAATACCAAAAACAAAGGAAAAAGAGTAAAAGTCATGGAGTATGGAAATGATATAAGATGTGTTAATTTGGAAACGTGGGTAAGGTGTACATCGGCAAGACAGTCTTAGGTTAAACCATGTGTGTTGAAGCTCGCAAAAAGTAACCAGATCGTGTAATATTGAATGCACATACATGCACGTATCCAAATCTACATATCCACACATGAGTGTACACCCATATGTGCTGGTATCCATACCAACGAAACCGTGTCATCCTTTTAGAAACAAATGCGGTAAGCGTTTTTAGGTGAGTTTCAATTTGTTTTTATGCCTACACTTGAAGATAAGCTCGCTTCGTTGGTTAAACAATTGGTTAGCATTTGTGTACTTGACTATTGCGATTTTTCATGTATACACAGATCGCATCTGTCCCGGAAATTGTTGGGGATTCTGGACCGATAAATGATTGCCCATTTGATTATTGGGGTGACGTTATTATCTTTAAATTTCCAACAATACTTGGATAGAGGGTTTTGGTTTTTCAGGTGAATATTTCACAGGGAATTTCAGTGGGTGTATAGTGTCTCTTTCCAAACAGACACTATACACCCACAAAATTTCCCCTGTCTCCTTATTATCACCTCTCATCCCCCTCTCTCTCTCTGTATATATATATATATATATATATATATATATATATAAATATGAAAGTGGACATTAGATTCAACACTCAGCGGCGACAGTCTGTTTCATATGCATGTGGCCTGACTTATGTTGCCGCTGGGCGTTGACATCAATGTCAACACACACACACACACACAGACACGGACACACACACACACACACATATATATATATATATATATATATATATATATATATATATATATATATATATATATATATAAACGCTCTATCTTTGTTATTGAGCATATATATATATATATATATATATATATATATATATATATATATATATATATAAACGCTCTATCTTTGTTATTGAGCACTTTGATCCATAAATATAGCATGCCTTAAAATTATACTTTATCACACATATATAATAAAACAACAGTTTGATGGATAAAAAAAAACATTTTTTACGAATTATTTCTTCAATGTCAGTGAGCTTATTTCATCGTTTTTTCTTTAATCACAAAGATGAAACATTATATAAACATCAAACATTTCAAGTTCACAAACACGCATATATATATATATATATATATATATATATATATATATATATATATATATATATATGTATGTATATATATATATATATATATATATATATATATATATATATATATATATATATATATATATGTTAAATATGAAAGTGGACATTAGATTCAACACTCAGCGGCGACAGTCTGTTTCATATGTGTGTGTGTGTTGCGTGTGTGCATGCAAACAATCAAAATTTTGATAATTGTGATGCATTTACATGCACTTTTGGCCTTTACCCATATTGAAATTCAGGTTTGTTTCTTTTTTTCTTGTTTTTTTTAAATAAAAATCAATGTTTTTCTAATTTTTTTTTACTCCGTTTTGATGATTTATTTTTCTATTTGAGGAGATGATATTGCGTTTATCTTATTTATTCATTTTTCGAAACTTTAATTATCTCTTAATTTTTCTTTATTTTTATCCTACACGAATGACATATACCTTTCCTTTATTTCAGTTTCATTCCTTCAATATTTTTTTCACCTCTATTATATTATTACCATGAAGATATTCTTTTTTTTTTGTTGGTTCATTCGTCGTTATTTTTTACGTTTTCTCTTCTTTCGCTTATTTAATCATTGTAAGGGCCATTCCTTTCGTTTATTTCCTTCTTTACATTTAATTTTTTTACATTTTCTTTGATTTTGATTAATTTTATTACATATTTATATTTTTTGCTTTTTTAATCGAACAATGATCCTTTCTCCACTCATTTCGAATCTTTCCTTCACCTTTCTATCATTCTGTTTTCTTAATTCTTTCAATATTTCTAATGAATGCAATTTTTCCTTAAGATGTTCTTTCTTTCTTTCCTTCATTCATTCTTTCAAATTCCATAACTCTTTCCAATTCCTTCATTCTTTCCTTCCTTCATTCTTTTTCCAATTCCTTCATTCTTTCCTTCCTTCATTCTTTTTCCAATTCCTTCATTCTTTCCTTCCTTCATTCTTTTTCCAATTCATCATTCTTTCATTCATTCGTTTCTTTGTTTCTTTCCTTCTTTCTTTCCCTTAGCAACTCACTCACATGTTTTTCGTAACTTCACAATCATATTCTCTTTCTTACGCCCCCGGTTTCACCGCGTTTTTCTCTCCTCCCCTTCTTTTTCCCAATTTGTCTAACATGGAGTACCGCTACTTTCGTCTTCTCCGATTTATCGATCTTTCTATGAAGGGATAGGTGGGTGAAGACAGGAAAATACGAAGAAGTGAAGGCAAGGAGAACAGGGGACGTTTTCGCTTGCTTCTTCGCATCTCTGCACTGTTCGTTTGCCCATTTATTGACAGTGTGACTGCTGATTGGTCAGACGAAGTGAAGATCTTATCGAGCCTACAAAGTAGAACATTAGTGTGCCTTTACTCTTGAGTGCAATTCCTTCCATCTTTTCAGCATCGGCTTTCCCTTTTCTTTCTGCATTTCATGCTTAATTTTCTTTTTTTTTTCTTCCTTCTTTTTTCGAGTAATCAAATGTGCGCATGTGCACGCACCCACACAGATGTACATGATCACATGCAAGAGCTACCGCACGCTAATATGAACTCACATACTCACAAATCTATATATATATACACATACAAATGCCATCGCAAACTACATATACGGGCGTATACTAAAAGTGGACAAATGCTTGCACTAATCAACCTTTTGATAGAGGTTTTAATAACACATATATTACTTCAGGATGAAATTGCTCGGTCTACCCGACGCTACCCATTTCACGATTTCTAGACATCTGAACCCCTTTCATCTATACCCTCACAAAACCACAAAATATGTATGTATATACACAGCCATTATTTCATTCTTTCGTTGATTTCTTTCACTATGTTCAAGAATTTTCTCTTTTTAACCCTTTCCAATGTTTTACTAACACGCACTATATAAATACTTTTTATATAAAGGCATGCCAGGTCTTCCCATAAGTAATAGCCGAAAAAAATGAAGAGACTTGAAGCAACAAAAATGTGGTTCTACAGCAGGATGCTGAGGATACCATGTACAGAACACGTGAAAAACGACGAGGTATATAGAGAAAATGCAATCAAAAAGGAAACTTACACTTAACATCAGGTAGCGACAATTGAAATTTCTGTGGCACATAATGAGGAATGAGAGCTTGGAAAATCTGATACTCACATTAATGGTGGGAAGAAAACAACGCGTAACATATTTGAGTAAATGGAAGGTAGAACAGGTTTTCCGTGAAATAACAAATAGACGAAATTTATTAAGAGCTACAAAGGACAGGAAATTGTGGCGAGTCATGTCCTGAGAGGACACAGCACATAAAGAAGAAAATGTTAGACAATGCAACAAAGGAAAGCAAGAAGAAAGTGCTAGCTATTAAATGTAATAAGTTATTGTATGATCGTAAACAAGAGAGACAATCCAATATGAGATACGTAATATAAACGTAAGCAGATACACGAATATAATTTGGTGTACTACCAGATGACGGTCTACTTTCAGTTGCAGTAAGCCAATGTTCAGATTGCAAGACTTATACAAAAAACAAAAAAATAATAAATAAAAAACAGCGTTCATCAGTTTGTTAATGAATAAATTCCAATTAAAATTAAGTTTGATAGTATTCTTGACACTAAATTTTATCATTATTTAGGAATTATTTAGGAACATGCCTTCGGTAGAGTTGGGAGGCGTCAAGTTAACTTTGCAAGCGTTGCTACTGAATTCGATACTCAATAAGAGTACATCTGTTGTGAACATCATCCGAGTGAAAGTTATAAGTTTCAAATTAGTGTTGTCTGTCGTATCAAAATGTCTTAACTTTGGGTATATATCATAATAAGCAATTTAAGGTTTTGTCATTTTTTGGTATACAGTATTCAGCTGTTTCATCACACCTTGAAAATATGTGATTTTTCATCACACATCAGTTACGGGAGTTGGAGCAATATCTACTTGATTTTAAAAACTGAATTGACAGATAACAAACTCACTACATACAAACGTATTTTAAAATATTTGTTCAGTATGAGCAAAGACATGTCTTCAAAATCCAGTGATCACTAATTTTAAGTAATTTTCATCAAAACATATTTCTTTAACGGCTACTTTATATTTGAAAACTTAAATTACAGATTTTTATTTGTCAGTAGATATGAATACGAGCAATGCTAAGCTTTGGGCAGAAATTTAACAGTAAAACAATCTAAAACCTACTTAAATACAGAAGTAATATTTAATTTATTATATTTTCTTGCAATTGAATCATAATTCAAACCGCCAAGAACGTATTTAAATTATTGCAATAAATAAATAAAAAACTAAACAAAAAACACCCATGATCATTATGGTGGGTACTCGATTATTGTTATCTTTGAAAATGCAAGAAATAAACGCTTCCGAATATTGTCCTGCAGTTGTATGTGATTTAGATTATCTAGATCCATTTAAAAGCGAGAAATATCTGCTTTTGAATACTGTCCTGATGTTGTATGGAATGCATATCTTCTAGGTCCATGTAAACGCAGTAAATATCCGCTAGTATACTGCCAAGTAAATAAAGTCTAAAATACACTGACTACATGACTGGAAATAGGTACTAATGCTTAAAATTATCCGAAATCACACATTAAACTCAGACTTTGTGTCATTCTGTTGCAACGCGGGTTCGCGGTTGATCATTTATTCCAGAACAGCAGCAAATACTTACAAGCTCATATATAAACGGACGGTACTTACCTATCTCAAACCAAGTCTTTACTTGGTTTGAGATAGGTAAGTATCTTTTAGACTCAAATATAAACAACCTATGTTGGTTCCAAGTAAATGCTCCTGAACTCAAATATATACAACAAAAGAATGTTCGTTCCTCAAGATGTGCAATCCTCTTTTGACTTTGCTCTAGTTAGTTGATTTTAGTAAATGTATTGTTTTTATAAAGTGAACGTTTTTGTCTAATATACCCGAAACACATTTTCCCTTTCAAGCATATTCACATCTACTAGACATGAAAACTGAATATGAACAAATAAATTAAATATCTGATGATTAGAAATTCAAAGTTCAATTCTAAATTGCCGTCATATATTTTAGCTATTTATAAAAATAGCTAAACAGAAGAAAAAAAAACATTTGTATATATTGTGAATTTTTTATGTTGTGGTATTTTAGTAGGATCCCTGTGAATATGTGGTATTGTGGCATATGTTGAATTGAATGATGATGGATGAATTCTTGTGGTGATTGAGTAAATAGTAATTGATGAATGGGTTACAAATCAGATTAGCTAAGTTTAGGATAGTCCGTGACGACCAGCCTCACCCACTTCCCTTTCGGTCTTGTGCCAAAATTGTATTTAAAATAAAAACACAGTTCTAAACTACTGTAATTGATGACATAAAAGTCATACGGACGAATTAGGCTCACGCCCATTTCTGCAGGGAATAATCAGGAAAAACATTTTTAATGTATTTAAGCGTGCAATGTTTAAAACAAGCTATCAGTACATTACAAAGCATTTTAAAACACTTTAGCTATAAACGAAAACATTGTATAAAAATCAAGCTGCAGCTGAACAGAAAGAAAAAAGTTACAAAGTTTTGTTATTGTACCTCTCTAGTAAGTATCTGACTCTCAACTCTATATTCTGTCTTTACAAGAGCTAGATCAGACCAAAAATAGAGAATTGCTGTCATATCTGTGTTGGATTTCTCAGCCTCGATTTGCCTGTCTTAAGAGAATTCAAAGCGTAACCGCGGCATTGAGGGTGATGAATTATTTCTGCCCTAAAGCCTCTTTCCTAAGGGCTAAGCATTGTGAGTCTTTCATTGTTCTATCTCTATTTTTATGTTATGTGTTCTGACGAGCTATATTTCTTAGTCCCACTACCCATGACCTTTACAACTGGGATTCGTTATACTAACCACACACGAGTGACTCGTCACAATTCTCTTCATATTCCGTTCGGACAGCTTCTTCCTAAGAACTGATTTTTTGTTGAACACACTTCCAACATGATGTTCCACCAATCACTACATTCTTGACCTCTTCAGCTTAGTGTTATCAGTTATCTTGCCTGTATAGCACCATGAAGTTAATTTCTTGCGCCTTCTTACGCTTATATAACCCCATGCCGTAACCCTCTATTTTGAGTGGCTCATGAGTCTTGTATTGGGTAAACATTAGTATAAATTACAACCCAACTCTTTCCGCAGTCGTTCTTATCGGAGAGTTTTGGATGATAAACACATTTCTCTGCGCTGTTAATGCAATTTTCCCCAGGTAGTGTTTTAGCATTACCAGTATTTGCCTTTGGGTGCGTGTTTTCTTTTCTGTAGTTTTTAGCTGGTTAATCATAGATTATGATGAACCAGCTGGCGCCGGTGAACAAATGAGAATCTATTTTACAGTATCAGTGACAATAATAAGAAAAAAATAATGTTGTTTATGTAAATATGGTTATGGATCAGACTGGGAAGAAACGACTGTTTGAGGTAGAATTATATCCGACAGTAGTAAGTGTTGGGAATAAAATTAGCCTAAAGGGGAACTCAACAATATTTCGTCAGTTAAAAAATAAATAAATAAAAAATAAGTAAATAAATGCACTCGCTGTAAGTAAATATTTACAAAGCTCGTAATTTGACATTGTCCTAATTGGATGTGGCCTGGCCAGAGGAAGAGATGAACTGGTCGTAGGAAGATTTTGCTGTGTCATTTCTCCAAATAGTTAGGATCTGATTACCTTGAAACTATGACATTTGAAATCATATGGGTTTAACTATGTAGTGGGAAAATGCAACCATCTTATCAACCGAGTAGCCCTCAGTTTGTATTATACGTGAATTGATCAATAATTTGATGAATTTATTAAATGAATGTTAATCTAAAACAATTTGATCTATGTGATTCATAGGGGATGGTTATCTTAGTTATAATATTCATTGCTTTCCATCATTGAAATACAACTTCATTGATATGCCGACATGAGTGTATATTTATTGGTTTGTCAGATAAATTATTTCGGTTTTCCCAAATGTTATTTGATTTAAAAACGCAAACTATTTTACCGTAGTGATTTATGTTCTTGTACCTCTATTCATTATCTACAAATTTATTTTTTTTAAATTTGATTGAATTTTACCTCTTTTCAAACATTATGCCTGAAAAATAAGATAGAAAAAACGAATGAATTTATTTGACAACCATAATTTTTTTACGCAAATGCTCTGTTTTTAATTAAACAGTATTAATTACATTTACCGGCCTGAATGTTCGAAAAGTTTCTTAGTAAATTTAAATGAATTGTATCTACAAAAATAACATATAAACAGAAAATATATTAAATAATTGTGGAACTTAATCCAATTCATTATATTTTGTTATTGTTTAAGTTAAGATATGTTTCATGAGCAGATATGATCGGTCGAGAAAAACCGTTGAAGATTGTGTTTATAAATAGTAATTTGAACTTTTCTAACCAGGCGCTTCTGTTTAACTAAATGGTATAGCACATTATACGCACTCACACACACACATACACACACACACATATATATATATATATATATATATGAACTGTCTATCAGTATTACAATTTATTCTTATTCCTATAAGTGGATTACATACACACATATGCAGTAAGAATTAATTTAAACAAGTCGTATTTAATTTAACAGACAATGTCT
This sequence comes from Acanthosepion lycidas, assembly GCA_963932145.1. Lineage (NCBI taxonomy): Eukaryota > Metazoa > Mollusca > Cephalopoda > Sepiida > Sepiidae > Acanthosepion > Acanthosepion lycidas. Next base: position 40,071,752 of record OZ010573.1, on the reverse strand, counting down.
ATTTCTTATTGTAATTATTAAATTTTCGATTAAGTCGTTGCGCATCGAGATGAAAATTGTGGATAAACTCTACAATTTCCCTAATGTTATCCTACTACTTTCCACCCGCCTCGGTCATGTTCAGGATCTAATTATTGCCAGTATTGTAGAGCTGATTTTTGGTCGATACATACGTAGCATATTTGGAACATTTAAAACTGGAATATAAGTAGACATCACGTCTCGGGAGGTTTTGCAGAGTTTGACAACATCAGATAGACATTTCAAATATTTTACCCTGATCTTAAAATGCCTTCTCCTGACGTGAACGATATTTAATATATTATTATTTGTATAATAATCTATTTTGTCAATTTGAGTTTTCCATTGTATTTAGTGTAATATATTAATTGATATTATCGTCGGATATTTGTCTCATGTCAATATTTGTATTTTGGTTGTTTGTGATGTCATTCCTGTAAATCATTTTAGTGAATGAAATTGCTGATGTTTTGCTTCATCTATGTCAACTGTGATATGAAAACCATGAATAGGCATTTGAGATTTACTCAGCTTAATTTACTTTAGGATCAGGCTGTAATTATGGGGAACCCAATGGGGACCAAACTCACTACTCAGTTGCAATGATCTCTTGAACTTACTCTCAAAATATAACCCTAAGGTGGGGTGCTCAAGTTTTTATTTACTAAGCTTAGCATAAATTGGTACAAGTCCATAATTTTTGAGAACCCAATAACAATCGAACTCAATATTTAATAGGAATGGTCGACCAGACTAGTTTGATAAACATTACTTCATACCGAGGTGCCTAAGTTAATATTTATTAAGCTTAACATGCTCGGCACTGGGTCATATGCATGAGACATCCAGTGGAGACAGAACACACATCAGTAGTAATGATCAACCTGACTAGTCCGTAAACTATTACCCAAACCGAGGAGCTTAATTTATTACTAAGCTTCGTTTAATTTGGCACATGAGCCCCAAGTTTACAACACACCAGTGAAGACCGAACACATTAGTCATTAATATGATTAATCCGACTAAATCTTACCCTACGCCGAAGTACTCATGTTGTTATTTACTAATTCTAGCTTAGTTCTGCATAAGGCCACGAAAATAGGATTCCCAGTGAATATCAAATGTTCAAACTCAGTAACTTGCAAACCATTATTCAACGACAAGGACCACAGCTTGATCGACTTAGCTTCATTTAGCACTTTTCTATAAGTAGGAGACATCTAGTGTGGATCAAAATCACTTCTCACTTGTAATGATCAACCTCACATGTTTTTAACAATTAACCTAAACAGATACGCACTTTTAGTGATTTATTAATCTTAACAAGCTTGGAAAAAGGTCACAAGTATGAGCTCCCCACTGAGGATCGAATACAATATTTAGAAATGAGATTCAAACAGATTTGCACTCCAACACTAAAAGACGCAAGTAATTATTTGCTAAACTTAGCTTAGTTTTATACAAAGCCAAATATCTGGGGTACCAATTTAATCGTAATGGTCAATCAGCATCCTAGATTTCACTCCACTTCGAAGTGCACAGGTTATTTACTTAGCTTAACTTACTTTAGCACAAGATCATAAATTTGGTGTACCCAGTGAGAAGCCAATTTACGATTCATTATTAATGGTTAACTGGACTAGACACCCTCCACACACACTCACTCACAATATTACCCCCCCAACACACTCACAATATTACCCCACATTGAAGAGCGGATGTCCTAGCAAATAATTTAACAGCTCCTGAATAGTTATCTCCCTGTCTCGCAAGATTTTGCGAGCTGGTATAAAAGACCACATAGTTAATTCAAAACTAACTGTGTCCTGAAGAGTTGTAGCACTCTTCAAGATTAAGCTAAGATTAATAAATATCTAGATCGGTTCACAGTATTAAATCTCCAACGAAGCGTTTTTATATCGCTATACGTACGCCGCTGCGCAACATGCTAGGTCTGATGATGGTCTCTTATGATATTGGTATGCAATTCAGTGTATGTCTCTGCCTAATGAATTGTCGGCCTGTAAGACCAGAATCAATTTTCACCTCATTTATATAAAATCAAGAACACATCGGCACGTCTGCATCAGAGTACGCTGTTGATTTGATAGCCTCAATTTACACTCCATATGCATCATACTATTAACTGCCCATTGGCAGTTTTAATTATCTAAACGGAAGTAATGCAGAAATACGATAACACTACTCTTGCCTGCGGCTATACGGAATCATGGGGAAATTTAAAAACATTTCACATCGCTTCTGATGTCAAAGAAATAACGAACGTACATTGTGTTATAACTCAATGTACGTGCGTTAAGTTAGCAACAAGATCATAGGATAAGCGACAAGGGATTTTTTCTGCATTGTATGCTAGTTTCGCGAGGTTCCTTAATACATTAACCAAAATAGATTTAAAAAGACAGAGATACCTCAGTTTGTATAATATTGCATATAGTTAGAAGCTTATAATATGAGAGCCTGTTTTTACATATTTTTGAAAAATCAAATGAAAACTACGAAATGCTTTACACATAGAAATTAATATAATTAATTAAGATATAGTATTGATAAATTGTTGGAAATAAAAATTATTTTGTGCAGTTTACACACACACATACATACACATACACAAACACACACACACACACACATATATATATATATATATATATATATATATATATATATATATATATATATATATATATACGCGTGTGTGCATCTGTGTTCGTGCGTTTGTATTAAGTAGTATATTTAGGGAGCATTCATGTTAAAGATTAAACTGTCTACAGATATAAATACTCATTCACTACTTCTGAGAATTCTTTTCCTATAAATATGGATGTGAGGGTGGTGTGATGGATACCGGATGATATACATTATCATAGTATATACGCGGAACGTAGATACCAAAATATACTGAGAAGAATACTTGCAAATCAAAAAGGTATCAGCGATTGACAGTTGGGAAATTAGAAGATCTAAGGTATGTCCTGTAAGCATGCAGCCATTTTGAATATCTTTACTGCTTTGTCTTTACTTTTCATCTGCTTGTGTGAGTTATAAAATATATTAGAAGAAATGAGAAATTGTAGAGCCGAGTTCAAATTCCAGTCGAGTTACATTCACTTACGTGTAAATACAATTGAGCGATCATGAATTGATCAAGACAAGCGATCGCCCAATCAGCGCGGTGGAGTAATGATTTATTCCTCCCCATGAATCTCGAGAGAGCCTCCATCTAAAAAAAAATGGACGTTCACAGGCTGAAAAGAAGAACGGTGTAAACAACATTTTTGTTAATATTAAATCGCCGTTTCATTTTGTGATATACGTCAAATCGTTTATCTACAATCACGTAGAGTAATTAACTCAGTTTAGATCTAATATTTTCTTGGCATAATGTCTGATTTATGAGACTGGTGGAGAAAAGTTGGTTTAAGTGCATTTCAAGGAAGAAAATACTGAAATAATAAATATTTGTTGTGAAAAATTAATGTTTCTTTCCTCATTTCACTATGGACTTAATGATGTATCTCGGTAAAGTAGTCTTGAATCAAAATAAAGATTCAATCTCTTTCGTAATGCTTTAATCGTGAATCTTTTGTCCGTTTTTCTTACGTTACATTTCAAATTCTACTTCTTTAACATCCTTACAATCAATTCATTTCAATTTTAGAGATTCGTTAAATAAGAACAGCAACTAACTCGAGAAACAGAGATTTCCATACCGTATGCAGTTCAAGGACGAAAATAAAACCTTCTTTGAAATGGATCATATTGAAGATAATTATTTTCAGGAACCAAGTTAGGTTAATGCAGTACTCTGCGTCCTTCGGAGTATCTTTCCTCTAAACAAGTCAACCGAAATCTCTGGAAATCCCTTACCATCAAGTAATTCTGGTAAAAAATCGATGCTAAAAAGGCCATAGATTAGTAGGTTTCTCGGAAATTTACCAGCTTTCATATAAACGGAAAAACCGAACGAAATTGTTCTCGACTATTATGTTATGTTGTATTGCGGTGGGTGACTGGGGGACGTCATCAAGTTATGTGTCACTACTGGAAAACTGGATCTTTGTCGGAAAGAATTATATTAACACAAAAGTTGTGGTTTTAATGATTTTATTTTTTTACTAGCAGCATGGCCCGGCGTTGCTTGATTCAAAAATCGTACGACTCATACAGCAATCGCTATCACTTGATTTGAAATATTTTTGCCCTTCCTTGCCTTTAAAGGAGTGCTCTTTGCCGTGCTGATGTTGCCACATGCCTTACTTCTCACACTGCAAATTTTTTCTAAGTTCTATACTAAACATTAAATCTGTTACGAAAAAAGAACTAAACAAAATGAACACAAAACGATCAGCTTTAAAAAAGAACTCGTAACTGGAAAAACCGAATGAAAAAAGAATGTTAACAACAAATACTTTTTCACAGCCAACCCAGTTCTGTGGAATCAGAATCAACGTTGAGTTTCGGCAAGCGAATGAGCAAATTGGAGTAAAGTGCCATGCAGATTTAAATTTTTCACACTTGTGACGAATGCAGCTATCGATTTTTTTTGCATGCTAGCATGCTAGTTAACATTCGTGTCAGTCAGCTGTTGGCTCACACGCTGGCCAATATAATCTTCCTGCCTATTCGTGGCAGCCAGCTATTGGCTCTCACTCTGGCCAGTAGAAAATGGCCGCAAACTACCTGAAAACTGCCGTAGAAGCATGAAAAAATCGATTATTTCCACTATCGATGGAATTTGGGAAATGCAAAGTCGTTCTTGTCCTTTCCACTAACTTGGAGCATGTGCATGTAAATTTTGGTGCAAATCCGTCGAAAATTGCGACTGTGCATTCGTTACACACACACACACACACACACACACACACACACACACACACACTGCCTTTTATAGATAGAGATTCTTTTTGTTTTCATTCATATCTGAAACATCGCGAAATTTACTAGACAAATACATAATCTTAAATGGTCTGTGTATATATCTGTCTGTAGTTGTCTCTATTTCTTGGATGAGGTATTGTAATTATTTACATTGTTCGGACTGTTGTCCTCGTCTTTGTAGCCATGTTTACAACGTTTCGACCGTGGTACGCTCCGGCCTTCTTCAGGTAATTTTAATGTCGAACTGAACCCGTTATTGTTCTAGTTTCACGTGCCATGCCTCTTCCGGATAGCTCTATATCAGTTATTCCCCTTTAACTTAACTCTCCAAGTTTTTTGTTCACATCTGGTTACAACGGTTGAATAAAACAATCCGATATCTCCCAGAGACACTAGGATAGAATTACCGACAAAGAGCAAAAGAGAATCAGCATGACATGGAAAAATCCTTCAGACACGAATTAGATACACTCAAAACGCGCCAAGTACAGAAATTGAACGAACAGAAAAATCAGAAGGTGACCCCCCCCCCCAGTGAAGGCAGTAATCAAGATGAGTCAACACCAATTGCGTACCTCTGAGGAGTCAGTAATGAACAAGGGTTTCATCTTCGCAACAACCATCTGGTGGATACCATATTATTATTAACCAAACCGAGGAAATAGCCTTGAACATTCTTCAGGCTCGGGCGGATGAGCTAAGATGGAAAGTGAGGCACATACTGAAGAAGCTAAGCTTCCCCAAATCGATCATCAAAAAACTGGAGAGGTTGAGAAGCTGGAAATCAACAGATGAATGACATCATCATCATACTACCAGCTGAAAAAGGCAATGCCACTGTAATGATGGAAAAAACGGCATATACAGAAAAAATGGAAATCCTCATTAAAAATGGAAGCTACAGTAAAGAAAGTTCCAACAATGAAAACGGAACAAGAGCTATCAGAGTTCCTAATCAAGAACAAGGACCACTCCCACCTAAAACATACAGGCAGTTATCAAAACGTTAAAGTAGGCTACCTCACATATACGGTCTCCCCAAAGTTACAACGACGGCATTCCGCTCAGTCCAACTGCTAGCTGCCAAAGTTCTGTGTGCCACTCTCTGCGTCGCTTCCTTGTGGATATAACTGACCGATTAATAGGAAAGTCATAATCATATATCCGAAATTCCGCCCACTTCGTGAAAATAATAAAAGATACTCCAATTCAATCCAATCCAATCCAACCAGATAATGAGCCTGGACGAGGAGAGTTTGTTCACCAAGTTACCTACGGAGTTGACACTATCGGTAGCCAGGGAGAGACTGCCTCAGACTCATCCCTAGGAGAACGTACCCGTATACCAATATATAACCTGATTGAGATGCTGATTTTCTGTACACAAACAACACACTTCGGAATTGGATTAGACATATATCGGCAAGATGAAGTTCTAGCAATAGGCTCGCCATTATCACCAGAAATGGCTAACATGTACATGGGCTACTTTAAAGAAATGGAATTAGAATTACCATCACAAAAGCCAACTCTATGACCGAGATACGTAGATAACACCTTCATAATCTGGCCACATTAGGAAGAGGTGCAGATAATACCAAACCATATGAATTCAATAAGATCATCGATACAGTTCACAATGGAGAGAGAAAGCAAAAACAATCTAGTATTCCTGTAATCATGTAACATCTTGAACAGAGCATGGGGTGAAAACATCCGTTTACTGGAATCCAAAATTCACTGGACAATACCTCAACTTCAACTTCTACCGTCCATACAGTGTAAAGAAAGGGATCATCCACTGCCTACAACATCGAACAAAATCATGTGCCGATCCAGAGGTATATGAACAAGAAATGATCAGTATAAGCAGTAGCCTACAACGTAAGAACTTCCCCGAGTACATGACAGCAATTCCGAAAAACTGATATAGAAGGGTGCAAGAGGATATCAACACTCAGAAAACTACACTATGTGAAGGGATTATCAGAGAAAAAACAAAAGTCTATGGCACATACTGCATCAGGTCATCCCTCAAAAGTGGTTAAACACTTCGCAGACAAATCTTCCGAGTAAGAAAACCATAGAGGAGAACATGTTTAATTAAGTACTGTGTGTATGCTATCCCATCCAGCAAGTAGCAAGAAACGTGAAGAAGAAACAGGCCGACTCCTTAAGATTGCAAGAACACCATAAAGCCGTAATACGAGGGGAAATAGAAAAATCAGGCGTGGCTGACCATATAAGGAGGGAAAAGAGAGATCATCGCCTCCTCTACCCCGTGAGATGAGGTTGAAATAATAGACAGACAGCATCACTGAAAAATACAAAAAATTAAGGAATCAGTGCATAAGCTATGCCACAAAAATCTCCTAAGCAGGTCAACAAGAGATATGAATACAATATGATAATCAGTTTTAAGGAGTGCTAGAGAAAAAACAATAACAACAACAAATTGTAGTTTATAAATCCCCAAAGAACATACACTGATGTCCTCAAGGACACCTGGCCCAGTGAATAAAAAAGCGTTAGCTGAAGTAATCCAGTTAACCAAATATTTGGGAGTTCAATACCTGGTTACAGTGGAACTAGAACAATCTACCCGGGTGGAAGAAATAAATGGTTCGGTTCCATATTGGTAGTATCACGTCGCCACTCTAGTACTGCCCTTAAATTCATAAATTTTAGATACCCTGACGAAAAGCTCATCCTAACATTTATAGAAAAAGCTCAGGGAGTCAATTTAACGACAGTGGGAAAGTGACTAAAGCAGAGACGCTAGATCAGGATCAATAATATTGCTGATTCTTCTTTAGATTTTATTAAGGATCACTAAATATAAGGCGGGACCACCAGAGCATATGTAGCAGTAATATTCTAAGCATTTATTTAGAAAATAAAATTTGTCGAGCACAACACAATGAGACAACTTTCTCAGCAGCTGACATAGCAATAGATTCAATATAGTCTTTCTACTTCATGTCAGGTGCAAAGAGTTACTCTCCTGGAGGTTAATATCAGCCATGCTGAGGCAGGAAAGGGGTCTCTCAGATGATTAACAGGAGACAGTTTTGTTTTAGAGGAGTTAAAATTAACAAAAAGCCATCCTTTGCCCCAATTAACATTTTTGACACCAGCTGCAAATTTGACCTTGCCTGAACGATCAGACTGAACATCTGGAGTAAATTGTTGTTTATCATCAGCATAGATACCAAATTGAAAGCTAATGTTATCGGGAATATCGTTATTAAAAATTAAAAACAAATTAGGACCAGGAATAAAGCCTTGGGGGATACCTGCACTAGTGCGAACGTATATACATACATACATACATATATATATATATATATATATATATATATATATATATATATATATATATGTATGTATGTGTGTGTGTGTGTGTGTTGAGAAACAATCTACATTGTATGGTGACCATCAGTTTCAAGCGATATTCAGACCAAATGTTGCTATTGTATTGTTTAGGCCAATGTGCCGTTAAAGAATTTTTAAATAAGTTAGCAAAGGAAAGCAAGAACAAACCAGTAATTGTCTGAAAGCAGATCCATGTTCATCAGCAAAAAAGAGAGCTAACTTTTGGGAATGCTATGCCTAATTAAGCAGAAACATTTAACTATTTGGTTAGCAAAAGCCCAAGATGCAATTTACAATTTGAAGATGTCAACATTATGTAAGTGCAGATATTTAAATATCTGTAAAGTGTGTTAATAGAGGATGGAACACCGAGATCTATATATGCACTGGAGTAGTGAAAGATGCATTCCAAAAGTTGAGCAAGGTACTGATTAACAGACAAAATTAGTTAGAAACAAAAAAAGAGAGCGCTGGATTCTTCTATACCGGATGAGAAGAAAATTGGAGGCAACAAAAATGTAGTCCTACAGAAGGATACTGAGAATTCCATGAAGGGAGTGAGTAAGAAACGTGGAAGTCTTAATGATGACAAAAGAAAACTTAATGCCAAAATCAGAAAGAGATAACTGACATTTCTTGGGCGCATAAGGAAAGAGGGATTGGAAAATTTAATTCTCATGGAGCATATCGAAGGAAGACATGAGAGATATGGGAAGGCAAAATGCCACTCACCTGACGAGTTATGCGAATGGATGGCGGAACGGTGAAAAACTGCTAAGAGCAAAAAGGGAAAGGACTTAGATGATGTAGCAGATGTAGAGCCATGATCGCCCATGTCCTGAAGGGGCGCGGTGCATAAAAGTGTAGCAACAAACAAAATGTGACAAGGAACTCTGAAGACGCATAGGATCAGAGAATTATGTCTTCCAAACCGAAATATAATAAGACACAGAAACAAGAAAAACATCTTGATCTGCTTTGAACTCTTTAGTTTAAAAGTGAATACTGGGTAATTTCTTCACAGGTGTAGAAAAAATTTGAAGTAACAGAGATGTGGTTCTTGCGATCAATGCTAAGAATACCGTAGATTGAATTGAACATGCAACCAGCGAGGGGGGTGTTTAATATATAGGAACTAAAATTAGACTTATACTTAAAACTTGAAAAATGCATTTTAAATTTATGAGACACGTAATGAAAAAAGCTGACTCTCAAAACCTAACACTCACAAGAAGGCAAGGAGTGACCTATTTCCCAACTCTGTATGAATAGATGACACGAAAAAGAACAAAGAGTTTTAGTAAAGAGTCAAAAATTACCAAGAGCAACGAAAGACAGAAAGTTGTGTAGATCTACCATCACCGAGGCCCTTAAAGGAAACTGTGTTAAATTCAAGGGTGAAAGGGACACAACTCTTTCCGTCGGAAAATGTCTTACACGCTGCAACGCAAAGCCATGTACACCGAACACTGGTGTAATGCTGTTCTGTTCATTTTTCCAAGCGACCTGCTTTTATGGAGTCTAGAAACACCTCATTACCATGCGTGTAACGCGACTTTGCGTGACTGCACGAGACCGTAAATATTAAAAGTCACGGACGCCATCTTGGACTATTTCCTTTCTAAACCCACAGGCCAGACAGACGCGAGGGCGTTTGGGAGGTAAGCCATTCCTTTTTTCCCCACAGAAACGATATATATAAAAGAAGTCATTTCATTTTATTTATGCTAACATTCATCATTATATATTTATTTATTTTCAAAATTTCTTTTTAAAAATGGCTTACCAACCCTTGCACTGCTATGATGGCTACAGTTTCCAGAGCATATCATTATTTTATTTGATTAACTTTGTAATTTTATCATAAAAAATTACTAACTTAATCAAATAAGCAACAACGGCTTATTTTTAAAGACTAGTTTGTCAACGCATAATGAATAAGTTTAAATCAGGCATGGGCAACGTTTTTCGTGCAGTGGGTCACATATATGGCTCATCATAAGGCGGGTCGCAAGTGTTGTGGAGTAGCTGACCCCCTACCCCAATACGCTGGACTGGTCTAAGATTATTTAAACAGCACCCTCTGCTACTGAGTGAGAGGAGTTAAGGATTAATCGTTATTCTGCTTGTCGGCTCTCTGCCTTTGGGCGGAAAGGAACACAGATGAGGCTATGCCAAAGGGAAGAGTCTCGTCTGAGATGTAGACAGCTACTCGACCCCATGTATACGGGGTTTACGGACAATTTTCGGAACATCCTACGTGAAAAACCTGCCTTGTGCCACATCCCGCTTTGTGAGGAGGTTTCGGGTAATACCGAATAGTCAATGATTATATTTGTCAGCTCTCTACCTCTGGACGGAAAGGAACTCAGACGAGGCTATGTCTACGGACAGAGTCTCGTCTGGGGAGGTAAACAGCAACCCGACCCTATGTATGCATAGTCTATGGACAATTTTTCTCGTGCGTACGCGCTCGGAAAGACCCACGTTAAAACCCGGCCTGGTGCCAATATCCCGATTTTATTACATTAGTCTATCATTTCAACTGTGTAGTATATTATTCTCCGGAATAAACTACTGCATATTTTCTATGTGGATTTCAATCTGTCCTATTTACTACATAACAATCGACGACAAGGGATTCGAAAGTTAAAATTTCCAGCGAGCTACCCACATTTGGCAACGAACATTTTCGAGTGAAAAATTTCCAGTGTAATGCCAACATTGACCGCGGATTCGGGTTTAAAAAGTTTACAGTCATATAACAAGAAATTGTTGGCGACAACTCAATCTCGGATTAAGTCCAAACCTGCATAACAGATTGATGTGTTAAGAACATGTAAGAATTTTATTTGTTCAGTAAATTAAACGTGGAGAATTTAAAAGAAGCAATGGCGGAATACATGTAAATCCAGCAGGAATAACGGCATTTGTATTAAGAACGCTCTGAAACGCAAAACGAACGGTTTGAAAAAAATTGTTAGTATTGGAAAAGAAAAAAGACCAAGCAATGCAAATGCTTTTTGTCGGGATTCAATGATAACGAGGTGTACCTCCAGATTCTTGTTGACGAAAAATGTGCGAAGTATTTAAGTATAAATACGCATAAGGGTCTGTATAAATTCAACAGACTGCTATTCGGGATAAATGTCGCAACAGGCATTTTCCAGCAAATACGATATTGAATGAGGTTGACTTCACAATTAGCCTACCTTGACATTTTAATTAAGTGTGAAAGCCGAGGACAACATGCCGAACATGTTAAAGAATATGGCTTGAAACTTAGTTTGGATAAATGTAAATTTTTGTTCATCTAAAATTAAGAATTTGGGACAGGTTATAGATTCGGGTAGAGGAAAACCAGACCCATCGATGTTAAGAACATGCCTCCCTCAACAAATGTATAGGCACTCTTGGGTCTAGTAAATTACTACTGTAATTTAATACGAAATATGCACGTGTTAAGTGCTCCTTTAAAAAATATTTAAAAATTATTCTAAATAGAACTAGACTACTGTATATTAGAGTGCGTTTGAGGAAATTAAAAAAAATAACGTGATGAAATGTAAAAAACCCACGTGCAGTGGTAGAATTAAATTTCACATGAACACTTTGCCAGATGCAGTATCCCTGATATGACTGTGTACATAATTTACGGAAAAAGACTTCAAAGACTTTTGTAAAGATTTTCGATTATACAGATCGCCAGCGCACCCCAGCGATCAAATGGGCAGGCAAAAAGATTTGTAGACACTTTCAATCGAGCATTAAAAAAAACGTCAGACGGAACCGGAATAGTTGACGATATCCTACAATCTTTAGGGGTATAACTAAACCCAAGTACTAATTCGGAGTTGTCACCTGCATATTTAATGTTTGTGAGAAAAATAAAATCTGTGTTTGATAAACTGTTTCCAAAAAGAAAGAAAAAGCAATAAAGGAAAAAACAGATCGAAAATTCAATATACCAGAAGAAAAAAAACATTTTTCAAAGAGTATAGAAACTGGAAAGAAATTCTGAAATTTTGAAAGGCTGGTGTCACTGGTAAACGCACCGAGGGATTACGGTATGTAATTAAAAACCTGAAAAAGACGACATCACAACAAGATGAATAAAAGGTACTCGGAGGATATAGATAACAAGAAGAACGAACCGATGAAGTTTATTCGACGTACCGATGCACTTAGTAGCCCCTGAGGAGAAAAGTTCGAGTAAATGGAAAAGAAAATTTACAGGAACTATAGGGATATACTCGAGAAGTAAAAAGTACGACTTCCAGAGGAAGTAACTAATTCTTAAAGGGGAATGTTGTGGAGAAGCTGAATCCCCCCTCCCCCACAAGATGGACAGGTCTAGGACTAAACAGCACGCTCTCTTACTGAAGGAGAGGAGTTAACGATTACAGTTAACTCTGCTTGTCGAATCTCTGCTTCTGGACGGAGAGGAACCGAAACTAGGCTATGCCGAAGGGCAGAGTCTCCTCTAGGGATGTACGTATCTGCTCAATCCCTTGTATACAGGGTCTATGGGCAATTTTTGACCGAGCCTATGGGCTCGAAACGCCCCACGTAAAAAATCGGCCTTGTGCCACATCCCGCTTTGTGGAGGAGCTCTCGGGTAAATACCGAGGAGTTAACGATTATCTGTTTATTACATTAGCCTGTGTTCTCAACCTTGTATTATATTATTCTCCTGAATAAACTACATATTTTCTATATGTGTGTCAGCCTTTTAAGACTCAACAAAATGATTCAAGGTAGTTTTTATAATAGGTAGCTGAGAATTTGTTTTTACTACAAGAGACCATATGAGTAAATCTATACCTTAGAAATGGTAGGAAAGTTTTACTTTTTAGAAGAGATTTTTTATAGTATAATATTATCGCTGATGACAGTGTGATTAACACATGTCGCTGCGTATGATTTATTTATTTGAGAAAAAAATTCTTTCAAAAGCAAAAAGTCTTTACACGCATGATCTCCATTAGTGAAAAGGCTTTAAAATGCCACCAACGTTACTTTCCCCAAATTTTATAAAATTCAAGAAACATTGTATTTAACCACATACATAAACAATGATTATGCACGAGAGAGTGTGTGTGAGTGAACAAGTGAGGACGAAACAAAATTTAAAGAAATGTTATTTTCCTTATGAAATTAAGTGTGCCATTCACAAAGACCAAACCGGAAGCAGTTTGCCCATGATTGGTTTAAATTCTAAAAATGATTTTTCAAGTAAAATGTTGTAATCTCCGTTATGCAAAAACCACTACGATGAACAACATATTGTACGATATAAATTATCAATTTTTAAATGTTTTTCACCTGCATTTTTATTTCAGTTTCCTTGCATTTTTATTTCAATTTTTAAATTCTGGTGAATTATTATGTAAGGTTGATAAAGAAGATTAGAATTAATAATTATACATAAACAGATTGTATAAATTATCAACGCTGAAATTGACGAGTTGACTTCAAATTCCGGCTTATTTTGCTTGGTTTACTGTGGACTAATGACTTTGAAAAATATGCGAATGACCCTTCTTCTTGCTATGGCTTAAATAGAGCAGACTGCTCTCTAAGACTTTAGTTGACAACCACTTTAGGAGAAGGAAAACTCTTTCAAGCAAGTTTTGAGATGTTTCGATATTTCTTGACATAATGTGCACCATACAAACGACTTTGTGCGAGTGAGGCCTATGGATATTGGCGAAAAACATTTTTCTTCGACCATTGGTGCTATAGAATCACAAAAAATAACTATACCAGATGACAGAAACCACACCACCTGAAGACTTTTAAAAGAGAAAAAAACAAAAATAGATATAACATGTAACTTGAAGAGAAAATAATGACATCATCAAGATGTTGATGTTCTTTACTACTCCAAATAAAATTTAGAAAGGAAATTCCCATCACTACTGAAGACAGTATTATCAGCTACTGAAAACCTGTTTTAAGTGAAAGGTTTTATAAATTTCAACCCAGAGTATAACGTGCAGCTCGAGCAATAAATACCGAATTTTTCCTTATCAAGAAACTGCTAATATTACCATTATCATTTGTCTTCCGAAAAGTGTGGATGTTTTCGCTGAAACCTTCACTTCTAGAATCAAATCCTGTTTGGGAGATCTACCTGTTCATTTAAAAAAACTGAACTGATGAGCTCTCATAGATCGAAATCATCGAGGGAGTTCACTACTACAGGGTGCGATGTGTAAATTATTATATTTTTAATTTCACGCATGCGCGTTGTGTTTTTATTTTGTCGACTGAACAGTATGGTAGAGTCAATTGGCTCCGTCTGTGAGAAAAAGAGCACCATGATGCAAATCACTCCACTAGAAATTTGGGAACGGCATGCTGTATTGCTTGGCATTTGCGCCGGAAGCTCCAATTTCAGGGTGTTTCGGGTGTCAATCTGTGGAAAGTGCAAAGGATTCAGTAAAAGTTGGATGATATATCCAGTCAACATCATGCTGTTTGGAGTGATCATTAGTGTAGGCGACGTTATGCCTCTATTATTCCCAAATGGTCTCAGATTCAACACAGAGGCTACATCAAGTGACTTCAGGAGGTAGTGCTGCCCTTGGCCAAGTGGGTGGGGGGGCTGATAGAAAACCCTATGTCTGGCAACAGGACTCTGCAGCATGCCACACAAGCAGGAGTACACAGGCATGGCATTCAATTTCTGCAACCACATCACCCCTTACATCTAGCAAACAACTCTCCAGACTGCAACTCCCTTGTGTGGGCAGCAGTTTAGCGAGAGACCAACAAAACTCTTTGTAACACCCAAGATAAATTTAAAACAAGTATTATGGCAGCATTCACTTACATAAACAAGGAAACCGGCCATAAGAGTTGCAGGAAATCCCGAAGCCGTCTGAAGGTCATGGTTGAAGCCAATGGCAATTTTATTAAATAAATTTACTTAGTATTTTTAGATATTTTTATGTAATTTTAGTAAATATATCTGTTAAAATGAGATATCAATTTTTATTTCATTTTTGCGTAATTTAGACAATTTATTCATTGCTACCTGTATATATACAAGTGTGTGCTGAAAATTTCTGACTCCAAGAGAATCATCTCTTGGTCGGTACGAGAACTCTTCAGTCTCACTTCGTGTGTGCGTGAGTGAGTGTACGTGAGAGTGTGTGAGTAAGAGAGTGTGTGTGTGTGTGATGTCTAATATGTATAACTATTTCGTAGTATTTAGATCGTGAAACTTTTTTCCATTCTCCTTGAATAATATTTAAATCTCTACTTCTTTAAAATCTTTACAAACCAATTCATTTTAAGAGAACAGTTACATAAAAATCGCAAGTAATTGAAATAACATGTCGTATGCAGTTCAAGAATGAAAAGAAAAGATTCTTTAGAATTGATAATATGGAAGACAATTATTTTTAGGTACCTAATAAAGTCGGTTCACATCTTGGCATATTTCTGATGATCTTTCCCTTCCACAGATCAAGCACAGTGTGTAGGAATCCTGTTGTATCAGATTAATCCTGAACACCAGTCTATACGCATTTCCATTTGTTAAAAAGAAATATACAAATGCTATAACATTTATACAAAGTAGATTCTGACTGATTTCCTGATGTACAATTTGATATAAGACTTGCAGCATTTTTGCATATTGTGAATTACTTTTTTGATGTAATCATTTAACAAAACTATAAAATAAAAGAAGAAAGTATCAACATTTTGTGTGTACAGAGGATAATGTCACCAAGAATTATTCAAAGTAATTATGATGTCGATCTAGATTTGAAAGGAACACGAATTTTGGAGTGTAAATTTCAGCTTCGTCTGCTGATGACCGTCATTAACAGAGCGGCGTTCCAATATTGCCCTCGTTCTTATCTGCCAATCTTATTGTATCAATTGTGTCACGTCGGTTAAATCATGAAATCTTCAGTAATAGGATTATGTAAGCTAGAATTAACGCTCAAAGAAGGTTCATCATACATGAATTCTTGTCAATGCGTGTTTATTGATGGGACATGGATTTGAACCCACTTATTATAAAGAGACATGGCAGGTTTAAGTCTCTTAGACTGCACCGAAAAGGTTCCCTTGTTTAGTCGAAATAGACGCTAGTTCCTGGTGATGAGCATTGTGTCGTTCCCTAGAATTTATGGATGTATTTAATCACAGCACAATAAATCAAATATCTGTTGCGAATTTAGTCAATCGAATGGACTCCACAAAAACTATAGATGAGAAAAAATACCTTTAATATTAACGGATATCTTATGATCTAAGAAAGGCTCCAGAATAAACGAATAAACTCATATATTTAGGTTTCAAGCATAATTATGAAGAAAGAAAAACAGCTATGAAACGTTGATTAGTTTGAATTTAAAAATTAAAACCTACTATTAACAGTCAGTAGTAAGAGAAATACTTTAAGAACTTGAATGTTTGAAATCCTGAAAGAGCCCAGTATAAGTGAAACTACCAAGATCGAAAAGTCAAACGATAAAATAATATATTTCGTATTTTACATTAGAATTAAGATTAAATTTTGCAAAATAGAGAATTAATTCATAAAAGGTAAAGATTTGGATAAACTGGTTCTCATTCTTTTCCTTCCTTTCAAAATTGAATTTGAGTCCGTATCAAGTTTGGTAACTACACGACTGAAAAAATAACCATGGGAAAAATATGAATCACTGTCTTGTCACACCATATAGGGGTTAACTAGCACAGATGACTAGACTCACTGGCTTCGGCTGGCAACCAACCTAGGACAAGCCCAACACTGAATTTAAAACCGTTAATCATATGTTATGCAGTCATAGAATAGACTATGAATTTCAGAGTTAACTGCGACGCAGGCTGCGGGCTATGATCTTGACTAAGATCAGTGTGGTAGACGGATATCTTTTTCGTCAAACGGTGAGATATCTCTTAATATACTTTTGTTAGAGGCGATTCCAAATCTAACTAGCCAAAGCCCAATGGAAGGAAAGCAGTTTTGACTGATTTTAGATTATATTAACATATTTTTACAACCAGAAAAATTAACATTGGTCTGAAAGGAAACACAGAGTAACACAAAATATCCGTAGACAACGGGTTTTTCTTCACCTTGGGTCCCGTTTCTTCTCCAGTGATGAATAAACAATTTTCTTAATTTTAAATTTCACCTACGAAAAAAAAAAAAACGGAATTTTTTGAAAATGTTGAGCGGCAAGAATTCTTTTCTTGACTGGAAAACGTATGTTTTGATGATGCTTGGGTGATAGAAAGAAAGAATTGTCAATAAAATTGTCAAATAGCAATGAACAAAAAGAGCAAGCAAACAAATTTGGGAAGTATGATGTGATCAATATCGGAAAAGAAATAGGAACCCCAGATCACCCAAACTCATAAAAGTTGATGAATATAAACCCTTTGATTCTGACTTTCACACAGTTGCGGCCTATCGATGCGCAACTTGGTTATCTCAATCTGCTAGACAAAATAATCAGATGTAGATTTGAGACAACCAGATATTTCTGCATACTTTGAATATACGCTCTTTCAGCGCTAGAGGGCGTCGTCAGTGATTAGAAAAGGATCATTGGGCAGTTTCGGGTCTTTCAAACATCATACTGACCTCACCAAATCGACCCCCTTCAGAGCTGATCAGGCTCTGAAGCGCCCTCTAAAAAAATGCTTGTTAACACAGACTTTTATAAATACCCCGTAGTCACACATTTGATTGTAGATTGACCAACAGCCAATCACAGCGAAGCAAATTCTTTATAAGCTGTTCACGGGTAGTTTCATTTTTTTTTCCCCTTCTCTTTACTTCCCTCCTTGGTGGACACCCCCTCATCGGATACTTAGAAGGTAATTTTTCTTTTTTTCCCTACCCACTTCCCCTCACGTTTCATTTCACCAGCAATAATTACTATATACAGAAATAAGAAAAATAGCCATCAAAATTAATAAATAGATTACGGCGAGTCAAGCCAAGAGTGCTTATAGGTTAAAAAAAAAAAAAACCGTTTTAAACTTTACGACTACTAAGAATATATATATAAAATAAATAAATTGCAGCGAATTAAAACCGAGAGATCTTAAAATATCTAAGAGATGTTCGACGAAAAAAAAAAAAAAAAAAAGAGATGGCATAGGAATAAATAAATAATTAATAAATTAGAGCGAGTTAACCCAAGAGGGCTTAAAAATATAATAAAACGTTTAAAGCACGTTAACGGATGAAAAAAAACTAACTATAATCTCGTTTATGCGATTAAAAAGGAATAAATACAACGAATTAAGCCGAGGATGCTAATAAAAATCTTAATGAAACGTTTGAACCATGTTGACGAGTAAAAACCCTAACCTATTTATTATAAAACGTTAGAAACGAAACGCGAAGAGGGGTTAAAAAAAAAAATAAAAATAAAAACATCGGTGAGAAATTCGTGATCAAACAGGCTTTGCATTCAGTCAAATAGTATCGGAAGAAGGAAACCGGAAAATAAAGTCAATAGAAAGTCAAAAAACACAGGGGATTCCTCATCAGTAATAAAGGACGAAAATGGTTGAACAGACTATCGAAGCTGGATTTCTTGGGAACGTAACGAAATTAAGCATTTATTCTAGATACTGGGGTAACGGGGAATAATGAATATTCAAAAAAAAAAAAAAATTTTTTTTTCTTTTTTTTAGTGAAAATAAATAAAAGAAATAAGAGAAAAATATGTATAATGAGAAATAGCATGAGACGAAGACTTCTTTTCCTTTGAGGGTTCGTATGTATTATTTACAGTGGCTTTTAACGAAACCATGTAAAAAAAAAAAATATATATATAAAAAAAAAAAAAGAATAAATAAATAAAATAAATAAATAAATTAAAATAAAAGTAAAGTAAAAATACCAAAAAGAAACGACTGTTTTCGATTATAAGTATCCTCAAACCGGTTACGGCGATTTTAAAAGTTATGACATAATTTTACACTATTTACATTTAATATACAATGATGTATTAAAAAAAAACAAACAAAAACAAAAAAAAAAACCAACCCTCTTTTTACATTAAATTTAGGATTTCCCCAGTTTGCTTGACCATACACTTGACCGTTTTAGCCATAGCCATTTGGCAGTTCTTTCTGCTGTTTCGGTGATGGTTAGAATGGCTTTTCGTTTTTTTGATCCCACAATCCCAATGTCTGTTAAGGCGCTGACTAATGATCTTGCCACAAAACCCCTTGTGCCTACTTCGATTGGTTTGCAGCATGCCTTCCATCCATTAATTCTACAACTTTCCAATAATTCATCATATTTCAGTTTTTTTCTTTCATTGGCTTCTTCAGCGTTATCCTCATAGCAGACTGTTAGTTCCCACATAATGACCTTCTTTAATTTATTCGAAAAAAGGACTAGGTCTGGACGCAATCGTGTTTTGAAAATGTGCTCGGGGAAGACTAGCCTTTTACCTAAGTCGACTCTGAGTTCCCAGTCTGTTGCACATGATAAACAGTTGGGTGCGGTGATTTTCTTTAGGTTCGGTTTCGCTCCAGCTTTAATAAAATTTATAAAATTCATGTTTAAATTCGGTTTGTTTGTATGGATGGCTGTGCTAACGACCTCCGCAATTTCTTTTAATATTTGGTCATGGCGCCATCTGTACCGACCATCTGCTAGAGCTGTTTTGCAGTTGCTAAGTATGTGTTTTAAAGAACCAGTTTGATCGCATAAGGGGCATAAAGGCGATTCTGTTCTGGTCCATAATTGCAGGTTAACGGGGCTTGGTAGGAGGTCATAGACAGATCGGATCAAAAAGTTTATGCCCAATTCATTACGCCATAGATCTGACCATCCAACTTTCCGAGGTATCATCGTCTCCCACTTTGTCCATGAACCTTGTTGTTTGAACCCAATCATCATAGCCACTCTCAATTCCTCTTCCCCTGCCCGAATTTCGTCCAGTAAGAGATTATGCTTTTCTTTACCTACGGCTTTGTCAATTCTAACGGACGGGAAGAAACCCAGCCCTGCCCGACCTGTGGCGACAGTGCCCAACACCACTTTTTCGCGGAGACGCTCTTCTGCCACCTCCAACTCCTTTACGGCCTTCCATTTTCTCCCGGTGTAAACCTCGATATCTGCTCCTGCCACTTTTGGGTCCTTGGAGAACTTGTATTGTATTAGTGTTCGCACCTTAGCAACTTTATATTCTTCTACGAGGCTTCTAAAGGGTAGTTGAAGAACGTTGGAATTTCCGTAAAGGGCAGCGCTACTTAGACACTTTGGTAGCCCTAGCCATTTCCGTAAACGGGAGTTGATGTTTTTTTCTATGTGTTCTACGGTAGAGGTAGTAAACTCATAGATGGACAATGGCCACAATATTTTGGGCAGAATGACATGTTGGTAAATCCAAGCCTTGTATCGTCCGGGTAAGCCAGACTTGTCTACTTTATCCAGCCAGGCTTTTAGGTTATCCTTTGTTTCCTGGATTGCAACAGAGTCCTTGAGGGTATTATCAAAGCGCTTACCCAGGTTCTTGATCGGGTTTTGCTTTATGGTCGGGATGTACTCGCCAGACAATTTAAAGCGATCCCTCTCTGAAGTTTTCCCTTTTTTTACCACTAATGACCTCGATTTGGCGGCGTTGAAACTCATTCTTGCCCATAAAATGAGTCCCTCCAAACCTTTTAATAACCACCTCGCACCAATCACAGACGAGGATGTTATAGTCATATCGTCCATGTATGACCTTATTGGCGGTTGACGTTGACCAGATCTTGTTAACGGGCCCCTGCATTCTGTTTCTGCCGCTTTTATTAACATATTCATGGCCAAGCAAAAGAGGGTAGCTGATATGGTGCAGCCTGTTATTATACCTTTTTCCAATGTATGCCATGCAGATGTTGTATTTCCTGTTGCCGTTCTCATTTTAAAATTGTTATAATAATCTACTATGGTCTCTATAATTTGGGGAGGAACGTGGTGGCGGTTTAACGATTCTTCTACCAATTTGTGTGGGATAGAGCCATAGGCATTCTTAAGATCCAGCCACAGAAAAGCCATTTCGCCCTTATTTGCTCTCACGTCTTTTAACAGCTGCGTGATAACACCGGTATGTTCTATGCACCCCGGCATGCCTGGAACGCCTCCTTTTTGAACGGAGGTGTCGATATACTTATTCTTTAAGAGGAAATCTGTCAAACGTCGATTCATGATGGAGAAAAATATTTTCCCCTCGACGTTCAAAAGGGAGATGTACCTAAATTGATTTACTGTACTTGCTCCCTCCTCTTTAGGGATCCATATTCCTTCTGAACACCTCCATTGTACAGCTATCCTCCCTCTTCTCCAAACAATTTTTAACAACCTCCATAACATACGGAGCAGCAATGGGCAACGTTTATAAACCAAGTAAGGGACTCCGTTAGGTCCAGGGGCTGATCTCGATCTGGCTGTTTTTAAAATTGTTTGAACTTCTTTCAAAGTAGGTTCTTTTGAGTCAAACGGGTATAACGGCAAATTAGGCGTGATTAGAGAGGAGTTTTCTCCTAGCTGTATATGTTTATATGGGTCACTCAAAGTCATTTTAAGGAAGTTGTTTATTTCCTCAGGGGTAGATGTTAACCTTCCATTTCGTTTATCACCTAATAATTTCTTCGTGAAGCCGTATGGATTAGAGACGAAGGCTAAACGTTTGCGCGCCCTTTCCTTCCTTCTATTCCTGTGCCATTCTGCTCTCCGTAGAGATTTCATCTTGGAACGGATTATGTCACGTAGTTCTTGCAGAGGTCCCTTTTCTTCCGGTTTTGCCTTTTTATATTGCTTTCGGATAGCTCTTAATTCTGCTCTACATTGTTTGATTTTACTTTCCCTTCGATTTTCTGAAGCTTTTTCTTTCGTCTTCCTTTCCTCGTATCCGAAACGCTCTGAAGCGTAGCTAACTATGATTTTCGACATAGTACTTAAACGGGTATCCACCGAGCCTTTTGAAATTGTCTTTAGAATTTCGCTAATATCTAAATCGAAGTCGTGCCAAGCTTTTTTGTCTACGGCCACAGGCCATTTGATCTTTTTTTGAAATGACTCAGATGGTAATTCTGGAGATACTTGTGCCTCTGCTAGGAAGAACTGGGCTCTGTGGTGAGCTTCCCGGCCCTGCATTTCCTGCGTCTCATCAGGAGAATTACCTGTGCGCTGCAGATGGCTAGTTTCCAATTGGCATTTCCTTTTGGCTTGATGGATTTTTAGGCCGCGTACATTCTTGCATTTTTTCCCGCATGGGCAAGTCGTAATCATTGTCCGTGGGTTAGATACTTGGTTCGTCTCCGGTTGATCCGTCCTACTAGGGATCTCATTCTCCCCCCTTCTCGGGATCCCTTGGGGGTATTTATTCTTATTAGTGTCTGTAGCCAAATTTTGATCTGCATACCGGGTAGCTAGCCCAGGAATGCTTTAAATTGTGGTCTCTCCTCACCGTCAATTGACTTTCCAATTTGTCATCTAGTCTATTCCTAGTAGTCATCCGGCCTTTCCCGGACGTCACTGTCTTGACAGGAAAAACTGCTTTGAATATACGCTCTTTCAGCGCTAGAGGGCGTCGTCAGTGATGTTCTAGAAAAGGATCATTGGGCAGTTTCGGGTCTTTCAAACATCATACTGACCTCACCAAATCGACATATCTGTGATGCCATTGTAATCAATTGAGTTAGATGGCCATCGATGGTTCCACCTCCCGGTGACAAGTCTTTTTTTAAATTCTGCTGGAAGTCTAGCCATTCCCATCATAAAAAATCCTGTTGGGAAACCAGTTAACTTGCTAGTGTGGTGACAATGAACTGAACTGCCAGAACCGATGAGTTTCACCGATAGAATCAATGGACTATCTGTCGTACAACCTAGATATGTGGTGGTGTTGGGTACTAATCAGATGTCCAGCAGCGACATTATGAGCACATCTGGTTATGAGACTGATGATAATGATGATGATGAGATAACTGAAAATATCCAGCTGAACTGAAGTTACATTGACAACTACTATTCACTGAAGATCTGACAACATAGATCACTGATCGTATCAAATCCCTTATTTTTTTGTCGTTTAAAGTTATCCGCCCTGTGAAGTTAACTGGACATTCAGTTAACTTTATTAAAAGATAAGGCACTGGGGAAGGGTTAATTTTACTTCTAACTAACTGAATAAATGAATCATTTCATACATTTAAAACGGTGTTTATTCATCGACTTTAGATCACCATTTTATTCTAACTCTGTACACCCAATGGTACACTTGGTTAACTCCACAAAGAGGCTTCATATCTGAAAGTACAGAGTGGATGAGGATGCCTGTTATCGGAGAGAAGCCAAGCTGACTTTATCTACATTTGTATCCCCTATTTAAATTTTATAGTAATCCTTTGAACACTATCCATACCCCCTAATTTTCCGTATCTTTCTCCTTTCTTTTTTTTTTTACTAATGTTGACCCTGTGTAAAGGTTATTAGCCCCTCACATTAAAGGGTTACTGAATGGAGTGTGTCATATATGAGGAAGAAGTAGAATGTGAAGATTAAGAGGATATGTAGGATAGATAACGATTGATCCTACACCTGAAGCATCTAAGCGGTTGAGTGGAACATCCAGGTTGGTCCGAAAGTATTGTCACCCATTGATAATATAATTTTCTGAAACAGGCTCATACAGTTTGGAAGAGAAACTGCTTGCAAGTTTATAGACACATTAACTGAATCCAGTACATGTGCTTTGTATTACTTGTTCTACTGTTTTCATTGCTGTTTGGTAGATTTTCAGACCCTACTGTACTTCGTGCCAATGAAATATAGAGGGAATGAAGAAGATACAAAACTATGGACGTAACATGATGGGTCTTAGTTGTAAAACTCTAAATTGGTAACACTAAATAATGGAACTCCTCCGAACAGTTGCCATGGAAATGGCAATAGAGTAGCAAGAGGCTTGCGAAATTTGTGTCTGTAGAAAAAAGGCTGCATTGTAAATCATCCCAGCAATGTCACGTAAACGTGCTTGAATTCAAGACTTGAAAGTGAGGATTGGGTAGCTCCAGCTCAGATTTATCCATATATATTCATCTCATATATACTGGAATCCCTCGATTAATGCGTTTTCGATTAATGCGTTTTCGATTTATATATACCCAAATTCAATTAGTGTATATATAATACTCGGTTAGTGCGGTAAGACATTCTTCAGTTTAACCATAGAAATTGAAAACTGATTTTTTTACAATTACCGATTAATTAAAATTTTTCTAAAATTTAAAAATAGGTAAGTATTTTGTTCGTCAAGTACTACATTATCTAAGTAATTATATTAGTGTTAAAAAATGGATGGTTATATATAGATCATTTTTATAATATAGGACGATAACAAAAATAAATATATGAATATTTGTCTCTATTAATAAGTTTGGGAATATTTTAATTTTTTCATGTTTAAAAGGAAATTTCTGATTTTTGTTAAACCAAGGACAATTTTATCATACAGAAATTTATACTTATTATAAAATATCGAAATATAAAAAAATGCATGAATGTGCTATGTGAATATTATATTAGGTTGGTGCAAAAATAATGACGTAATAATGTCATTTTTTAACGTCAAAAACGACATTATTACGTCATTATTTTTGCACCAACCTAATAAATAACATTTTCAGATTAAAATACTATTGATTATGATATGTTTGGAAAATTTGAAGGGGCAATTTCTCCGTACCACCAATTATATGAATAACAGAAGAATACATGCGAAAAAACTACTATGAATGAGTTTTCTTAAAATATCAGATTAATAAACATTAATTCATAGCAGTTTATTGCATCTCTTTATATGTACCTATATTTTAATTAAAAATTACGTAAAACAGAAATTAATTGTGAATGAGACAAAAATTTGAGGTACAAATTACATAATTTTCTATCAGTTATTATATTCGACTGATCCGTATCTTTTAATGTACAGATTAGTGTCACTAATCGATATATATATATATATATATATATATATATATATATATGTGTGTCTGTGTGTGTGTGTGTGTGTGTGGGTGGGTGGGTGTGTATGTGTGTGTGCTTATATATATATATATATATATATATATATATCCTATCGACTCTCTATGTGTTTGAGTGTGTCGTGGGGGACTGTTTGTGTCAATTCATTAAGATTAAACAGTTTCGCCTATCAACGTTTCACACTCCTCCCTGGTCTCTTATATATTTGTAGATGTTTATGTTTTGGTTCCTGTTTAAGTATGGTTGGGCTTCTGGTTCCTTCTGAACTAATTCTCTTTCATTCCCAGTAGCCCCTTGCGTCTTAGTGATGATGCTACCTTGCTTACGGTGAAGTGATTATAAAAAGACTTATGAATATATACATGTAGACATATAGATGCAAACATCTGAATGGGATATTTATAACAAATCAACGCTGTAGGTAATTTGACAGATCATCTCAGAGATCCTGCCATTGTTAGCTTCTGATTTGTGACATTTATATTCATTCTCGCAAAATTCTGTGTTGTTAAGTGGTTTTGCAGACATCCTCAAGCTTTAAGATTACTGTCAATAAATCTCATGCGACAGGACATGAATTCCAGCAGAGAATGGAACCACATTGTTTATTGTTTTTAAAACATTATTGCCAGCGAAAGAAAATATGCTAACACACACACACACACACACGAGCATATAAGGCCAAGCCATGTTTATCACTATTTGTTATATACAAATAAATGTACTGAGGATTTCAGTTATTAGCAATTCTATTATGACTAGAAGACGATTACAGTTAATATGTTTTTATATCAAGTTTTTGCAAAAGTTATTTTAAAGTAATGATTGTCAGCAAACGGTTTAGCCTAAGATGTGAGCAACAAAATGGATATGTCAAAATCAAACGGACACAGATATTAAACTATCTTTGAAGTGTTTTAATATATGTCAGAAAATGTGACACTGAAATCTGAAGTCATATCGGACTAGCTAAAGATGTCTCCCAAAATATAAAGTATTAAGACATGTAACCTAATAACAGTCCTCTTATATCCGAAATTCAGATTGACATTATAGTTGAGGCAATAGCGATGTGGTTCTATACAAGAATGTTTAAATTACCAGGGATTGAACATGTGAGCAACGAAGATGTTTTAAGGAAAAAGGGAAACAAAAAAGGACTTGTGCTAAGAATTAGTTAGAGACAGTTGACATTATTTGACAGGCAATGAGAACAGAAGGGTTGGAGATGTTGACACTTACGGGACATGTTGAAAAGAAGAGGGACAGAAGGAAAAAAACGAGTAACCTATCTCACAAGATTGGAAAATTGATGGAAAAAAAAAGCAAAGAAAAACATGAAAAAAATGAAAAAAAACATGGAAAGAAAACAAAGAAAAAAGAAACAAAGTAAACAAGGAACAAAGGAAAAAAGAAACAAACGAAAAAGAAATAAGGGAAAAAGAAATAAAGGAAAAAAAACGCAAATGAAACAAAACATAGAAAAGAAAAAGAAAAGCAGATATTGTTAAGAAAGAAAAAATCCAGGATGTAGTGGAGATTTAATATCAAACACCACCTGAAGAATCATAAAATATAAAAGAGGAAAAGTCCTCTTTAAGGTGCTACACGAACTTTTGGAAATAAAATATGTCATTTGCATCGATTAGTTGACCTTGAGTTAATAGTTTACTCAGATAAATATTTAGTCAATAACAAATGCCATATAACTGATATGCGCATATTCGGATGAATTCATATATGAAAATAAAGAAAAAGAAATTTCTTTTGAGGAAATATTTATGAACAGTGCAAGAGAATCTTTTTTCGTTTAATATATGTAGAAAACATAGAGTAAATTCTTGGTCCTAAGCTGATACGCAAAGATAGTTAACACTTTGTTTGGTTATTTTCAGGATGTTGACTATCTCCTACTTCATATTACTTTCATTCTTTACAATAACTTAATTTAATCACTATCAACCTCAACTGTTCTCCTCGATAATAGACAATTTGACACGTTCAATCATTCACAGGTCATTTTCCATCAACTGATTTTTTAGACGCATTTACACAATTACTTAAAATTAAACATAATATTGAGTTTTCTCCCACACTCAATGCTAGAAATTATAAATAAAATGGTCAATTTTGGAATTAAAACTAAGTTAGGAAATATTGAAAAGTATTGTAGTACGGATATTTTTGGTTACACCTCGTGAGCAATTTTCAATGCAAAATCAAAGTAAACGAGCAGAAGTAAAAATTAAGTGTTAGCTTAAGTATTTTTTCTTGGTAGTTGGGGTGGAAGAATTAAAAGAACATCTGTATAGCATCTTTATATGGCATCTTTATATAAGTTTTAGATGATTTCGACTCATAGTGATCCGATAACGTCATTCAGTTATTATGTTTGTATCGTATGTGACTCTTCTGCATGCAAGTCCACATATTATAAAACAGCGAATATCTCGGGACAAAGCAACAGAAATATTTGCCTTTTACTATGTCCCGAGACTGCCTTTGTCATCTCTTAGCCGGTCAATACGGCTAATTTCAAAATTTCTGATTTCATTCTGGCACAAATTACTCCTGTTATTTCTATCCAGGACAACTCGCTCGAAGTTAGTATGGGGTGCATTGAGAGCTGAGAGGTTACTCTTTAGCTAGTCTTTACATTTGAGCCACGGCCGTCCAACTCTTTTTTGTCCATTGTCAACCTGGCTATACATGAGGTACTTAGGTATTCTGTCGTCACTCATATGCCTAGCGAAATTATATATATATATATATATATATATAAGAGAAAGAGGGAGAAAAACAGATAGAAAGAGGGACAGAAAAACAGAGAGAGCAAAAGAGAGATGGATAGAGATATAGGAAGAGGGAGAGGAGATATCGGAAGAGAAAGAGAGAAATATAGAAAAAAAGACAGTCACAGTGAGATAAAAAGATAGAACGAGAAAGACATGCATATATATATATATATATATATATATATATATATATATATATATATATATATATGAATGTATGTATATGTAACAGAGATAGAAATAGAGACAGAAAAACAGAAAGAGGAAGAGAAAGAGAGAGAGGTAGAGATAAGTAGATCAAGTGGGAGAAGGAGATATAGAAAAAGTTTCAGAGAAAGATAAAAATAACAGAGAAAGAAAGGGATAAAAAAGACAAACATTGAGAGAGAGAGAGAGAGAGAGAGAGAATTACAAAGAGGGTGAGAAAAGCAGATAGAGAGAGAGAGAGAGAGACAGAGAAATAAAGAGAAAGAGAAAAAGAGAGAAAAATAACGTGGCAGAGAAGAAGACACATTATTTTCTGCATTGATTACTAGAGAATCACTGGGTAAAAAACTGATTGCAATTTGTTCCCAATCTCTGCAATTTTACATACAATTCGTAGATACAAGGTAATTCCCCCAAAGCAATTTGATGTTTTTGCAATTTGGTCAGATTGCGGAAAAAGGGCGAAACTGAGAACCATTCATGTTATATAAATACTGATCCTGCGCTTGTTCTCGGGACATAAATGGGAAACTATTATGTAAACTTACGCTGTATCTGCCAAATTTTTAGCATTTCCATTTTTCTTTCAAACATAGCGAGAAAATATGACAGCTTTCAATCTGACACCGGAAATAAACAAAAAACACTTCACGTTCTTGATACTAGCGATCAATCAAATTTTGAATGTAGCCAAATCCTTCGTGTTCCAGTTTAGAAACGAGCTAAGATTTCTCTGTCGGGTACATGACATTCATGGCCAAGTGAAGAAAACATTTTATCAGATAGAGTTCGTCTAGAAAGTGTAGGATGTCATCAACCGAGGGACATCGTTAAATAGCTGAAGTTATTGGAGTCCACTTTCAGATATGTGGTGCACGATGACATCAGCTATATGCCCTATAACATGAGGTCACGCACAATATAAGAAGGAAAACGAAGGCCTCGCCCCTATAGAAACAAGAACACGAAGCTTACGCTCCTATATAAGGAAGAAGCCGTAGATCGTGTACAACAAAACCGGAGAGAACTTTATGATTATTTCGAACCGCTTATTGTACAATTTCAAGTATCCTGATGAGATATTCGATTCTGACTGGAAAATGTACAAGAAGTACAACTGGTGTTCGCGAGCAACGGCTGACATATTATCCCATCCTACTTCTTCCAAGAAAGCCTCGGAATCAATTCTATCGCCTATATGGAGGTATGAGCACGGTGGTTAAATTCTTGATCGAGTGACTTGTTCGGATTCAAAGATGACTTCGTTCTCTCTTGCCGATGTCACCTAGGAATGGCTACCGTGAATTTTCAGGATCATGTGATACTGTCTTCCGCTTTCTCGTTCTACTGAATTGAATCTCTAAACTTTGAGACTAACCTTCCGCAATCTCCAACGTGGATGCGATGACCAGCATAAACAAGAACCAGCCGCATCGAGGTTGTCGTTATGGAATAATTTGATCATACCACGCCTATCCGTGTGTGAATAATCTAGTATATAATTAAAGCAAAACAAGTCTTAGTATGACAGACTTCCATTTCGTGTGTTGATGCTCAAGACATTCTTTTTGCCTAAAAGACTGGCATAACGCGATATTTAATCTCCAATTTTAACTACTCTTCTTGTAGTTCACTTTGCTGTGCTTAATAAATATCTGTTTACCCCATTAAAGTTTTCTCCTCGATTTCGTCACCTTAGTTTCGCGCCATTTCTGTCAGTCTACATATCTCCTTTTTCTTTCTTTTTCGTCCTATATAAAGATACCTTGAGTTATACATTCAGTCCCACGCACATGTGCACGAAGTACACATATGTTTTTGATCTTTTTAAAAGCCGATCAATTTGCAAACGTCGGCAGTGATGTTGCCTTTGGTGATAATGTAAATGAACACACGACTTTTTCTTTTCAGTCTGACTGCCGTGTAAAATCAAGATGGCGCCTCCACTAATAGGATTTGAAAGATTGCATCCGTAATACACAACATATTCGTTATATGATTACTGCAATATAACATCTCATTGGCCTTTATTCGAACCCTTTTATGTAATCTATTGAACAGCGCCATGTTGCTTTTCTTTTCGTCGCATACCTCCTGTTAGATCTCATTTTCTCTTTCTTATTTTATCTGTTTCCTCCATTTTCTTTGTTACTCATTTATGACCGTCTATTCAACCTCTTTCATAATTATTTTGTTCTCTCTTTCTACGTTACTATTTCTACGATCGTCTATTTAAACTCTTTCTTGATTTCTGGCACTCCTCTTACTATTTCTGAAATCGCCTGTTAAAACTTTCTTACTTTTCCTTTCTCCTCCTCTTTGTTCTTTACTCATTTGGCGATCGTCTATTCAAACTCCTTGCTTTCTGCCTCTCCCTCTTTCTTGCTACTCTATGATTTTCTATTCAAACTCCTTGCTTTCTGTTTCTTCATCTTTCTCGCTACCCTGCGATCGTCTATTCAAACTCCTTGCTTTCTGTCTCTTCATCTTTCTCGCTACTCTGCGATCGTCTATTCAAACTCCTTGCTTTCTGTCTCTTCATCTTTCTCGCTACTCTGCGATCGTCTATTCAAACTCCTTGCTTTCTGTCTCTTCCTCTTTCTCGCTAGTCTGCGATCGTCTATTCAAACTCCTTGCTTTCTGTCTCTTCCTCTTTCTCGCTAGTCTGCGATCGTCTATTCAAACTCCTTGCTTTCTGTCTCTTCCTCTTTCTCGCAACTCTGCGATCGTCTATTTAAACTCCTTGCTTTCTGTCTCTTCCTCTTTCTCGCTACTCTGCGATCGTCTATTCAATATCTTACTTTCTTTAGTCCTATCCCTTGACATACCGCTCTCCTACCTGCTATTAATGTTATCCTCATCTCTACAATATGTCCTCTTTCTTTCTTTCTTTCTTTCTTTCTTTCTTTCTTCTCGACTCATTTTGACTCGTTCTCAACACTCTTCAAAATATCCAATGTTTAACCTTATTTCATTTTTTTCCCGAAGATTCGTCTTTTATCTTACTTCTATCTTTCTTTGCTATGATTCGTTTTCCAGATTTCTTTCTCACTTTTGCTACAAACAGTACCACTTCTGTTTTTGGATTTGAGTGTCTTTCTTTAAATCTATCAACGTAATTGTTTTCTCCTCTTTTAGCCCTTACCCTGCAGTGCGTTACGGGCAATTCGCACGTTGCTTGGAGCTCCATAATAATATGCTGCTTTGTACGAAACGAAATTATCTTTGTAAATATCGGTCAATATCCTTCATTTGATTTTTTTTTTTGTTACTTGTATTCATTTTCTTCTCTTCCTCAAATTCCGGGAATAATTTTCTTCTTTTATTCTGAATATTTCTTATTCTATCAGGAAGAGATCCTCAACTTCTTTTCTGCTCAAATTATTTTACTTTTCAAATGTTTTGATACCCAGATCAACATGCGCATCTTGGTTGGTAGACTCGCAACGTTTCAGCAGTTGTACCCTCCGGCTTTCATCAGTTGGCTGCATTTCTACTCAATAACCTATTCGGAATTTTGCTCGAACCTTTTATTTAATCTACGGTTGTTGTTTTTTTTCCTTCCGTTTTGCATGATCAGAAGCAATTTCGTATTAGTTAAAAGGTATGTATATTCACGTTTGTGTCGTTTGTCTGTGTCTTTCAATGAACCAGCATATTACCTAGAATTCACAAATTCAATGGAAACTCAGTATGTTTTAAACTTTAGGCAATGTGTCACTTGGACAGTCCAATTGTGCAAGTTTCAAACAGTACACAAAATAACATTGGTGAACTTAAAAGGATATAATTATCTCCTTAGTTTGTAAAGCGAAATGAGAATATGCTACCGTCGTAGAATGAAAGTGTTCAGTACAACGTCCCAAAAATTACTGACTATGGTCAGATGGTCAGAGGTTGCCAAAATGTGTGTATTACAAATTAGATTAATATGTTGGTTTTGAAAAGAAGCATTTAACAATGATAATTCCAAATCGCAAATATTCCGACGTAACTTTCTATCTGTCTATATTTCTGAGATGAGGTAACTATTTACTCTACATAAATCGCTCGGACTGTTGACCTCATCTTTACTGCCATATTCAAGATATTTCGGCAGCTGTACGCTCTGATCTTCTTGGAATTTCGAATCGAACTCATTAGTCCACGGAGGTAGATTGTTCTAATTCCACGTGTCATCTCTCTCTCTCTTTTTTTTTTTAGATATCTCAGTTTCACTTGAATTCCTTTAGTAACTTAACTCTTCAAATTTTTGTTCCCTCTGCTGCAGGCAGTAAGTGAATTCACAGCTCTATAGGTCAAATGATTTTTTTGGATTACTTCAACCAACGGTTTTATCCACTGGGCGATAAAGATGAGAACAATAGTCCGAACGATGTAAATAGTGTAAGTAACTTTTTTTGTTGTTTTACTTGAAGTTCTTCCTCTCCCCACCTCCTCTTCATTCTCTTCCTTCTTTTTAGGTTGGTTGGTTGATTTTTTTTTAGCGGCATATCAACCTGTGTTATTTAATGTCGAAATCTAAATATTTTTGTATACAATTTTATTTAATTTTTGGAGATAATAAGGGTTTAGTGATATAAGTCTTACTAATTAACCCATAGATTCATAACTTTCCCAAGAGTATTTGCGCGTAAGTGAATATACCGAACCAGACTGGAATTGAAACTCGGCTCTCAGATTAACAATTCCGAGTTATTATCCACTACACCACACACATCCAAGCTTACATCACCTAGTATTCCCATCTAAGTCCAGACCCGGTGCGACGTTGCTTAACTTCGGTGATCCTACGAGAATCAGTTTTTCAACATGATGTGGCCCTACTTTTTAGCGTCTTTTATTTGAAATAATTCTTCATGACTATAAGTTTTTTTTTTCACTTTTCTACTATTATCGTTCATCTTCTTCTGGACTATATTTTACTAAAATACTTTTCAGTATTATCTTAACTCTTTGAGTTATGACCACCGATTTACCGGAGGTAGAGAAAAATGACGTAATGCCCAGCCACCGGCGGAACAGTGGGTAAATACGTGTAACTATTTTTATATCTACTGTGAAACATTATATACCAGTTATTTGCGAATTTTGACTCAGACAGAAGGGTTAACATTTTGACTCAGACAGAAGGGTTAACATTTTGACTCAGACAGAAGGGTTAACATTTTGACTCAGGCAGAAGAGTTAAAATTGTTCAGGAACGCAGGGCTCAAAGGGTTAATCCTGATTTTTTGTTAATTTTGAATTATCTCCTTTCTTTTATTTTCGATGCTTCATATCCTTCTCTTATGAGTGTCTTATTTTTCTGCACATCCCATTCTCTGTAGTTTAATATAAGAAATAGATCAGCTGTTTATTTCTTTTCTTTCTCTCGACGATCAACTGCATCGTATATGACTTCAACTAGTCCATCCTGAAATAAGGTCTTTGAATAGATACATTGTCAAACGATCTCCAGACCATCTGTAGGGTCTACATATAGGTAACTGAATCTGGCTCTTTTAGACGTTTTGTTTTTATGATTACTAATCTAAAGCATTGTTCCATTCAATTGATGTGCTTCTCGATTAAACAAACGCTTAAATTTATAAAGAACTGCACCCAAGTTACAAATGAATTTACTGAATTAAAATCTTTTATTCGTTTCTGTTCAAGTAAAGGAACAGACGTATGCAGTTTACATGCCAGCATGCAATCACATTTATAAAGCTTCGATGTGGAATTTATTATAACATCTTTAAATATGGATTCTGGCCTCTGTCTTCGATTTAAGTCCACGTTTCGTTCTACTATTGGCAAAGAGTATCAATGGTTCATTGTTCTTTAAACTTTGCTTTGTATCCTGCACTATGGACTTTTCTATTAACGTTTAAGTGCAAGTGGAAGTTGATAAAATGTTTCTCAACTCGGAAAACGAAATTAACGAACACAGTTCGGATTCTGAAGGACAAAGCCCTATGACTAGCATAGACAAATAAGAGAGTTGATGAATACATGGATAGTTCACCATTCTGAAATTAACAGGTTATTTCTCAGTTTGATCACGGATCGTCCGCCTTTATTGGTATTAAGTAATCACATATTGCTTGACGCCTAATGTGAGAAGAGAAGGACAATTAAATCCATTTATCTAATGAAATGTTATAGAGGACAATGTCTGAACCCGATATCCTTGTCGTTCATAAAACCAAGCCAACTCTTAAATGCAATATATGGAATTAGAAAATTAAACTCTAAGGAAGCGCTTTAGCCATGCCTGGTAATCTATCTAAAAAAATAACACATCCACCAGCTGTTTGAGCTCTGCCCGGATGAGTCAGCATAAAAAATAAGTAAAGGAAGTCATGAGAGTTCCCCATCTAACGTAGCGGAAATAACAGAGCATTATGGTATCCTTCAGGCTTTTTCAAATTCCTGTCGTATTCGCTAAACTTTTTAGGGATTGTATTTGATCCCCGGGGTATTTCTTTAAATTTCAGTGCCTGTTCAATCGCTGGGTCAGCTAGTGCAATAAATATCCACCAACTCCATGTAGCATTCCATGCAGCACTCTACTTGATTGTTACGGGTTTTGAAAGTCCCTAGCAAGAACACAGAACGTGGGAACGAAAGGAAATTGGATAGAATAAAAGATGCTTTTCAAAGAACTTCAATAGTTACTTAATGCAGCAAACAGCCGGAGATAGCAACGATTAAAATTTGTGGTAAATACAATAAAGGCTATGAAATTGGTTGGAACGAGCCTTTGAATGACAAAACTGTTTTATTTTTATTTTTTATTTTTTTGAAGCAAAGGAGACATGCACTTAGAAGTATGATACAATGTATTTACTGTTTTCAAGCTGTTTTCTGAATTCTTGATTAGATTTAAACACTTCAGCTTCAGAACAATTTAATGACGCTGTAAGATGATTACCGAATTAGTAAGATAAATATCGTAGCTATTAATTTTGAAAAGTTTGATCGATGCCATAACATTGTTATTATTATTACTAATTTTACTTCAGCCTATTGTTGATTTGCATAATTAATATGTTACAAGATGTCACCTACTTAAGTCTTTAATATAATTAGATTTTCCTAAGTGCGGTATTATAAAATAAATATATAACTTGCCCGTTTAAGAGAAATATCATAGCAAATACTTTCAGACAAACAGCATTTAGCATATTATAATATAAGGTCACTTGCTTCATCTTATTATTGTTGCTTTTAAATTAAATATTTTAGCTAGCCCTCATTATTTTAAATTTGAAATGGCTAGATGTAACCGTAAGTTCTATGCTAACAATTTCTTCTTTCGCACTTCTCGCTTGTGAAACTATCTTTCAGCTTTTTGCTTTTCAGTCAACTTTGATCTTCAAAAATTTAAATTCAATTACAATCGTTATCTTCTTTCTTCTTAATTCATGTTATTTTATTATACTCTCTCATTAATTGTGTCTTTCTTTTATCATTCTTTCACACTTAGCAACTACTTGCGTTCTTAGCGACTTTATTGCCTTTATTATTATTATTATTATTATTATTATTATTATTATTTCGTAACTATTTTTAATCCATCTAATTCCCGAATATTTTCTCGATGAAGCATTCTCTGTAGTAACCTTTTTATTAATTCGTCTATGTGGCACGTTCTTTAAGCACAGAGGCGATCATGCTCCTCCACAACTTCCTATCCCTTATAGCTCTTAGCACTTTTTCTGCCTTTGCTTAGATGCCCTGGCCCCCGTTCAGCCATCTATTCACACAAACTCGAGTAAATGGATTACTGCCTTGTTCTCTATATCTTGCCCTGAATATGCCCCACGGTCTCTTTCCTTATTATGTGTCTAGAAAATTTCAGCTGTCTTTCTGTTGCCATTTTCTTTAAGACTTCTTTGTTGCTTACTCGCTCTGCCCGTTGAATTTTGTGTATCCTTTTGTAGAACAACATTTCTGCTGCCTCGAGTTTTCTCCTCATCAGTGGATTGTCCAGCATTAACTACCGTATAAGTGGATGAATATCACATAGCAGTCCAGTTCGCTTTTGTTTCTAACGACATTTTATTAATCTAGCTCTTTTGTGTGATCTGATATTTAACTTCCCCAGCTTGATAATCATGCCGGTTGTTTGCAAGAAACCAATATTTATTTCATCTTTAAACAATTATTTTTATTAAACAATAATTTAAAAATATTTCCCTACTCCGTTTTTAAAAGGTAAATCCTATTCTTTGATAGGAATTTAAATTTAAAACCCTGAAAAATTTGGATTATTCACCTACAATTACTTGCTACTTAGCGAAATGCCTACTTTCGAGTTCTGCTATAGGGTGAAAATCAACCCACTAACGGTTTCAGTTGTTACTTATTGAATTACTATTGAATTAGTAACTATAAATACAAGAAAGTAATTCTACTGAAACGTACATGCAGTTGAATATTGAAGATATTTCTGGAGTCTGTTATTCAAAAGAGACCTCCAAAGGTCACGATATCTGATTTACGCGTTTCAAAATGGCAGCTTTATTTGAAAGAAATGCACTTATTTATTTTGTTCAAATTCCTAGTGGTGAATATCAGTCTTGAATAGAAAGCTAGAATTGTCCCAAATAAGGTTTCCCCCCACTCCTTACTTCGGCGACACTTCATTCAACCTAAATCTCTGTTATGATAGCGATGACAAATTTATTTTTTAAATCATTTAATCGCAGGCAAGGCAATAAAAGCTATGGCGATTCAAGTGGTTACTGAGCGCGAAATACACAGAAAGGACGATAAGAAAATAGGAGTCAAGGAGACAGAAAAGGACGACTAACATTGCATTTAGATTTAAAAAAATCGTAACTGACAGGATAGCAGGAAGAAAGTTTCACAAACGAGAATTGCGGGAAATGAAACCATTAACTCAAAACTTACGGTTAAACTAGTAATTTTCACATTAAATGTATGGAATCTAGCTGCCAATCTAGTACTGCGCTTAAGTTCGGGAAGTCAAGGTTTCAACAAAGGATGTTCCTCAGAACAATTACTGTGAAAAGGCACAGGAAAGACACGTTATGGTGGTGTGAAAGTGACTGAGGCCGATTTGGAGAGTTAAAACCGATAAAAATTCAAATTAGTCTTTGGATTTTGTAAACAATCTGTACATATAGAGGAGATGCCCCTGGCATGATGTGGCAAAAAATATTTGAAGTATATATGAATAGTAGATTTATAAATGTGAAAGAGGGATTTTGATGAAAAATAATATCTAACATGTCATAGTGAATCTCCTTTCTTAGTATCAGGCTTAGCAACTGTCTCAATATAACTTTTCTACTGCATATTAGTAGAAAAACGTGAAACTAAGAAGGCGTGGTCATTTGGTCTTCTGGATGTTAGAATGGAAGTCGAAAAAGAAAGTATGTCTAAAAATGCAGCATAGCATGAGATTCTTCAGATATCAACTGAAGTGCAGCCAAATTTTAGAACCATGTATGAACTACATATTCTCACCCAAAATCTACGATATTCTCACTAAAGAAAAAGGCCTTGTGATTTTGTGCCAAAACCCACCGATTTCAATATGCCAACGTTGGAAATCGTACTTTCTAAATGAAAATAATAAGATGAAGATGATTACGTACGGTTGTATTGTACCAATAGGGAGAGTTCTAACCAAAGTTACATTTAACAGTTCCAACGAAAAAGAGAAAATCATCATCTATTTTGTTGAACATGCTAACATCCTAAAAAAAAAACTTATAAAGAAAACAAGAAAAATATTTTTAATGTGAAATAATATCTATCAAACAATATGTTTTTTCCCTGTGGTGATAGAACTGAGAAAGGTAATAAGGTAATGCAGCAGTCTACATGAATATAAAGACCTACATGAAAGTGGGGAACAGTGTTTCAAAGGAAATTGTACTAATAACTTAAGATCATTGATGCAAATAAATATTCAAGACACAAACAAGAAATTATCCGAGATAAAATCGAAATAAAAA
Source organism: Acanthosepion lycidas (assembly GCA_963932145.1). Lineage (NCBI taxonomy): Eukaryota > Metazoa > Mollusca > Cephalopoda > Sepiida > Sepiidae > Acanthosepion > Acanthosepion lycidas. The sequence continues at coordinate 40,033,443 of OZ010573.1, read as the reverse complement.
AAGAATTTGTAACTTAATCATTTATGGACAATAAATCCAAGCCAGGAGACCAAATTTAATAAAACTGAATAAAGAATGCCCAAACATTGGATATTGCCATTGTGGTGAAGTAGGGTAAGCCTGAATGTGAAAGACGTGGGGAAATGCTAAATCTTTACAAGGAAACTGTAGAAGTTGCGAACCCTAAGATGTCGTGTCCACGAATACTGGCCCACTTAAAACGGTTCCAAAATCGCTTGGAATTTTGAACTGAGAACCTGGAGAATTCATATACTCATTAAACAGCACTGTTCAAACCTAAAATGAAAAAAATAATAAAAATAAAAATAAAAAAAACACCGAGAAGATTATTAGTGATATGAGAAAACTTTGGTCTTACTCAATCTTAGGTGATAATCAACAAAAGACCTAGATGTGAAGACGCTGAACAAGAGTCAAATAAAATATGAAGAGAGAAGTACGAAACAAGAAGAATTAAAATATTAGCAACAGTAAAGGAGCAAAAAATTAAAAAAAACTGCAAATGAAATAAAGGTAGAGGACATCTGAGAAACAAAACTCAGAAAAAGAGGAAATGCTGGCTGTAATGTAAGAAATGAGACTGTCACTTATGCAATAATGAATGTATCAAGTTGGCGAAGAAAGAATATAAAAGTAAACATAAATGAGTGGGAAAGATCATCCACTGAGAACATTGCAAACGATTAGTATTAGACAATTCAAACTATGAGATATGCATAGTACAAACCAGATTTTTTTAGTAATATTCTATGGAATTTTGAACAGGAAATGAGATCAAGTTATCGCCAAAAAGAAAATTTGTCCGGTGATGTATTTTTATGTTACATCATGCGATCGGGTAACATTTGAAGACATTTAAAAAGCAGGATTATAAAACCTAAAACACGCTAGAAACATGAAAATATGAAAGATAAAGTTGACAGTCATGCCTATTGGTTGTTTGAGTACTTGGAATGGTCGGAAATATGCGAGAGAAAAGACTGAATGATTTGGGGATCACACGTATCCCTCATCGTCTTTGTTAAAGTCTAACTTTCAGCACCAAAGAGCAGCACGCTTTCCATTGTACCCCCAAAGAACCTTACTTACAGGCCTTTTTGGAGATTACTGAGGTATTTCAAATTTTCTAATTGCTTCAATTTATTTACTTCTAACTTCATGCACTTGTTTTTGTCAAACATATACCCAGTTTTCTTGTAATTTACATGTAATTCTACCGCTTGTGCTGCAAACATTACTTGGAAACAAAGAGGTTGTGCATGATCATAGTTTTGTTTTGTTTTTTATTAATGCAAAGTTCGAAGAAGGATATTATTATTATTATTTTTCGTATGATCTTCATTAGTTTTTTTTCAATTCTTAAATCAGTACCATTTCTCAGCTGATTCAAATATTTTAGCTTCATTCGGTCTCCCTCCGTCCCACTTTTAGTGTTTAACTTCAAACAAGAGTACTTAAGATATCTTCTTTCGTCTTCCAATCAAACCCATTGAATCGCAGTCTTTTCATCTGCAGTGATTTCGTCACATTAGATTTCTGTAGAGCTCTTTGTTTTTGTGTTCTTTCCATGATACACCACACATAGCTCTGAGATTCCTCGTATATGTTCTTTCAAGCCTATCAACCATCTTTGTTAAAGTGAAGCTTTTATCCCCACAGAGCACACGATTTCCAGTGGAAGCCAAAAGAAACATTTTTCAGATGGTTTTTGAGATTCGACTTTCTGACTAAATTGTTTATTGATTGCCCGATTCTGATGTCCATGCTCTTTTTCCTTGACTGAATTCAAAGTTCTTGACATCGTCTACTTCAGCTTATTTCTTACGAATCTGATAATTCCACCTTCCCTGGTTGATTGTATTACATATACCAAGTTCTTTTTAAATTCATATGTAATCCCATTTGATACTAAGATATAACAAATAGCTGCTTGTATACACCTCCATGCAATTGGGATCCTAACAGCATCACGAAATTTGATAATCCTACGATTACATTTGCAAGTAATTTTTATCGGGTTGTTAGTTGAGAGTTATGAATTCAAATTTGTCTTTTAGACCGATTGACTTGCTATTTAATGATAATTGATTTTGGAAATGAGTAAGAGATAAATTCAAACCTGTAATAAGAATACTAATGTAAAGTGTACAAAACGTCTCTGAGACTGAGTGTTAAAACTGGCTAATTCTAATTTTCATGCTGCTAACAATAAGTCCATCAGTACATCCACTCTAATGCCATAACCGCTATCAATATTCCGTCTTCTGTATCGGCAGCAGGGCTTAGAATTTGTCGACTGTGTTATCTAAAGAAATTTAAGAACCGTAAATCCAAGAAAATGAGGCCACTTTCCAGATGAATGTTTGCAATCTCAAATATTAACCCGATCAATATTTATCTATTGGCACGAGTATAAAACAAACCAGTGTTTACGTGTAAGCCTAAGTGTAAAAGAGACAAATGTTTACTTGTAGGCACAAGTATAAAACAGACCAATATTTTTATAAAATTAAACACAAACAAAACAATACGGTTTTATAAGATCCACCAGCCCAACTGAATGCACGATTCTTTGTTCATATAATATCTCTTCTCTTGTATCTATCAATCCTATTATAATTAATAACGACAATTTTAATACCTAAATGATGAGATAAAAGAGAAATTACACATGTGGAAGAATAAAAAAGAATAAAAATATTTAATCATTCGATGATTAATTGATCCTCATTCCATCTGCCAACGCATTTACAAATATCAGGTTTGTAAAGTTATTTAGGTTTTGGTTTTAAAATACGAGACCAATTCATGTTCACTGTCTCTTCTTGACGGCAAGCTCAGGCCATAAAAAATGTTCTGGAAATGCCTAAAAAAATGATAATCAGAAGGAGCAAGGTGGGATAGAATATTGGTGAGAGTAAAACAATTTTCCCTTACCTAACCGCGCTCCTCTAAGAAATCTTTAGCCAATCATGCAGTGCAAGGAGAACATTATTGTGATGGAGGATTACCTCTTTTCTGTTAATTAAGGATGGACATTTTCTGTCCGAAGCTGCTTCCAAACGAAGAAGTTGTTGCTAGTAGAGAATTTTGCTTTTTAACAGTTGATAATGGATGATTCTTTGAATATTCGACTATACACACAACATGATGTTTGGATGATATTTTCACTCGGTTGATGAGCTGGTTGGTTTACTCAACTAATCTGCTAACAATGGCATTTAACAGTATAGTAAATGGTCCATTTTTTATCACCAATAACAATCCTGCCCAAAAAAGAGCACATGAAGTTGTGTAAGCACTGACTCGCAACAATCGACATTGCGACTTTCTCCAAACAGGTTGTGCTGGATCCATCTCCCAGCCACTGAACATTTCAAAGAGTTTTCAATTAGCGTGGAATTGTTTTTTATTAAAATATTTCACCGAGTTCTACAGTAGTAGTGGAAATATTTTCTGTCGCAGCAGCTTCCATATCCTTAAAATATAATACTTTCGGACGACACTCCCTTGGCTCCCAGTTTTGAAACCGTAAACAATCTAATGTTTTCTTTAGTTGAGACAAACACACAAGTCCCGAACTATATTAAGAATAATACTCTTATAAAATGAGAAAAAAGGTATAAGTTACTTGTAATATTATTACTAAAAACATAAACAGGTAATATTTTATTAAATTTTGTTAAACATTTTAATCTCAAAAATCGGACAGACCCTGAAGTTTGAATATGGAAGCACAAGTAGCTAATGATCGAACACGAAACAGCATCTACAGCTCCATTCAACTCAAGACAACGAAAATAATGTTATTGCCATCATTACTTGTGACAATAGCAAAAATGATACAAGTAATTGCTTCGCGGACATTAATAAAGAACAATGAAGATTCTGATGCTATTAAAATAAGACATTTCTAGAAGAAAAAACAATAATCGAAGTTTTCAATGAAAGAGCAATTATAGTTTGTTTATGGAGAGTATAAAAGTCTATTCAGAAAGAATTACTGGTTATTTCCCCAACAAGATTATTTCATAGAAAAGATTTTGCAAATAAATCCACTGTTGTTCAAAACTGACCTTTCAATGAAAACCAATCAATAATTAAAAATAAATTAAAATATTGAAGTGACTAAGATATTTCTTTATTCTTTAAACAGAAAGTGTGTTTTCTTTTGATTAAAGCAGGCAGATCGATAAAAATGCCGTTGTTACAGCATTACTAAAATAGAGCAGAGTAATGAAAGAAATACATTCACAAGACGGAAATTCATTACGGCTTCTTTTATGTACCTTGTTCTTTCAAGACGTGGGCGATCATGGCTCTCTACGTCTTCCTCTCCTTTGTAGTTCTTTGTAGATATTTTTTTATCTTTCCATTTCTCGGTTCTGATATCTATTTACAAAAGATTGTTATATGACTTACACTTTATTTTCTTCGGTTCCTCTAGCTTTCTATATGTACTGTGAGTGCCAAATTCTCTAAGCCGTCTTTCATTCAACTATCTCTTACTTATTTTAACTATACGTGATTTTTTTTTTTCATTTTTCTTAAAACTTCATCGTGGCTCACAGGCTCTCTTCAGGATATTCTCAGCGTCCTTTAGAACCACATCTCTATTGCTTGAAAGTGCCTAGTGTCCATTGTGCTATAGTAGGATTGTCGTTTAGCACTCTTTTCTTTCTTTCTAAAAGAAGCTTCCTGTTTCTTATAACTTGTTTTGTTTTTGGAATGCATCTTTCACTATTCTAATGACCCTTCGTATTTTAATGTCAGATTTTTCTTAATCTTATTCATTCTTATTTATTAAAAATGATTTTTAAACTTCTGTACTTACTCAATTACTGACATCTTCAATTCGTAGAGTGCATACTGCGTTTTTCCGCTGGCGAAAAAAATAGATATTCTGTGTTGATTAGTCCTTCCTCCCAACTTTCCTTTACTGCCTTGTCTAGGATTTCTTGTAGATTTCTTTCTATGTCTACCGTTAAAATAATGTTATATTCATAACTTATGTTGTTAAAATTGTTCCCATCAATAATAGCGACCACTATGGCTTATAAGATTTATAGCGCAGCTAGTTGATAAAATATCTAAAAACGAAATTCTTACTCCCGAAATATTTCACTCGATCAGCGTTGTGAAAGTTATATGCGCAACGCAGACAAAAATGAAATTAATTGCTGGTGGGTTTGTCATCTGTTATATAAGATTGTGGAAGTGTGCTATGTTACAGGTTTATTATTTTGCAAACTGGTGTTATTGTAACATAATTACGGAGTGGATTTTACAAGTCAGTGAATTTAAACCTGCTCCGATTGCAAAGGAATTAACTTGGAACGCTAATATGAAAAATCTAGATGAGAAAGCGAGATATTTGGATTTTACTATCATCCAACAAATAGCTTGTTTTTTTTTATGCCTGGAAAGTATTTAATTACAATAAAAATGAATTAGATGGGATTGTCTCAGTTTAAATAAATGAATAGACCAGGATTTAACTATGTAGCTGAATAGAATGAAAAAGAGCACCCACATCTCGCCCACACTCACCGCCTTGCAGTATGTGATAAAACAGCTGGCACATATCTTGGTATGTTTTTCTTATATTCCACCATTCTATCTAAATTCTCTATTGTGATTAAGGAATTGGTTAACCGTACCAATGGGAGACTAGGGAATTAATGCTTCCCGAAACTCTTACTAAACCCATACACAAATCAAATTGTAACACTTGAAAGAAACGTATAAACTCATAAATACAGGTTGTTGCGACGGGGCACACATCACAGGCATAAGAGACGGGACAATGTCTTATCAGGTAAACATGTCCGCTGCGGAAATCAGTAGCGACGAAAGCAGACGAGATGAATTGTAGCAGAAATTGACATCAACGATCCTCTTCATTGCAACACTCCTTGCAATATACTTTTGAGAAGAATTTGAACAAATGAAGAAATTTCCTCAACCTAAGCTTTTCTGTTTGCAGACCATTTAGAGTTTCTTTCCCAACAATCCAAACGTCTAACAGTCCAAAAAGATAAGATCTGTTGATATCTACAAGATAAACCCCACGGCTGATATGTCAAAGAAATATTAATACTTGAAACAATATATATTGTCAAGAAAAATAGAAATCCTAGAAGGAAAAGAAATAGAGGGAAGAAATCGCTAAATATATGTAGAATCATAAAGTAAAAAATATTACAGTGGGGAGCTAAGAAAAAATGAGATATGTTTAAAATTAGAACTGATAAAATTGGGATGAGAAAAGAAAATTAATCAAGGACTTTTGGAGAAAGATGAAATTTCAGTTGACAAGTGATTTATGTTCTTTATTTCAAGTCTGAATAAATAGCGAAACGCTAAACCTTTCCGGGATATTCGCAGATTCAGTGTCCGAGAGAACAGGCGTTTTTGTCTCCAAGCCCGTTGGGTAGAGAGAAAAAGAAAACTATCACATCGATTTTGAAGAAAATAGGAAATTATAATTCCCTATGTATTTCAAGAAGAAGAATACAAGACAAAAAGCAAGAGAATGGGTCAGAAACAATGCGGTTTTAAGTGAAGAGAAAGAATAGAAATAAAGAGAAGAAAATGGAAAATAAATAACAGAGAAACTGTAATCGTATCTTTGCGGATGGGCAGGACAAAAGAATACGCTAGTTTTAACGGACAGAAAAACAAAATACGAACAAAAAGAAAAAGGTAACAAAAAGAGATTTTTCGTCTCGACACACTCGAGGCTGACGCAAAGAAAAGATATAAACACTAAAAGAAGAAAAGTGAGCGATTTTTCTAACGTCAAATTCATAGTAAGACATCTAAGAAGATAATGAACCTCTGTCTCTTATTTAGCGCCGAGCGAAACAGAAATGTTTTTCTTACATTAAAACAATAAATTTTACATATAAAAAGATTTGGTTCAATGGTTAAATTACTTCTGCATGTGATTCTACGTTGAAAACTTTTAATCTGTTTATAATGACAACAGATCAATGCTGGTAGTTCCTTTTGATCATCGCTATAGAAATTTAGAAGAGATGTGACTCCATCAGAGGGCGTTGCCTACTGCCCGGGAACAAAGAGCAAGTCCGTGTGGCAACAAAGATCTTTCAGTTCGACATAACTTTCCCACATTAAAATTTTAAAAAGACGCTGTCCTCATCGGCGTGATATTTCTATTTATCGAAAAGACAAATCAGAGAAAGTCATTTCTCTCTTGCAAAGCAACAAACTCTCTGTAAGGTTCTTGGAGGCATATCTAAGGCATGTGAAACTAACTTATATTCCTATTTTCTCTGAATAGTAATAGAATCAGATCTGACTGGAATGTTTTCTGCCAAAGTATGCAAGTGGGAAGTCCTTTATCAAATGTAGACGGTGAGGTGGATCTCTATCTTTCGTGCCCAGAAGGAATTACTGTAGAGTGGTCACAAGTAATCCCAGTCGTAAATACAACTTGATACGCTAAACCCTTTTTTCGAACCGCCAATTTATTCAGTATCTCCTTCCAAATCAGCATGATGCATTTCGGTGTCAGAAAATGTTTAGTGAACTCTTTAGGCTTTGAATAGTGTCACACCTGCTTTTAAAATAGTATATTTGCGAAAATTATTTTCGATTTTAATGAAATATTTATTGGACTTCGAAAAGAAATTATGGTATTAGTAATAGCGTATATATTAAAAAAAAAACAAATAAAACACAGAGTACATCAATCGGTCAATCTTGTTACAAAAACCACAAGAGAAAACAACATTATTAAGTTCGCAGTTAAGATGCACGGAAAATAACTCGATTTTCACGTATTTCGAAAATATAACACAGGAGATGTGCTTCAATCGAAAAGAAAGATAAGAACCCATCGTGCAGTTTTATTTTCTTTTCCTTCGGATAGTTTAAAAACTATAAAGAAAGACAGAAAGCAAACATCAAGTGCATAACTCTGCCAAAAAAAAAAAAAAAAAAAAATAGAATAAAATGAATGAATACCAATTCCTACAACGGAAAAGCGATAACTTCATATATTCTGATTTTATCATGCATTTCGAACTATTACCGTAAATATTTCATGTTTCAATTGAAAAGAAAATTCTGGCATCTACACGAAAGTTCATCAATTGCTCCTAGGCTCAGTTCTCTCCCTTGCACAAAATCACCTAGTAATACATTGAGAAATGTAGGACAAAGTGACAATCAGTGTTAAATAGGTAATCTTCAATTTCATTGCAGAATTAAAAATCAGTAATAGACACTAGAAAATATTGCACAGGAATTCATGTGGTACTTTTAAAGTACTTTAATGGTACATTTTGATGGTACTTCTTTAGATGATACTTTTAGAAGTTAGATAGTACTTTTAGGGAAAACATGTAGTGAGTTCGACGCACTCAGAGTACTTAACTAGAGCGATCTCATCAAAGAATAAGTTTAGTAAATGTATTAGGTCGAGTCACAAGTAATTTCCGTTATTGAAAATCAATTGTAATGAAGAATGTATCATTCTAAAAAAAATTGGAGTATATTAACATACTTCAGGTTTTGCCAGGCTACGTTAGCGTATACAGTGGATTAAAAGAAAAATATTGTTCTCCGGTATAACAACGCAAAATTGGATGCAGCAAGAATAGAAAAAAGATCTGGTCTATTGCACTCGCCATATTCACATGACATTTCAGCACTTGACTATTTATTTTCGATCGTTGGAAAAACTATCGAAAACGAGGAGAACTATAATGAAAATCAGATCCAAGAGATGAGCGACAACTTTTCACATCAAAACCAGCTCAAAAGGTATCGTTTAAGTGCTCGGTAGTTAACAACAAGTCATTGCAAATAAAAGTGAATATTTGATTGAATAAAATGTTTTTGTACTTTATTGAATTTTTCTATTGGGAGACTAAATTTCATAGAAAAAAATATAAATTATGTGTCTCAACATAATAGATGTACACGGGCCGTATGGTACTGAATGATGGTTTAACTACTAATTTCACTGACTATTGCTAATATAAAGAATTCAATTCTCACGTGTTTCACCACGTTGAAACACTGGCAGACAAATATCTACTTAAAAAAACGTCTGCTAGAAAGCGAGTTCACTGATAATTTGTTTATTTTTACATCCTTTCGGAACGTAGAAAATGATAACTCTCCACAGATTCAGTTTCTTTATTATCTATGAATGGTCATGACTTTATGTTACTTTCTTCATGGTCCTCGGTTCAAAATAATATTTATTCTAGGTTGGCTGCCACACAGGGCTAGAGAGACCAGTATAAACTGCTATGTAAGACATAGATGAAGGAGAAGAGATCGATTCATGTCTTCATCATCATCTCATCATCTTGCAGCCACAGCCGAGATTGAACTCACTACACCTGTCCAGTATTCCCTATCTGTCATAGCACCTAAAAGATCTTCCTTAGGGATCAATGTGTCTCGTTTTATCCTATCTGGAAAGGTTAACTTGCGTGATCGATTGTTAGATGATGGGTGCCTCCAGAGAACAAATGATGACACAGGTTCATCTGTGGCACGTGCACAATGCCCGGCGAACTGGACACGTCTCTTACAAACTAAAGTTGATACTCTCGGAAAGTCACCATATATCATTTCTAGAGTTGGGTGGTTTCGCCATGAGAGATTAAGCACTCTTCTTAAAAGACGTGTATAACATCCGTCTAAACGGCGCTGTTGTTTTGCTGAGAAAGTCCAGGTTTCAGAGCCATAGAGTAAGATTGGCTCAATAAGTACGCGGAAAAGTTGGATTTTGAATTGACGAGCAAGATTGGATTTCCAGATCTTATCCATTTTGTTACAAGCAGTCCATGCTATGCCTTTTCTAATGTTGAAGTCTTTCTCAGAGTTCTTGATGTGTGATCCTAGATACTTGTAGTCTTCGACACATTTGAGGATGTTATCTGAGAGTGTTTTGATCTCGTGATTGTTGCGAATGTTAATTGGCATACACTCAGTTTTGGTTTCATTTAGGTGTAGACCTGCACAGTTAGCTGCTGATTCAAGAGAAGAAAGGAGTGCTTGGGTACTAATGAGGTTGTCAGACAACAGTGCAATGTCATCGGCAAAATCAGCATCGGTGATGTAAAGTGCAGGATGACGTGAGCTTCTTCTAGGCTGATACATCAGTCCATATTCTTTGATTTTATCCACTGATATACGCATGATGTAGTCTATTACAATGATGAAAAGGAAAGGTGCAAGTGTGTCAACTTGGAGAATGCCAGCCAGAATATCGAAAGGTTCTGTTTCTCCATTTGGGGCCAGGACAGTCGCCTGTGTGTTGGTGTACAATACTTTGATTGCTTCAATGATTTCTACTGGTATGACGTAGAGTTCAAGAATTTCAAACATAATCTCGTGGTTGACTGAGTCGAAAGCTTTGCTGAAGTCTACAAAGATAAGAGCTGCAGTTTTATTGCAGAATGTGATTTCCTCGATTATTCTACGCAATGTGAGGATTTGTCCAAGAGTGGAACGACCTGGGCGGAAACCATTTTGTTTTTTGCGTAGAATGGGTTCAACTACAGCGCGAATTCGATTTAGAAGAAGCTTGTTATAGATTTTCGCAGCTATAGGAAGCAACGAAATACCGCGATAATTGGTTGATAATGTCAAATCACCCTTTTTGGGGATGGGGATGATTTGCGATCGTAGCCAGATGGTTGGTGAAACGTGGCTGGCCTTTGCATAATTACACAGATCAAGAAGTAATTGGTGAAAAATAGGGTCCTTCCATAAGATGACCGGAATCTTGTCAGGACCAAGAGCTTTGTTCATTGTCTTCATTAGAACACATTTCAACTCTGCAATGGTGAACTCTCCTGTTGATATGTTCAAAGCACTACTAATTTGAACTTTTGGGAGGGACACGTGGTCAGAAAGACTTGCGGGATTACCAAGGAGGTCTTTGAAATGAGAAAGCCAGTTACCAAGCCGTTGCTTGCGGCTGCCACCTTTAATTGTTGGTGGAGGTTTTGATCCCTTTCCCACTAGTTCATTTATAGTTTTCCAAGCTGCAGAGTATTGTTGGTTGATATGAAGATGGGAAATGTCAGTTATTTCCCCATTTATATAAGCTTCTTCTGCTTCAAGATAAGCATTGTCGAGGGATTTCATGTCTTTCTTAAGCGCATTCGTGCCAAAGCAAACGTAACAGACGAGATGATAATTTGAAAACGTTTTGCCAATTCAACATTCTATGCGGATGAACGTTCCGGTACTCGCATATCGGCTGATCATTACTCGTGAAATAATTTTGATGTGTACTGGGTGTTCCATTAGAGAGTAAAGTCTGATGGTGATGGCTTAGTAGTAAACTCGGCATTAACTAGCCAGTTCGGTCATTATTGAGACCATTACACATGTAAGTAATAGCTTCATATATTATTAAATCTATTATAGTCAAGATTTAATCAAGGGTAATCAAGACCTTTTGCTGTTTAATAAAAACACACCTTATTCAATTTGTCTTCTGCGCAAATATATTCTGAGAAATTTCACACACTGTCGACATGAAAACCACACACTTAGTCAAAGAGAAAAGTTACTAATATCAAAAACGAGGCTTTCGCAGGAGCATCTTGTAAAATCTTTGAATATATATATATATATATATATATATATATATATATATATATATATATATATATATATATATATATATATATGTGTGTGTGTGATTTATATAAAATTTACTTGTCAGCAGTCAATATACCACATAACACCCTTGAGCGCTTAGCCTTGGATCAACGTGTTTTAGTGGACAGCAATTTTCAATCTGCTTGTTTGAATCACCTTCAAGAAGCGAGAGCAAGATTTAAAAGGTCAGCCAATCTAACAGTGATCTCATCTCACAATCCTCACACTTGCTCCATATGTAGACTCCTTTGTAAATGACTAGCGGGTCTTAAATGCCACTTAAGATTATCGCACAAAATTTAATAACTGAATCAATAAGCTGCCAGATCCTCATACGTCGAAACCGATGGGAGAGTCCATTATATATATATATATATATATATATATATATATATATATATATATATTCATGTGTGTGTGTGTGTGTGTGTGTGTGTGTGTGTGTGTGTGTGTGTGTGTGTGTGGGAATGTAATATTCTAAATAAACTATATTTTATTTCATGTGTTATAATGGCGAATACAAATATTGATTTTGGAAATTGATACATTATGTGAAATTTGGCTAAAAAGCAGCTGAAGATGTTCTCAAAAAGCAGGAAATGGAAGGAAATTAAAAAAAAAATATCTAAACGTAATAACCAATCGTTTTAAGTGTGATTATTGGCACGTTGAAAATTAGACTCTCATCAATTATTGATTACGTTGCTTTAAACAACACAACCAACCGTCGAAGACTCTCAAAAATACTCGGATTGTCGAAACAAATGTCTGGAATATATATATATATATATATATATATATATATATATATATATATATATATATATTTGTCTGTGTGTGTGTGTGAGAGAGAGAGAGGGGGGGAGCTCTTGGGGGTTTTCTTCATGTACAAAAAGTGTGTAAAAAAGGAGAAATACTTGGGATACATCCTCATAATTCATTTAGCCACCCATAATGATTTCTTCTGTTTATTTATAATATCCACTTTGTTCAAATGACATTAATACCTTTTTGCATTTACTTGCCTTGCAATGTTTCTGATACTTTTGTATTCCATCAGATTCTTCAGATAATTTCAGCCGAGTCACTCGGAGATTCTGGCATCTAAGAGTCAGCTTCTCTTCGCATACGAACATAATATCTTATCGATCGATACTTTTTCTGCCAAGATCAGATTTGTACTGTTCTGATTTAAGAACAACCGCCTTGAACTCTTCTGTTTTTTCCCGTTTTCTGCTCGAAAACTTATAATGCAACGATGTCTGATGCCAGTACTTTGGTTCCTATTATTAAAAGATTGAAAACGAAACTTCTACACCAAGCACGCATCTTTAAACAAAAATTTGGTTCTAGCTGATTTTGGGCTAAAGTAGTTGAGCATGCCCAATCAAAACCACAAGTCAGTTGTAATGCCCAGTATTTCGAATGCTTGTTTCCAAATACTATACTTTTATGTTGATTATTTTAAGAAGCAAATCAAGAGTTCACCACTTGAATCATTAGTGCAGTAATATTAGGTTTGTGCAAAAATAATGACGTAATAATGTCGTTTTTTGACGTTAAAAATACGTCAAAAAACGACATTATTGTGGCACCAACCTAATATGTTGTACCGCAAAATACCAAAAAAGAAAAAAAATGAAGCTACTGTCATATCCTCACCAGTCAGATCCTGACTCTACTCTAGTCAAGATGAATTCTCAATGAAGGTCCAGGATTTAAATGTGTACTTGAACTCAACTTCAATTCAAATCTAATGTGAAATTTATATATACGAACTATTAAAGATGCTGAAAAATGATCGACTCATTCGATCACTTCAGAAAGTATCAGACTCCTTCTTACATCCTTTTTTTTTTGTATTTACAAGAGTCAGATTAGATAAGAAATATATAGAATGGAGATACGAGTTCTTTTCTTTTGAAGCATAAAAGTTCGAAATCGTTTACACGTTTATGAAGGCGTGATTTATTCTCCAGTCTGCAACGCTTTTCCGAAGACATATAAAATTCCAAGTCTGTCGCTAGTCTGTCGCTATTTACATAGCAAATGTTCAGATGAGCTACATTTTTTTGGTTCCATCAGTTCAAACCTCTACAGCTAGGAAGCGAAGTGCTATTTCCTTGAGTTGAACACCAATTCGACCGTATCCCAAAAGTAAGAACAAAGTTCCACTCAAACATCTTCTACACTTTAACTTCTTTGTAAAACATACTCCCACCTGTATGCTTCCTTGATAATTACAATCTTAAACCCCTCAACGTCAAGTGTCAATCATTATCTATCCTCACAATCTTCACTTCCAACCACCTCTCACATTTTTATCACATACATATTTTAAGCCTAATGCGCTATATTGAATGGCTCGACTTGGTGAAACTTTATATAAAAATATTTTTTATTGTTTATTTTCTAAATAGCTAGAAGTTTTGTTTGTAAACATGATGTAACATAATCTTTTTTTTTTCAGCTTAATCCAACCATTTAGCTTTGTGCGATTATAAGCTTAACCATAATTTTATTTTTATTCAGGTGAAAGGCGTTAACTCTTACGCACAAGTAGAGCGTGCGTATCTGCTATTCCATGTTCCGTCTATACTATTTTCAACATACTTCTATAGAAACACATTTGTTGCCTCAAGCCTTTTCTTCATTCGTGAGGAGATTGTCCAGCATTCACTACCATTTCAAAGAATTCATTCCTTGGTATTGCTTGCTGTTCATTATCATGTACTAAATTTACTAAATCCAAAAAGAAGCTGCAAAGATTTCATAACAAAAAGAGACGAAAGAGAACCAAGAGAATGTAACACTCAAAGTGCATACTAAAGATAAAAGTAGAGTCCACAGATTAACCTACTATTATGGGGTCCACCCCCTTTTCATATGAGTGGACTCTACCAAGTGTACCTGGACTGCTGCCGTTAAATAACCAGAGTTACAGTCAGCAGTCGTATAGCAGTAGTCGGAAAGTGTGATATAACCTCTTGTAGAAGTCAGTTACCAGCACGTAGACTCTAAGAAAGTCCTATTTCGAGACTATATATATCTATCTGTATTTGCTACTAACCACGTTCCTGGACTTACTAACAGTATTACTCTTTGTATGATTGTGTAAATACATTTTATTTCTTATATTCAATTATTGCGTTTGTCATTCCTTGGAGACCGAATTCATCTCGGAATCCACAACACCTACCTTAGTAGTTTGTGCGAAAGGATGGCAGAACAATGACAAATAATATTGGTAATTGCAAAAAATTACTTAGAGAAAGAAAAAACAGGAAGTTATGGGGAGTCATTATCGCCAAAGTCCTGACGGGACACAGCGCATAAAATAAGATTCTAGGTTAACTGAAGTCAATCCAATGTCAATGTAGGTTTATTAAATATTCTAAATATTTAACTGTCCGATAATATCCAGTCAGCAGAGATTTGAGGTAGAATAAGCTAAGTTGAAAAAGGTTTAGATATCTTTGAATGGTGTACTTGTACACAAATACTCTGGGAAATGTCTAGAATCTTAAAGATCATGTAAGGGAGCTTTTACAAAACAATATACTCAATGCGTTACTCTTTCTGTGTATCTCGCTTTGAGGATAAAAACCTGGTACGGCATCATCAAGTAGTAAGCTTGTGAAAAATTATATGTTTTTCGATCGCGATAACATGAACATGGCTTGGGCAGGGTATTTGACCTTGAAAAATATTTGCAACACTTACCTGAAAAATATGTGCATATTAATTGCTGACAGTGCTCTTTATATGGCATTTTCTTCCTGTCATTTTCTGATGTAGCTGATGAAAATTTTAATTTAATTTTTTTGGCAAGAGTTACTTCCTCATGCACGCCCTATCTTTCTGCCCCGCTCACACACACATTATTTATATATATATATATATATATATATATATATAAAAATATTTTTTGTGGTACAAAACTTTATTACGGCGTTAAAAACAAGAATATTTTTACATTGGACCATGATGTTATTAAAATAAAATACCAGCCGACCGGTTTCGCCCCCTCTCTTCAGAGCTGTAAACGGGGGAAAAATTATGTAAAAGGAGAAAAAAAAATATATATATGGGTGACGTGAATGAACGGAAGGGACAATTGTAACACCTAAAGATGCTAGAGATCCAGAAGAGCAAGCCCAAGCAAACAATCCCTCTGTTTAGAAAGAGAAGGTCGCCCAGAGCTGATAAACAGCGTCTCCAACACCTTCAGATGAAACAACGAGTGTGAAGTGGACAACACAGAAAACCAATTCACACTGAAGTCCACCGCACAACCAGGACTATTTATGAAATGATCCGCTATAGATTACCCGTATGTATTTCGAACGGTATCACCAATCGAATTTTTTTTATTATAAATTTTAGCAGGTACGTGTTGCTTGATTCTAACATCCAAGCGTTGTGTAGTTCTACCTATGTAGTCGACACCGCAACTACATTTAAATTGATAAATTACAGAATTAATATGATGAGGAGGTAGAACATCCTTACTCATGGATGGAAGAACAGATCTTGTTTTAAACACAACACGTACATTCGCTGCAAAATAGCATTGATTAGAACTCGATGAAATTTGCTTAGCCAACATTTCGCTATCCCTACCAAAATATGGCACTCGTAAATAAACGGGACATTTTTTAACAAGCACTGGTTTTACTTTATTAAAGTCCGCCAACTTTTGCCGAATAACCATTTGAACGATATCATAAGGATAACCGTTACTAGTAAATATGTTAGTTAAAAACTTAATCTCATCTTTCAAAGTGTCCTCTGAGCAAATCCTCAATGCCCTATGGGTCAAAGACTTAATTAAATTAATCTTTTGCTGTTTGGAACAAAAGGAATCCCAACGAGTGTAAAGACCCGTGAAAGTAGACTTCCTATACACTGTAGTAGTATATAAGGAAGGTGTACTACGAACTAGAACATCAAGGAAGGGTAAAGTGTTATCCACTTCTTTCTCTACTGTATATTTAAGGGCAGGATGAACACTATTTAGTAGGGAGAAAAAGTCTACTGGAAACATATTTAAGGGCAGGATGAACACTATTTAGTTGGGAGAAAAAGTCTACTGCAAACATTAGCTCTAAATAATAAAACTGGAAAGGGACAGTTTACTTTTCCCACACTTCAAATTATCCCCTAGTAACCACTATACATAGACTGTTATATATGCACCCGGATAAAGGAACTGTGACACGCAGTGCAGATTCCTATATCCCAACCGTTATATATAAAAGTAATAATTATAAAGATGCCAAAGAGCATCTTGCGGATTTTCGTGTTGGTTATATTTCTTTTTAGTTAAAATTTAAGTAACAATTTCTAGTCGTGATATTTTGACTTCGAAACCAATGTAGAATTTGATAATGATTAGACTGCAATGACTTTAGCCTTGTTATTTATATTTGGATACGAAACAAATAGATGAATAGGTGGATAGTGTTAAGTGTTCTTGCAGTGTATGACGTTCATGTTTAGAGAGAACGGTAGACACACACACACACACACACACACACACACACACATATATATATATATATATATATATATATATATATGATTAGATAAAAACAAATAAGAAACATTTATTAGTATAAAATGTTTCACTTTTGTTAAAAATTCATCAGAGATTGTAAAGAAGTGACAAAATGTCAAAACTTCTGGTATTTTCAATTTTGGTTGGCTTTATTTTCATTCGTTAGTGATGTATCACGTGCATTATAACCATAGATTATTCTATATGTATGTAATTTTGTAAAAATTACAATTTGTCTATGCGAACATCGGATGATAATATGAATTCGCAATTTTGTATGTGTGTATATCTAGTGGGATAATTTCTGATGGTTCCTTGAAGACTGATACAGATTGGTCAGTCGTATATGTGTAGTAGACAACGTGTCTGTTGGTGTTATGCGCTGATATGGGAATGGTTTTTTTTATGTACGTACTGCCTGTATTAGTTAGACATATGTTACATTCTTTAATGGATTCAATAAAGGTTGGTGATGTAATATAATGATTTCGACGTGTGTTTATAGTTAGTAATAATGTTATTATTAAGCGTTCAAATTATTTTATCCTTAAAGAATTGGGTTCTTTTTTAATTAGGGTGGCATTAAAAAAATCAAAGTTATGGGCAGTTTTTTTTTTCCTGGAGTAGATTGAAGCATTGTCTAAACGCAATTCTCTTTTGTGTTCGTAGATGAGCGTTTTTAAATCACGGGATTTCTCTCCTAAGTAAACATTTTTGTATTTTATAAAATTTATTTGATAAATAACAGCATTTGAATTGGTGTTGAACTTATTTCCTATTTGTTCTTTATCTGATCATCCTGCTGGATTCTGATCTACATTTGATTTTAACTGATTGTATTACGCAAAAAAACGAAACAAAAAGAAAACAGTCACTGGAAGACGTCGCAAGCAAAATTAGCGTCTTCAGTATAAAGAGATAAAGAGCTTGAAAAGTAAAAATAAATAAAATATTTACTTAACCTGTGTTATGCTTTGCACCAAATAACTATTTTTCGTGAGTCTTGATAGTATATAGTGTTCGTCTTAAGAAATCATTAAGTTTTAAGGAAAATTAATGCAAGTCTTAAGAAAAGCATGATTTCTGAAAATAAAATTCTATAAACACTCTATAGATCTATCATCTGCAAAATTGGGAGCAAAGGCAAAATAAATGAACATATATATATATATATAAATATATATATATATATATATATATATATATATATATATATATATATATATATATATATAGTATATGTGTGTGTGTATATAAAATACGTTTACAAACATTGGGGGTGGGTACTTCAAAGCGAAATAAGGACAAAATTCACTATAAACATATGTCCGAAAATATTTGGTTTTCGAGTTATTAATTTTAAAGTTAGATAGCGTCGTGTTGCTATATAGACTAGGTTACATTTGTCATTCGTGCACATTTGTACTTAGTCTGTCTTTAACTTTTAACGTGTGTAGTAGTAAGTTAACTGAGAAATGTTTCGTTTAACAATAGCAGAATATTCATATCGTGAACAAGCAGATATTATATTTATATACGAAATGGTAGTAGACGCGAGACTGCACCGGACTACGTTTCCAGGCCAAAGGCAGCCGAGTCATCCAACATTTGCTGCTGTTTATCATTCCATTGCTGAGACAGGATCCGTAGTAACAAAAAATATGGATTGCGGAAGATTGACCACGAAGAACACATTCGACAGGCTGTCAGAGACGATCCAGGCATCAGCACACGTCAAGTGGCCCTAGTATGTAAAAAATGTCATAGTATAGCTTGGGGGACATTTCAAAAACAGCTCCTGTATGTGTATCATTTGCAGAGTGTGTAGGACCTTTCGCCTTCTGATCACTCTCCACGGGAGAACTTTTGCCGATGGTTTCTTGCACAAACTGCCAATACGTTGTTTGTCTCTTCAGTCTTGTTTTCGGATGAGGAAATATTTGTAATAGATGGATTAACATATTTACACAACCAAAAGGCGGATCAGAATCCCCATGGTTCAATGCAGGCTAGACACCAACATCCGTTTACGATTATTGTGCACGCTGGAATTGTTGGTGACTCTCTGGTAGGTCCATATGTTCTCCAACCACATCTCAGAGGAGAAGTATCCCTTTCTCATACGAAGACGCATGTTGTTCATTCATGATGGGGCCCAGCACATTTTACTCACAATGATAGCGGTAAACAGACATCTACTATCAAAAAGCGCATTTCCCCTACCTCAGTTGGTTTATGTTGCAGAAATGAATAATGCATTGACGCTTCATCAACGTGATACAAGTACCTGCGAAACCATTCGATACCATGCGAGATTATTTGAACAGGTCCGCCAGTCAATGATCCGACGGGTGCATGCGTGTGTAGAAGCAAGCAGATGACATTTTGAAAATGTGTTATGAGTTACTGTATTGAGTTACATCGATGGCCTTTTGAACATATGTTTATATGAACATTTTTACTTGTTTTGGTGTTAAGAACCCGGCCCCAAATTTTGTAAAAATATTTTTGATACACACTGTATGTAGATATATGAAAAGACATAATAGCTTTTACTTTTCTTAAATACAAATACTTTTTAATGAGTAAGTTACAGAAGAAAGAGAAATATGCCAGTTTGCAATTTAAAAACAATTTTCTGAATAAGTAATTTTTCAATAATATTAGTAGAATTTCTTTCTACATTTTCTGTAACAATGAATAACATTTTTGGTCATTCTCGACTCTGATACTCTATTCAACATTAGAATCTGTTGGGAAATCAGAAATATCTTCTAATTTTCACGGGTAACAATTTCGTCAAAGTACATTTCTTTATAAACATACAATATATATATATATATATATATATATATATATATATATATATATATATATATATATAACATTGGTGGTCTAAATGTATGTTACGTCGTCCACAACATTTGAATGTATTTCAATATTTCAACCTACAGTAGCAGAACCGAACTTTTTAAACTATCATCTGCCAATGCAGCTTCTTGTAATAATACATTTCGCTGAACTACATCAAAAGCAGCAGTTTCGATCCCGGCTTGAAGCAATCGGATGTCTAGCAACATTGATGAGCTGCGAATCAGCGAAACAGTTTGTGGATGGCAATATATACATGCTCTTGAAAAATGATTTTGGTCGAGATCTTCTGGGAGAAACGTGAATTTGTTAACAGTGACTATTACTGCTGCTGATGCAAGATTCTTCGTTAAGAAGAATCGAGTTCGCCGGTTACTGGCGTCTTTGTCAAAAATAGGTACGCCTAAATTCACCTTCATCTCTGCCGTGCACAAATGGCTTAGGGGTAAAATTTCCGCCTAATACCAAATCAGTCGGGTTTTCGATCCCCGCTTGAGACAATCGTATGTCTAGCCACACTGATGAGCTGCGAAACAGTCTGTCTGTGGATGGCAATATATATATATATGTGGCATGACACGATTTTGTTTATATTAAAAATAATTAAAGTGAATTAAATCAATTATTTAAAGTATTGATATTCAGTATAAAGCTTCATCCTAAAATTTAATGATTTATCTTTTATTCTGTATTCTTTTTCTAAAAAAATTCTATTTCTTAAAAATACGGCCTTCACCGCTTTTAAATGAGGTCAATGGTTGAATCGCCAATTTCATATGAAGCGTTCGACGATTTCAATTTTATGTGACGTTCAACGCTAACTGATCAGAAAGATTACGACTGCTTTCTCGAGAAGACATAAAAAAGTTTATCCTTCCTCCGTAGGCTAGCTTCTACGTAAAATTGACTACTGGTATTCTAGAAACGGAAAGAAAAAGAAACTTCCGGGATTATCAGGAATTCAAAAGCAAGGATCATATATTTTCTGTGAATCAAATGAAAAGTGCTTTCAGGTTGATAATCCCAACAGGCTACACTGATTGACCGTGAAGGGAAATATCTCAAGATCTTTCTACTATGAACTCTCTACTCTATAAAATTATAAAAAATTATAAAAAAAGAAAATATCAGCAAAATAATAATAGCTGTTGATCAGCAAAATAATTGATGACACAAGTGGCCTTTGAACATTCCTTCTAATAATAATTCTTATATTTTCTTTCCTTTCTCCAATTCTTTATTTTTTCCTTCTTCACTCATTCTATGGTTTTATATATTAAAATAATTATGACTTTAAATCTCATAAATCTTTTCGATGTGTTGTCTATGTTGGTTTTGGTCCCTAATCGAGTAGAAAATCATTTTTTTTCTCGTTTAAATGAACCGCATTCGTTGCCATATATTTGAATGTTTTTGAAAGAGAAAATTCGTAACAATATATATATATATATATATATATATAATGGATAATGTAAATAAATATATACATATATATATATATGTATGTTACAAATTAATTGATTTAAAATATGGTTTTTCCGCTACATAGTTCTAACCATGTTTCAAAAATGGAAGGTTCGTTTTTAATTTTGTAATTAAATTAAAGGCATTAGTTACATTTCATCCTCAAGCGAATTTTGGAGTAATTTTTAAATTACTGGGTTTTAAAGACACAGCTAAAATCATAATTCACGTTTCCAAGGTTACAGATTAATTCACTTCTACTAGACAGGGTTGTTTGCGTGATCTATATGTCTATATTTTGATGTATCCGTTATTAGCTACGTTTTGGTAGGAGGTAGGGATGTATTCTTCAATGAAATCTGACATCCGTTAAATGTATGTCGTCTGGATTTTTTTTAAATGTTATTGTTAATGGCAAAAATTCTTACGGCATTTTTTCTATTTGTATATTTAAAGTTTTTTTTTTTGTGGGTGGGGGTTGTTCAGGTTAGAATACGTTTTATTTAACTACAATTTGAAAAATATTTTCACTATTAATTTTTAATACACTATATTTCTTTTAAGAACAAGTAAATGTATTAGAATCCCTTACATTATATAGAGTTATTTTCACATCAACTATAAGTATGTATATTATTACGTAACAATTTTTTTTTTATTTTTTAAGTAAACTTTGTGACAATGACCACAAAAATAGCTAATTGACTTCATTGATTTAGGAAACTTTTATTTTTTATATAAACTTAGTAATATCTTGTTTCTCATGTAAGTACAAAGGACATGGGTCATTCAATGGCTTACATCTTCTAACTTTTCATATTAAATTCATTTTACTGTAGGTGATTTATTGGATTTTTTTAAGTGCTTTTAGCACTTGGAGGGAGATCTATAGGTTACAATACGTTTTATTTAATTACAATTTTAAAAGATGTTTAGGTTAGAATTTCTTTTTATTTAACTACAATTTTAAATACAACTTTAAACTATTTTCACTGTTAATTTTAATAGACTATGTTTCTTTTTTAAAAGAAGTAATTGTATTAGAATTACTTACAGTATGTAAAATTATTTTTACATACCAAGTATAAGTATGTATATTACCTTTGTTAAAATTTTTATATTTAAATATTATTTAAGTAAAATTCATGACAATTACGGTAAAAATAGCTCATTGATTTCGTAAAATTTAGTAAACATTTTTTTATACTTAGTAATATATAGTTTCACATGTATGTACAGAGGATATGGGACATTCATTGGCGTACATCTTATAGCTTTGTATCAATGCAAAGCTATAAGATGAAAAATAAGACTCCCCTTGCATGACCCATGTCCTTTGTACTTACATGAGAAACAAGATATTACTAAGTTTATATAAAAAATAAAAGTTTACTAAATCAGTGAAGTCAATTAGCTATTTTTGTCGTCATTGTCATAAAGTTTACTTAAAAAAAAAATTGTTACCTAATAATATACATACTTATAGTTGATGTGAAAATAACTCTACATACTGTAAGGGATTCTAATACATTTACTTGTTCTTAAAAGAAATATAGTATATTAAAAATTAATAGTGAAAATATTTTTCAAATTGTAGTTAAATAAAACGTATTCTAACCTGAACAACCCCCACCCACAAAAAAAAAACTTTAAATATACAAATAGAAAAAATGCCGTAAGAATTTTTGCCGTTAACAATAACATTTTAAAAAAATCCAGACGACATACATTTAACGGATGTCAGATTTCATTGAAGAATACATCCCTACCTCCTACCAAAACGTAGCTAATAACGGATACATCAAAATATAGACATATAGATCACGCAAACAACCCTGTCTAGTAGAAGTGAATTAATCTGTAACCTTGGAAACGTGAATTATGATTTTAGCTGTGTCTTTAAAACACAGTAATTTAAAAAGTTACTCCAAAATTCGCTTGAGGATGAAATGGAACTAATGTCTTTAATTTAATTACAAAATTAAATTCGGACCTTCCATTTTTGAAACATGGTTAGAACTGTGTAGCGGAAAAACCATATTTTAAATCAATTAATTTATAATATTAATGCTCTGTAAATTTACATTGAGCACTATTTCGTAAAAATAAAAATATCTATAAGAACACTGGATTATATATCTTACTGTTCTTTCTTTATATATATATATATATATATATATATATATATATATATATATATATAA
>OZ010573.1:39797162-40007162 GCA_963932145.1 Acanthosepion lycidas | reverse complement strand
ATATATATATATATATATATATATGAAGGGAAAACTGAGGTTTATGTCTATTTCATGCTTGAACGCAATATTTATTGTCTAGGCAATATTTATATATGCTCTATCTTTCACATTGAACACTTACCTATAAATGTAGCTTATAACTATATATATATGTGTGTGTGCGAGTGTGTGTGCGTGATGTGTGTGTGGTAACTAAAGCTACTCACAAAAAATAATGAACAACTGAGATGCATACATGCTAACACAAGGCATAACATACGGTAACATACTGTATAATAAAAACAACACCATACTATAGCAATAACTCAAAACAAAGTAAAATTTGTCTAGAGGAGAAAATAGCGATAATTACCTTTTCAGAAAAAGAGAAATCAGTGAACCACAAAAGAAACAACTGAGGTCATTTCCAAATGCAGGCACAAAGCTACAGTCATACATGACCTAAAAAACTACATACCATGATCTAAATCTAACGAACTTTATGGCAAGTACCACAACTTCGATTCAAAGAGAAAAATAATGAAAGTAAATAAAAGAAATGTATACATTACTGTATATAAGCAATATAGAGGGAATGGACACAAATAATTCTAGCTTATTTACATACACACTTCCTCCATCTACCCATCAAGCATAAATCTAGGCAATTGCCATGATATTAGCATTAATCTAAGCAAAAGAACTTTAAAGGGCATATTTCCTCTTCCTCTATCTACTTTAATGCCGCCAATGACCGATATATACAGCCTGCTAAAATAGGATTAGAAAATTGTCCGAAGGTCCTATTGACACTTGAAATGAACAATAATCATGTAATGTCGATTCCTATAACCACACTGTCAGTATCTTTAAACGCGCTTACTTTGACATTCGAGACTTTTTAAAACTATATATACAGGGTGTATCAGAAATATTCCTACAAATTTTGGGGCGGTTCCTCACGCAAATATGACTATAAATGCTGGAGCTCGATCATGCATAAGCAACATGCATCTTCATATTAGCAGGGGTACATCCTCTAGCAGGTCTGCAAATGTGTTTTAAATAAAGTTCCTGTAGATATCACCTGTAAGACGTGCTGGCAAAATATATTCACCTACAATTCCAGATTAAATATTAATCGTAAATTGATGCTGGTGTCTAGCCTGTATTTTACCATGGGGATTCTGATCCGCAGCAAATGTTGGTTGTGTAAATTTGTTATTCCATCTCTTCCTAATTTTGCCTCATCCGTAAACAAAACTGAAGAGATAAACAACAGATCGGCAGTTTGTGCAATAAACCATCGGCAAAAGTTCACCCGTGGAGAGTGATCAGATTACTAAAGACCCCGCACATGTTGTAAATGTTACAGATACAGGATCTGTTCTTGAAGTACTCTCCATGAGGTACAGTTTCATCTACGACATGCAATGGCCACTTGACATGAGCTGATACCTGCATCGTCTACGACGTCCTGTAGAATGTGTTTTAAATGGTCAGGGGTACATAGTATGTGGTTCTATGGATCCTGTCTTAGCAACGCAACGATAAGCGGTACCATAATTTGGATGACTTGGCTGCTTTCGATCTGGAAACTCAATATGACACAACCGTGGGGCCGTATATAAAAATCATATAACAAATGTAACCTAGTCTACATGTCAAAACAGCGCTATATACCATAAACGTTCTCTAAACTTAATAACCTAAAAACGAAAGATTTTCTGATATATGTTTATATGGACTTTTTCCTGATTTTGGTGTAAGGAATTCGTCCCGAAACGCGCATCTGTAGCGTAACGTGGATTCAGTTCTTTTCTTATAATTCATATATGCGTAACTATTCGCATAGAATATTAAAAAAAATGTGGTGCATATTGCATTTGTCAAAATTAAAACCTCTCTTACTTTTTGCCGTCGCCTTTCTGCAGTATTATTGCCTCCAAACGCTTTATTATTTCCTTAAAACTTATCTTTTGCTTTGTATGTAGTTTTGTAGGACACTCGAAACTTAATAGTAGTTTGTATTCGCCGATGAAATATCCCGTGAAAGTAAATTGTCCGTCGTTCATAACATTCGCCTCTTTTTTCTGAATGCACACAAAACGACTTTATGCCATTTTATTGTCACTCAATGATTGTAAATAACCTTTATTGAATTTTGCCTTCTCGTCAAGGTTTTTTTCCACTAAGCATCGCATTTGTACTTTTTACTTTTCCCTTCCTCAAGTCTGCATTTTTATGTTATTGTATACTTAGTTCATGTTGTCTCCTATCTTTATCGACTCTGAAAGATTTCTAAGAACAAAGAAAAACTCCCTTTTCCAGTTATTCATATTTTTAATAATCATTTTTTCTTTTACGTTCTTTTTCCTATTTTTCGTTCTCCTCTGTCTTAATTTGTCTTTCGTTCGTCTGTTCTTGCTTTCTCTTTATGGTCAGGCTCACTTTCGTTTTTTTTTTAGTTTTTTTTTTTTTTTTCGTGTCTATACGTAAATTTACATTTCATTAATTTATCTGATTTATTTGTTTTTCCGCTTCGACCAGACGATATTTCGTTTTTCATTCCAGAACCGCGTTTTTGTTCTTAAATTTGTCTATCAATCTATGCATTCGACGAAGATTTTTTTTTCTTTTGATTATTGTTTTTTCCTTTGAAATTCTCATTCAGTATGGATTTTTTTTATTTCCATTTTCTGTTCCTACTGCGCTTTCCTTCTTTTTATTTGTCTTTTCATTTATCTTGTATCATTTCTTTTATTTGATATTATGTAAAATATATGTTTTGCGTCTAAGTATTTCTATAAATTTCATTTTCTCTCTACAAACTAGAGATTATTTTCGTGGAATGTTCTTTCTACGATGTTGATATATCTCTTTTTTTCCCTATCTTCCTTTTCTTTAAAACTCCTAGTGTTGCATTATTGTTTTTGTCGGGCTTGGCTCTCCTTGCCAGACGTTCTATACAGAAGATTATACGCTCTTTGAATAGGAGACTCCGAAAAGCTATAAACAATTTGAAATTCTTTTTATACAAAAGATCAAAAACAGATTCATTCTTTTCTTTTTCTTTCATTTTATATTTGCGATTCCTTTTTCCTTCTTTCAACCAGTTTCTCGACGTTTTTGCCTAGCATCAACTTCTCTCCTTTACAATTTTAGATAAACTTTCTTTTCGACTCTTTGTAATCAATTTTCTTAGTCTTTTATCTTATACATTCTCAATTTTGTAGCATCCATTCTCTCCAGAGGAAAAGCTTGGCACAGAGAATAGTAGTAAAATGTTATAAGAACAAGAAATACAAAAAAAGGACAAAATAAGTATGTTTCATTCTTGATTTTTACTTTTAATAATAATCATAATACTTATAATTTTGAATATGTTTCTTGAGAATTCTTTTTTGTTTGCATTTTTTGTACTTTGATTCCTGTTTTGTTTCTTCTTTCCAAGTTTATATTTCCATTTTTATTCGTTATATATTTCAATTATTTTTATTCCTTCATTTTATTTTCCTCCATTTTATTTTTCATTCTTTATATTTGCCTCATTTTTTTCCTTTTTTTATATTTCACCATTTTCATTATTTATATTTCATTCCAGATTCTATTTTTTCTATTCATTCAACGTTTATATTATTCTTTTCTTTCTGTTTTCTTTCTTTTTCCATACCATATATCCTTCCACTCACTCTTTCTTAAATTTGATGGATAAAAATACGCGTAAGTTGAAAAAAAATGTTTGCTATACAAGTCGCTCACCCAATGATGCTGATTCGTTTTAGCTAGAAAAAATATTTTTCCCCGATTAGTTCACTCTATTTACCATGACTGTTTAGAAGTAAACCGCTACAGTTTTTAAGATTCCAAATAATGTATTTTAAACGTTTTTTTTTTTTTTTTTATTTTGCTGACGGGTCAGTTTGGAATCGGTGATCACTACATGAAAATACCCATTATTTTGCTATTTATATACTAAGTTTTCTTTGAAGAACAAAGCATATCATAACAAACGTATTTTCTTTGCCTGATTTATTTTCCAGAAGAAGATATAATCGACTTTCCAACAAATGTAATGAAGGAAATGATTCGGCCATCAAACTTTTCTCTACCATACTTGATTAATGTCCGCCTGGATTTTCTCCTAAATTGCTGATTGTCTTTCTACTAAGTCCCTAGAATATGTTCAGGTATCGGAGAGTTTACAAGTATTTCAAAGTAATTAAAAAGAAAGGGATTGAAATGAATAATAAAATGAATAATGAAAGCTTGGCTTACATGACATGTCCGTTCATAAACTAGGCGAAAATTAATTAAAGTTCTTTCCCGTAATAGTTGTTGCATTTAGTGTATAAAGTAATTATTAATTAATTATTATTTGTAAAAAAACAAAAACAAAATTAAATTGTAACATCAACAAAAATGGAACCGTTAAGTATAAGAAATATTTCAATACATTAATATAAATTTATATATTCTTGGCATATCGAAGAACGAATTACAATAGCAAAAGTTGCCTTCCAATAGATAAAAGACATATTAAGAAACAGGAAAATTTAATTAGAAGCAAAAGAATAAACACTTATGCAATATCAACCCTAAAAAGCAGTAGGGAATGCAGGGCATTTTCCTCAAAGATAAAAAGTAGATTATAAACAATAGAGGTGTGGTTATGCAGTAGGATGCTTAGAATAGAGGGAGCAGCTTAACAACAAAAAATGAAAACTAAAAGGACATTTATAATCCGAAAGACACAATTTTAATTTCTAGAACACATAATGAGGAAAGGGGGGTTGGAGAATTTGACAATCACAGGACATACTGATGGCAAGACAGGCAGAAACAAATAACGAAAAACATATCTAAGAAGCTTGTGTAAATTGATTTCAAATCAGGTATTAAGGGATAGTAAAAAGATAACCATTGCTAATAGCAGCAAGCGATAGGAAGGTCTCGAGAACTATGATCAACCACGACAAGAAGGGTCACGATACATAGAAGATTCTTGGAATATAGCATGAGAGTTACGTTTAATGGCATTTAATAGTCCTTAAATTTTAATAATCTGAGTTTGGCACAAGTTTATACTTATGAGGCATCAAGTGGGGACGGAACTCACTAAAAATGATTTACAATTCAAACTTTCTAACAGTTACAGCACTGAGGCGCTGAATCTGTGATTATGGTTGCCAATTTTCTAAGGAAAATTATGCAAAAATATCAAACCTAATGTAGCAGATGTACAGTATGATCTAGTTATTCTCTGTACATGTTTAACTGGGAAAGGTTAACCCTACGCTAACATCGCCTTCATCACAGTAAAAAGGGATGATTGGCCCATATATACGCAAACAGGCATCCCACATTAAGCTGACCTTGTGTTATGATCCACCATCTTAAATTGGTTTATAAATACTTGTTCAGTGATCCATTACCCGACCCTGTAGTATCTGTCTTCGGGCGGACAAACTACATTTGATCTCTCAATTGTGTTTATGTCTTCCAACGAAAATAAATGAAGGATTCCTAGTCATAGGGATTCTAACCCTGAGGCGGAACCTCACTCATTGTACAAAAGAAGGGAGGATAGATGGAATATCGGCGCCAGTGCGAAGTTAGTTGCAGGGACTGGGTAATTTTAGTATTTAGCTCAGGTGTGCGTGTGCATGTGTTTCTCACTTTAAATCGCCCGTTTGGAGATTGAGTGTAATAGCTATTCTCAAAATTATGAGTGGCATCTGGCCTGGTAGATTCCAACCTAGTGGCATCATCTTCCTCATCGTACTGAAAGGAAGGGTCGGTGCATACCCAAGCCAAGTCGCGGAGGTTGGGCAATTGTTTCACCTCGCCATATATATATATATATATATATATATATATATATATATATATATATATATATATATATATATTGGCACACCTCATTAAACTGATTTTATGTCACATCCCACGATGGGGAGCTGAATCAGCTTTCCCTTTACCCTACTTTCGCATTAGGTTTAAGTGTAGGATCTTTGACATTTGTTTGCCTTCGGGCTGTTCACGATTTCTGTAATGAGGAATGCCAGTATGATAATGGTTATGGGAACTGAGCGATTATTGTCCTTTGTCCTTATGTACGCATATGGATATCCCACATTAAACCGGACACTTGTCCCAACGTGCTCCTTCAGGCTATCTGTTCTATCGATCTGTTGTTTCTTACTTTAGAGCAGTTCACAGAAAAGTAATGATGGAAACCTATCCCGGGTATTCCTTCCTTTGGACAGCGCCTCTCTTTTCGCACTAAAGAAGGATTATCGATTACGTCAATATGACGATGTTCAGATGATTGGGTAATTTTTGCCTATGTGCACTCCACGTAAAACCAACCGTGTCATATCCTACAATCGCGGTGGTTGTCGGTAGGTATGGTTCAAAAGATGAACGTTTTCTTAATACATTTTATTTTCTATGAATTGCTGCTCTTAACTTGGTACAGCACAAAGCTTCAAGTGGTGCATGTAGCGAGGTTCGAACTCACACTCCTTTAATTTATTTCGGTTGGCATCCTTAATGGACGTTCTTCGACTACATAGCTATGTAATCCAAATCTCTTTAAACTTGTTTACTCTTTTCTTTTATATCTGTTGCGAATTCATAGAAACGGTTATCACTTGAGTATATTTCAGTATAGATGACTTTTAGCGCATTTAAAGGGAGGGTTTTCCATATATTTATGATTCTCTGTTTACGACTAATTAAATGTTCTTTTTATACATTTCCAGGTAAAATAGACAAGAAAATATCAATTCTTTGAAACACTTAGTAAATTACACATGAAATGGCTTAATAAATTAGTATTTTAATTTCTGCTACAAAGAACTTTGTTATTCAAATTTTTATCAAACGAAACTATATAGGAAGCAACCTATGAAGAACAAATGCTTTTGTCTCTTTTCCACATAATCTCGTAGAAGGAAAGAGGAAAAATTGAACAAATTTACTAAATACTTATACTGTATTCAAGAATTGTACTAGTTTACTTATATATAAGTTTATCTTTTCTATTTATTAGACTAAAGAATAAAACAATATTTAAACAATTTTTGTACGAATTATAATTCTGTACTGATCAAAATCATTATTAAGAAATATTTTTTCCAATATACACGTTGGGACGATTTTATTAAAGAATATCTATCAGATATTTCATTCAAACTTCCCTTTTTATTAACTTCTCTATATATTTCCTTTCATCCTTGAATTTAGGCTACGAACATTCTATGAAAAATTTCTTCATGATATTTATTCTTATAATTAAAATAATATTTGTGATATTCTAGGCAATTCTTTTATTCTAATTACCCCCAACTATTTGAAACTTGTCTAGCACTTTTCATTTGCATTTTACATTAACGGAATAGTGAGCGATTCTTTGGGAATGTCTTCTGTTAGAAACGGTATTCTGTTGTCGGCATATTTGTAATCAGTTTTAAAAATTGAAAAAAAAAAAAAACTTCAGTGTATTTCGTAATGACATTATATCTGTCGTCATTATTCCTATATATTCAAATACGAATCGATGCCTTGATATATGACAGTATATATTTCTACTATTGAAACGCTTAGTAAATTTACTGAAAATATGTTTTCTGCAATTGTTTTTGGAAAAAGTCATTATATTTAAAATTATCAAATATGCGTTATATCTCTTCAGTACGTAGGTGATTATAGCTCTCCATAACCTCCAAGAAACTCCATACCATCATTTATTGACCCTGCATTACCATCCATTCCCACAGATACATTAAGTTGCTCGATGTTTCTTTCTACTCTTTCATCACTCAATACGTCCTGTTAGTATTGAATTTTCAAAGCCGTCTATCCTCTTAATATATTCCAGTAATTCCAACTGATCCTTTCTAATTTTAAGTGTGTGTCTTTCTAGAGCTAATTTTTTTTTTAACTTTCTCGTTGTGTACAGGATATGTCCATGGCAGTCTCAACATCCATCTGTAGAACCGCATCTTTGTCGCTTCGAGTCACTTCTCCATCTGGCAGAAAATTGCCCAACATTCACTGACATACAGAAGGGTGGATATAGTACTGAATAATGAAACTGTTAGAAGTTCTAGATTTCGTGTTTGTTTTTTTTCTGAAAGTGACATAAAATTTATTTGTGATTACGGTTTTTATACGTTGCAAAAGACACTGCAATTAATTCTCTGATTCGTGGTGAACATGGCTTGAAACAATAATTCAATCTCGATATTTTTAAACATTAAAGCTCGTTGCATGAAGAGATTCGGTAAAGCAGGAAGAACTACATGCTCCCAAAAGTAGCATTCAAATTAAAAGCTTTTAAGTGGATTCAAATATTAAGATTAGATACAGTTGGGAAATACTTAATGACTCCAGCGCAAAATAAAATAATAATAAACTCGGTATGTGTTCAAATTTATTCAAGTTTAAACTTATAGGAATTGTAGTTGCATTAGAGTAACAATAAAACATGACAGATTATGTGCCCAGGTTCCAAAATAAGGGGTACATCAACGGTGCACAGGCCCTATATGAATTTACACTACCCTCTTTGGCGTGTACTCTCGCATAAATAAAAAAGTACAACTAGCGATTACCATCTTGCAATACATTGTTCCACGGTTCTTACGCTTGCTTACGCAGTACAACAACAATTATATATGGTCGAACTAAATGTCGGCTAGGGTGATTGCCGATCACCTTGCTATTTTGAACTGGAGTGGGATGGCTTTCGCTAGGTCTAATTACGCATGAATAAATATATATTTTAAGTTGATGGAAGTACGTAAGAGCTTAGCTACACAGGGACCTCACGACTACACCGGGCCCTGGGACAAATGATAATGGTTATGATACCGGTTGCAGAAACTGCAACAAGAACTTAGAGGAGTGCGCTGTCTAAGACACAAGATGGCTGAAATCTGGTAGCAGGCATATACAATAACTATCGTGCATGAAAAATTTCAATTTCTGTGAGTCTATTTCAGTTGCGAATCAAGTTAAAAGTGTACTATATTTAAATTGAGTGACACAAGGTCATCTTAATGAGGGAAGCTAATGATTAGGAAACCAACTTACGATAGTAATAAACGAAGAGAAACTTGCTAATCACTGCGTTGTGACAAAACAAAAATATTCTCGTTGGTTTTTTCATGGAATTTTTTAAAGAACCTTCAGATATTTTTATTATCATTTGTGCTAACAGATTCTCGGCTTCTATAATTCGGCAGAGGCAAGGTTGAACTCAAATGTCCTTTCTGGTTTTTGACCTATCAATATATATATATATATGTTTGTGTGTGCGTGTTCGACTTTAATTTTGACTGCCCTTTATTAAAATGCAAATTAATTTATACTAATAGCAATATTATGCATTTCCTTACAGGAGAATATTAAGCGTTCATTGACCAAGCAAACAGTACTGCTTTCAATTGAAATTTATAAAATCTTTCACTGAAAAAATCTTTCAACAAAATAAGTTTTTCATGTCCAGTAACTGTTATTGCTGTTTCCGATAATGATGGGGGTTTCCTTTTCAACCTTTTATTTGAAATAGTGTGTAAGGTTCCCATCTTGATTATGGCATTATTTTCTCATCAAGTTACATTTCTTATCCATTTTACTTGCTGCTGCTGTTGATAATCCTTCTATGAAAGGAAAAATTTGCACTCATTTCAGAATCGTCTACAAAACATTTTACATCTAGAATCATATACTGCATATCCCTCTCACGAAAATACTGTTTACATAACGCAGCATAATTAAGAACAATAGTGATAATATTAAAAGTGATAGAAAATCGAAATGGAATCTGCTAGTTAATTCGGCTGCTAACATTTAAGTTTAAAGACCCAATGTGTCTGTATCTTTAACGTTTCGATATAAACAGTAACCGATTTATAGAAACCGGCCAAAAATATATACACACATTAGGGAAGGAAAAACTTGTCTTTCGTAAATTTACCAAACTGCAATAACATTGTTTATTGCAGTATGATATTTGCTCGTCAGATAACATGAATCTCATGACTGTCACATCAACAAGTCCGACAGGATGTTGCGTCTCACTAAATTGGCATCTCTTATAAAAGAAAAGGAAAATGCATGTGCAACAATCCCACTGGTCACTTTGGTCAACGCTGTCCATGTAGTAATCCATACTAATAAATGTCTGGAAGCTAAGAGCCACCATCTTTGAGCATCTTTTGTTATTGTTGCTCAAAGGTAAATTGCATTAATCTTGTGATATCTGAATAAATTTAATATTACAATATCTATACAAGTTCCTGAAATGTATATACATTTTTGACGGACTCTGTGTATGTTTAAAATTTGCTCTGTTAATAGAAGAAGTGTGCTCAATATTGGAAAGAACATTTGTGGTGTTGACATGAAAATCAACATTGCATGGTGATTGTCAGTCTCACTCCTCATTATGATTTTGAAACAAGAACAAACTTATTTAGGCTAAAGATCACATTGAGTAGTTAAACTGATTCACTGATTAATTACACTATTTATATTCAGACCCATCTTTGTTGTCATCACAAAGTTCCAGCCTTCCTCGAGTCTATTTTCTGGGGGAATTCTGAATTGATCCCTTTATTTAACCTACTGGATAAACTGTTCTCGTTCCACTGCTCATGTCTATGGACATTGTCTAGTTCTTATTTAGTTCGCCCGTTTTTAATGAGTACAAGTACACACTGCCAAACACAGGGATTGAACTCACCACCACTATGTCGCCAAATTCACAAATAAACGCTTTTATCCACTTGGGTAATTTCCAGTAGTATGCTTTAATTTAACCTGACTGCTGATGTAGGTTACCCAGATCGATATACAACCGAGGAAGGCCAGAGGCCACAGTTGCCGAAACGTTGTGTTAACAATAACAACGATGAGGACAACTGTCCAATATAAATAGCATAAATAATAACTCCTCCTCCCAGAAATTCAAACAAAGATGATGATTCCTATACCTATCATCTATCTGTGTGTGCGTGCGTGTTCATATACGACATCACTTTTCCATTAATGTAAGTTTGATTAAAGAAGATAAACAATTTTAAGTTGCTTATTTTTGTTATCTTCTGTTCACGTACACAACTTAATAATAGCCAACTCATAATCGAAAGCGCCAAATTAGACAATATTTACATTTATTAGGTTAAAAAATATCTTCCTTTCTTTCTCGCTTAGTTTAAGCGTTTTAACTTTTGTTTTTCTGTCATGATATCCACTCTTATCTCTATTGTCTGCTGTATAAGAAGAAAAAGTTATCGAAGAAAACAGATGACCTATTTTATACACAACGTGTAAAACTTCAGCTTCATTTTAATGTCATGTAAACAGTAGAAAATCATAATTAAAAACTTAACCCTGCTGGCAAAATATAGACTGAAGCCTAAGCGATATTTATTAAGCTAATTCAAACGCTCATACAGTATATGCGGCAAACAACTTATATGATAATCGATTAATAATCAATGTAATCAACACATCCGTATTTCTAATCATTTTTCTATTTTTTTTTTAAATACTTATTTAAAACAATTCTTAGCAGCAAAATATTTCACTAAAAAGAAATGTTTTTTATCACACTTTCAAACGGGCAATTTTTATTTCTATTTTTCGCATATCCATATCTTGACGAATAGCACAAAGCTGACAGCAATGTGAACATCAGACTCCCCATGTCTCACTGGTGAGTTCATCCTCGAAGTTGTATCGACCGATACCAAAATAGACGCGTATACAATTGAGAAGAGTCAAACTGAACTTAATGAACGTCTCTTTTTCAATCCTACGAAATAAACATTGTGACATTTGAGGAGGTCTGGGAATAGAAAGAAGATTCTACGAATATCACGTGACTGGTGAACGACCAACTTTGGAGTGGTTATTCAATGAAAGAAGGCCATTTTGTCTTTTTGTCCAAGTTATGCAAAGCCAGACAGAGACGACAGGAAAGCTCTCATGGAGAGCTGTCGTAATTTGATGCGTCGGCGCATGTCACCAACGCAACGGAAGTGATGCCATAAATGCAATTTTTTAAACAGATGAATTTGTCGGATTTCTGAAGTATTTCACGCAGAAGAAGAAAGACGATAAAAAGTAAAGGGTATTTTCACGCTACCGTCTATGTATGTTTTTCAGAAAATTGTCAGCATCGGAGCTCGTTTTTATCAATTTACATTTTTATTCCTCGGGAGCACATTTACTTGTAATAGCCAAAACTTAATCACAATTTCTCAGATTTCAAAAATACCATTAAGGAACATGAAAATGTTAGAAACAAAGAAAATACTATTGAACTGCTCTGTAATATCAGTCTTCCTACATGGCAGCGAATACTGGACAATTTCCTCATAGATGAAAATGAGTCTCGAGGCAATAGCGATACCATTCTACAGAAGGATGATGAGAATATCATAGAGAGAGCAAGTGAACCCAAAGGATACAATTGTAACTTTATAGGTATTGTGAGACCGGAAACTAGCTACACAATAGACTCTTCCAGGCCTATATTAAGTAGGCGACATAGCACTCTAGAGAGAGTGATAGAGAGTGATACAGAGATACAGTGGGAGTCTCGTACGACTACCAGTGTTGGACTAACTTATAGTAAGCTCTGCTTACACTATCTCTGTAACCTGTTGTTAATATATCTTTCTTACATCTAATCCGTGTTGCGTGTTTTAATTCTGTGGGTCCAACTTTGGCACCCACATCAATAGGATACATACTAACAGGGTTTGAAGAATTTGACTATAACAGGAAATACTGAAGGCAAGAGTGACATAGAGAAAACCGTGAGTAAGAGTAATCTGCCTAATGAACTTGTCTAAATGACTGTCAGAATAGGGAGTGGAGGAATTGTAAAAAGAAAAACGTTATGTACTACGAGCAATAAGACGTTCTGGAGAGCCATGAACGCCCGAAATCCTGACGGGAAACGGCATATAGAAGATTCAGTAATGTTCTCTTCGTGAGACTTACAGAGAATTAATATCTTTATCCCGTAGTATAAGTGCAATGATAAATAAATAAAATAGAAAGTTTATTTTTTGCGGGAGGGTGAGAGCCGTGCTTTTAATATCTTAGCGAAGTGATGCGGGATTCTCTCAGAAATGATAGTGAGCAGATTGACGAACATTGTTAAGTACTCTCTGTGGCTAGGTACTTAATTATTGTTACCAGACACAGGTTGTGAGTGAGTCGCGAAGATGTTGTTTCCCTTCGCAACTGCTGTTCGTCGGTACCTCCACCTCAAAGTCATCATTTTAGGTCGATTTTTTTTCCACACTGTATGCTGTATCCTACTGAAAGTCTTTTTTTCATCGTAAACACTAGATGTAAAAACACTATTCAATAGCAGCATGGTCTTACACAATTGCTTTATGAAAGTTTTTTAGTGTGTATTTTCTACGTTTGCAACATCTCATGTAGATACGATTTCAAGACTAATAGAACATGACAAATATTGTAAAGTATATTAAAAAATATGAAATTTGTAGTGCACCAATACCTATAGAACAAATTTACATTTATAGAGATATAAAGATTTTAGTAAGTGAACTAGTTAAAAGAATAACGACATATTATATTTTCAATGGATTCGATAAGTAAAACAACTAGTGAATGGATAACATAAACGAGCGAAAAAGATAGTGAATAAAACAAGTTAAATATATAGCTGTAAAAACCTGAATTCAGAAAATAACATTTGATATAGCCTAATGACTACATGTACTCTTTGTTTATTTAAAGTAGGCCTTGTTCTGTAGAGAATTATACTGGCTCAACTTCAAGGCAACAAGCTTCCCGGTCTTTTGAACAGGAGTAGAGATTTACCCCATGTTTCCTCTATATGATTAGGTTTCCGGTTCCTTTTAAAGCCTACTTCAACTTTATACTTCTATCATTTCCGCTTAAACTTTCAAATATTATTTACTAATTATTTTTTTCTCAAGATGAATAGATAGGTTCGTATCTCGCATGGTTCACATTTCCAAAGGAGAGGGTTACCCTTGTTTTCCATTTAGGGTCAGGTTTCCGGTTTCTTACGTCTTTCCATTCCCTCTCACTACCAGAAGCCCCTTGAGTCTTAGTGGCATTATCGCCTTGTTTGGGGTGAATTGATTATATATATATATATATATATATATATATATATATATATATATATATATATATATAACCAATGCTTTATTTCAATCGGAAGTGTGTGTTTTCGAAAAGACGTCAGGCACCTTTAGAATGTTGGTGAGTAACATGACTGAAACATTATGAATATAACAACCAAGATGAACATCTTGGTACAAATAACAAGGTATATAATAACATTGATTTCGCATTTAAAGCAATTCCAACATAATCGTATAAAGAGTTTAGTTTCAATGTTTTCGAGGAGTTATCATATTAGGAACAACTTTGTCTATAAATCTGCCGATATTTGCCATACTGGATAAAAACAACAAAAATGAGGAAGCTAGTCTAAAACAAAAATGTGACCCAAGTCCGTGTTAACGATAAGAAAGTTCAAATAGAGTTATTCTCTCATTTTTTTTTAATATTATAAGCATTCATAGTTCTTCTGTGCCTATCTGCTTACATATACGAAGCTGAAATGACTCATTGCACTGCGTTAATTCTATCATCGGATGACAAGGAAGGTTATCGGAAGAGGAAAAGAAAATAAATGCTATATTCATTTCAGACTCCAGTTCCGAATTTCCTAATGAAGGTGTTGAATAATAATGCCTCTCTTTGGGGAGAAATCATAATAGATTATCCTTGTTTGACTTGGCGTGTCTCTTCAAGAAAAATGCTCCTATCATTAGAGTCATGGGGT
Organism: Acanthosepion lycidas; assembly: GCA_963932145.1. NCBI lineage: Eukaryota > Metazoa > Mollusca > Cephalopoda > Sepiida > Sepiidae > Acanthosepion > Acanthosepion lycidas. The sequence goes on along the minus strand of OZ010573.1, from coordinate 39,992,299 downwards.
TACAAATAAGAGAGGATAAATATTCGATTAGTTGGGTGGAGCTGACATTACGATAACAACGCCTGATATGCGCACGACGTGCTGTAGGGTAGGCAAAAATGTGATGTGTATCGAAATAGCAAAAGGAAAAATAAAGATGACGGTTGATGAGTAGCCCTCGGAGACATGGATGGAATTCGATAAGTGAAATGCGTTGGTGTAAGAAAAATGCTCCATCAGACACAATCTTTTGATTTCAGCCTTCATCTTGTTTTGCTTTTGAAGTATTCATTCAAATAGATTTTTATTGCTTAGTCAGTAGTCTTCTTTTAAATCCCGTGTACCGTTAGGATATAGACGGACGTATCTCTCCACAGCTTCCTGTCCTTTGTAGCTTTGAAGCAACATTCGGCAATTTGCCATGCCTCTTTGTCACTTATCTGCCATCGATCCACACCAATTCATTACTACCTGTTTTTTTTTCTGCCACTTCTTTCCACATTATGTCTCGTGAGTGTTAAGTTTCCCAAACCCTCTTTTCTTATAATGTATCTTTCTTAGTGGTTAAATTTAAGTGAACAGCTAACTAGAGTAATACATTTGCAAACATATTAAATTGTCTATCAGAAAATTAACTAAGGAGGAGGCGTCTCCCTAGGCAGTACCTCTACCCTGGTAGGGGATAGGGCTGTTAGCGGATACCTGAAATATCTCAAGTGGCGGCAGTGCAGAGGATGCTGGTCTATGTTTTGACCGCGTATGACGCCTCTCGCTGTTTAAACTTGGCCTTGTGCAACATCCCATTCATATGGGCGATCGGATACACATGTTACAGCAATTAAAATATGGTATAATTGTTATTGGATATATTGGGCATATTAAAAATATTGGATATAATACCAATAAAGCATAGGAGATAAATATTATGCTGGAGACTGTCTTCTCATGATGCCCTCAATGGAAATCCAGGTAAGATTAATAGGAGACTAAATTAAGTTTGACAGGACGAAGATGAAAGAACGCTATTTAATTCAACAGCGCAACCAAGAGAGACGCGAGACAGAGAGGGACAAAGATTATCATCTACGCATTTTCTTTCTTTCTTTCTCAATAAAAACAAAAAAGTGAAATATTTTTTTATATATCGTGTTATTTATGCAAGGGTGGCAGGCAAATAGCCACCACACGTTCTTCTAGGGATAGAGCTATGGCCGGAAATACATTATAAATCTGTGTATCTCCGACTACAGTAGTTTCTCGTTGTTTTTCTAACAGTTACGTTCTAAAGCTTTGATGATATTTGGTCTGGCAATTTAAGTCGAGTGGTAGCGGAATATCAGTTTCTTTTATTTTATTGTTCAGTTCACTATTTTTATAATAAATTTGTATCAACAAAACGATGTCGATAAACTTTTCATGATAGGAATTCTAGTTTATGAGGACATTTATTTTAGCGGAAATATTTACAATAACATACTCGGCAGTGTAAGATTTTATTATCTAACACGATGGGTTGTTTATCATATTGTAAACAAGTATCTATATATAATAATTATTGATCTTCATTTTTTTTAATTTCATATATAAACATTTGCCATGGCTTGCAATAACTTATCAAAACAAATAGAATATTGAAAAACTTTGGACAAATTTGGAAGTTGAACAGAGAGAACAGTAAAAAAAATGTAATCATCGTTAAATAGGAAAAAACTGTACAAAAAGTGAGTTGCAAAAAATTAAGATTAATAAGCAGAAAAAGTTTGACAGACAAATAAAATATATTTTAAGAAACTGGTGAAAAAAGATGCAAAACGTTAAAGAAATTGGCTAAGGACATGAAAACAACCAAACTATCATTTTAACGAGATAAATGTCAAAAACAGATACCTGTAATTTGGGCAATACAGTATATGAAAATTTGTTTCTAAACGAAATTTAGTGATGGATTGAGAGCTACAGTAGATAGACCTGACGTCTGGCTGAGATATTGGGTACTTCATAGAAATAATCAACAGATAATAATTAGAAGTTAATAGGAGTTGGCAGAGTACTTCTGTGAGTATTATAGATAGTAAAATTTTAATTGCCTTCAAAGTTGATAATGGTATCAAGATAACGGCAAATAATCATTTTAAGTCCTCGAAGAAAACGTTTTCGTGTAGTACACGTCACAAATAACGATATTTAAACTAAAGAGTATATTCAGGCAAGACAAGAATCATTTATATTCCAAAAGAAGATTAAATTTCATGAAATGGGTAATAAAGAAAAATAAATATAAAAGGGAATAAAAATGAGTCAATGTGCTTGTATGACATGGGAAACTTCTACCTGAAAAATCCTGTTTGGTTAACAAAAATTAGTATAATCTACTTATATGCACCGAACGTGACAGGATCTGTGAGTCCGCTACTGTTAATATGCGACTGGGCTATTTCAGCTTATTGCTTGTTCTTACTCAATCAGGACTGAAACAATGTCGAGTGCGTCGGCATTAAACAAAAAAATACATAAAAATGAAAAGTAAAATTAATGTTAAATAAAAAAACACAAGATATTTCGATGCCAGGTGTGAATAAAGTTTTGCTAATGAATATTTTGTTCTTATGAAATAAAATTATATTTTTATGACAACCAAGGCACAATTTTCTCAAATATATATAATTTCATCATAAGGAAAGCAATAAAGACAACTATGAAGCAAGCAGTTTTACTAGAGTCTGAGAAAATATATTGGGAAAACCACTATTAAGGAGAGAGGACAATAAAATAAGAGAAGTTAAGACAGAAGATAACGATTGCATTTAAATTTTTGAAGATCTAACTTGGCCGAAAAGCTATAACACGGAGATCCACAAGCGAGAAGTGCGAAGAAAGAAACTTATAACATAGAAATTAGAGTTACATCTAGCAATTTCATCTATAAAATGATGAGTCGTTCCCGGCAATCTAATACTTCACTTAAATTCATAAATGTAGGTACCATATAGGAAACTTCATCAAAACAATTACCGTGAAAGTACTTATAGAAAAACTACGTTACGGCGGTGGGAAAGTCACTCAAGCCAAGATGCCAGCTCAACACCAATAACATTGCAGACTGTTCATTGTATTTTATCAGTAATCTCTAAATACATAGCAGAAACACCAGACCAGATGTAGCAGAATATTTAAAGCATGTGCAAACTGTACACTTATCAATATGTAAGATTCTATATACGCTTTGGTACAGGAACTTCAATGACTCGGCATTATCGAACACATTTTTACTTTTATTGTTAAATCGGAGTCAAATCGTTCCTGTGCCATTCACTAGGTTTGGGGACACCCATGATTATCATTCTGTTTGTTTCTTTCCAAATTACCTGTGATGTTTCAATTTTTCTTACTTTACCTACACAGGTAATTTTATCCTAACGCGGTGGATTTCGTTGTATTTTACATGTTAGGATTACGCCAGCTTCCAACGGGGTAAGGTTTTCAGCTTGCCACGGAGGTATAAATAAAATGCCCGTGTCATGGAATAAAATTACCGAATACTTGAGGACTGCGTGCACTATCATATATAAAACATTGGTACTGGTCGGTCAACAATATATATATACAATGGAATATATATATATATATATATATATATATATATATATATATATATATATATATATATATATATATATGAATAAAAATGACAATAGGATGACTAGTAATTGCTGAGGCATTTCGTCCAAGCAATATACGAAATGAAATAAACTTAACAAGGTAACTAATAAAAACAAAAACAGAATGTTACTAGCAACAGGAATATAGAGAAACACTATTTTCATATTGTTAACTGAAAATAACGTCAGTATATGTCACGTGTGGAAAATATTGTCATTGTATCTGTGTTGATGTATTCAACCATTTTCTTTTGATTTTAGGAATCTGTTGTGTACATTTGTTTGTGGGAACAGTAATTTTGCTAAAAAAGGTGAAATGAGAAAAAACCTTGGCGTAGATTAATATTTGGCTACTATTCTATGGCGGCACTCTCTAGGATTTTCCTTCTGAGTGAGTTAATTTATTTTTTTCTGAGTGTAGCATTATTAAAATCAAAATTATGGTTGAATTTATTTATATGTATTACTAGTGCATTAGCTAAGTTGTTTTTTGTGAGGTCTCCTTTGTGCTCATAAATGCGTTTTTTAAAACATCTATTTGTTTCTCCAATATTTTTGGATGAACAGTTTTGGCAATTTATTTTATAAATGTCTGCTTCAGAAATATTATTGCTATTAATGTTTGAAGATCTTAGTATATCCATAATGGTTTGGGAAGTGCTGAGGACTATTTCAAGATTATTTAGATGGGATAGGTTATTCTGGATAGTGGACGTGACAGAATTGATCGGTAGTATTATGTATCTGTTTTCATGTGATTTACTATTGCAGATTATGTTATTAGTTTTGTTTCGTTTGTATATTCTGTATGCCTTTCTTCTTGCGTTGTGGATGAAATGATATGGGTATTGTAGGTTTTTGAATGTTTTCTATGTATGTTCCTTCTTTAAGTAAATATTGGGGACTACCGATTCTTAATGCTCTTAGATAGAAACCTATAATAATTCCAGATTTAATTTTTGCAGAATGGTTTGAGTAGAAACTGATCAGAACATGTTTGTTTGTAGCCTTTCTGTAAACGCCAAAATTGAGTTCGTTATTATATCTAATTAATAAAATGTCCAGGAACGGAAGAGTGTAGTTGGTTTCAGATTCAAAAGTGAAGTTTATTGTAGGTTCAATGTTGTTAAGTTTGCAGAGAAGGTCCGTTAAATTGGTGTTTTTTGGAATTATTAATAATGAGTCGTCTATGTATCTGAAATATGAAGACTACCGACCAATATCTCACTTTACCTACAATATTGTCTTCTCTACTGATTAAATCAGAGAAATTTTCATATATATATATATATATATATATATATATATATATATATATATATATATATAAGTGTACATCAACCTACAACAATCAATCAAAAAATTAACTACGCTTGGAGGAAAATAGCTATAATTACCTTAACAGATCAAAACATACTACTAACTGAACGATTAAAACTCATCTCAAAATGCAGACACGAAAACAATTTTTACTACGTTACCTAAAGATCTAAAACTGAAAACGAACAAATATAAATTAAAATAAATAAATAAAATAAGACAAATAAACAAAAAAGAAGTAAATAAATTAATCCCAACAAATAAATAATTAAATAAACTAAATAAATAATAAGCAAACAACGCTTACAAAAATAGCCAATGTATTACTGACCGGTATATATAAAACGCCTAGAAAAAAAAACAAAAAAAAACATGCACATGGCCTGACGATTGCGATTAACTTGAAACAGACTGCCGCTTCTGGGTGGTGTCTTGAAAACGACTAACACGGTGCTGTTATGTTTTTTGTATAATCTTTATGTGTTCTTATATATATATATATATATATATATATATATATATATATATATATATATATATATATGTATGAATAAAGACAAAAGGAAAACATATTAGCGCTTCGTCCTCAGTGGTAGGTCATATCGGGATACAGTTGATCTTCACAAGGAAAAAACACTACTAATAGTTTTAAATTAAATGGGTTTTGATTCCAATCCATTAAGTTTTTCGTGAAAACTGAATTTACATGATAAATAAACAGCGTCAATGATTTTGGAACTTGGAAATGATAGTTAATAATGGTTAAACTTTACGCAAACGTTTAGGACATTGATGACAATATTTCACTATTCGAGAAATTACTGAGAGCTGTACACTTGAACTATACTTGATACAGATTTGAGATACGCTGCCATTTCAAGGTGTTCATCCGAGAGTTTAGTTTAATTTTCCATTTCTGAATGCATGGCGTAGTAATGTAGTCACGTTTGTATATTTTCTCCAAAGACCACAAAACAGTTCAAATTCTTCAGTCAATTTCTCCAGTGGTGGTGCGTAGATATGCAAGTGAACATTGGTAAGAATTTAGTTTTTAATTTTTCCAGCTGTTGTAAGTTGAAAAAGTACTGAAAATGGCAATGACAATTTTAAAAGGTCGAATTTGACTTTGAAACTAAGCCAGATTGTTTTGCCGTGAATCATTGTTACTTTTTTATTTTGAAAATGTATCTTTACATCTGGAAATTTTAAATATAGTTGTCAAATAAGAAAAATGGTAATTTCTTTCAAATCCTCAGATAGAGAAGAATCTATAGCTTTCAGAAACTTAACAGTTGAGCCGTACAGTTCACAAGCCTTTGAAAAAAAACACTCTGTCAACCACTTTACTTTATGTTGTGGATTCCGGGATGAAATCCGGTACCAATAAATAACAAACGCCAAGAAGGAATATAGGAGAATAAATGTATTAATGTAATAATACAACTGGTAATGCAGGTTAGTAGTTCCAGGAATGCGGGTTAGTAGCAATATATATATATATATATAGAGAGAGAGATAGATAGATAGAGAGAGAGAGAGAGAGAGAGAGAGAGAGAGAGAGAGAGAGAGAGTCTTTGGTATCGACGTATCACTGTATGACTTCTTACTGAGCCTACGTGCTTACTTACTGTGACTCTTGCTCGTTCTTCGTTCTTCTTTCTCGTTCTTCCCCCAGGTATTCACTAGCAGTAGTATATGTATACCCTGGGTGAGTCCATTTGTGTAAAAAGGGGAGAACCCCTCAACACTTTAGTACATAATTAAGTCTTTTGTTTTCACACGGCTTCGTAAATAGCCAGGAAATAAGAGGATATGCTTTTATTTTTTTTATCCTTGACGCCCACCTGTAGGGTACAATGTAATTCGACATTTTTTTCCTCAATTTAGTGTTGCATAATACAGTGAATAAATAGTGCACAAAACGAATATCTTTTCTTTACGGAAGGTAACAAATTTTAATCGTTGCAGTTTCAGGTCCATCAATTGAAAGTGTGATTAGGTGTGCAGTGATATAATGTTAACATGTTTTTGTATTAACTCGGGACCACAGAACTTTCGACACCTTCCCCCCAACAAAAAAAAAAAATTAACGAGCCCTGGAGGCAGATATTGACTATTTCCTAGAGCCCTACTCTATGCGTAAGGTTGGCGATAAGAATTTCGACTGGCTGTCACCGCCTTCTGCAACTAATTTAGCATCGTAGTTACTTCATGACATTGCATGTGTTCATGGTAATGGGCAGTATTCCGAGTCTCGTTCGAAGTTACATTATTAATTCCAGGAAGTTAATTTGTTAAGAGAAAGAAAATGTCGGTTAAAATGTAATAAACAATCCCGAAGACAATGAAGTTACTCGTAAAAGAAACGGATGTGTTCAATAATAAAATTTTCGTCTCAACAATTCTAAGGCAGTAAATGAAAAAGAGCTTAATAAAATAAATTAATTACTGTTTTATTTGCTTTTTCTTTCACGTATTTTTCTTTTACACTTCAAGGATGATGACTGTTTAAGCAAATCAAATATTAATTGCTTGCTATTTTTGTGCTGGGAATTGGCTGTGTTTTTGTTTTTTGTTTTTTTTTGCACGATGTTTCGATATTTAACAATGGCTATCTTATAATTGTGCTCGATCAAAAGTAGTAAGCATATACAGATATGCAGTATAATGCCGGAACTAATATTGCATGCAATTCAGATCGACCATCAAAGAAGCCGTGTTCACCTGTTCATTCCAGGCCTTCGAATGGTTAAGCACGTACCTTTACACTTGCCTATTGTTTTGAAAGCATGGTAAGGAAAATATTGAACAGATAAATATATAAACAACAACCTGATAGGAAGGAGTTGAGCGGATGTAGGATCCAGGCTTCCGAAAAAAGCTCTGTGAACCGCACCAACACACTAGTCAAGAGAAATTGACGATTTCAAAAGTTGGATGAAATTTAGAGTTAAGTAATGAAAGATTCAAATCTTGTTTTATCTATGTGCACCAACTTCATTACATATTTTGTAATTTGATAGAATTGATCGTTCTTCCCTACACCCTTGCTTCGATATTCCTACTGGCTCCCTCATAATTCTGTTCGATCAAAATTATCATGCATATATGGATACCAACCACTGAAACAGACATGTTATAGCGGACTAATACTATTCCAATGCTAAATGCCTGTATCTTTAAAGCTATTAGGAATTCTTCTGGTACCAAGTTTTCCAATAATTTTCCACATTTTTCTTTTTAGGTTTTCCATCAATTTGCCTTGCCTCATTTTCTCACTGACGCCATTTTTCTTTGTTCAACGATGGCAAGTAAAGAAATAAATTGAAATCCTTTTCGACCCCCGGCGTCCAGCCATCTTTATTCTTCTCATCGCTTCAGTCAGCGTTTCGCATTTTGTCAATTTACTTACGCAACTAAGATTTGACATGGCGGCTGCTTCTCTATTAAAATGTCCATACAGGAGGCATCAGCAACAAACCTCTCCACAATGAGAAATGTCTTTTACTTCTCAATTCACATGTCATGTCCACCAGGAAATCCCGAGCCAAGTCCTCTCAAACGAACCGATCGTATAGCCGTTCATTCTAGCCTTCTCGTTCTTTGCATTTTTATATTTATTCTATTTAGGCCCCATTCTTTCTTTATTTTTCTCTCGCTATTTCTTTTTTCCATTATTCTTTTCTTTATCATCTCTGCTTCTTTCATTTATTTCTTTATCCTTCTTTCTTTCCTTGTCCTCTTTATATTTTCATTCTACCTTTTTTTTGAATGCTTCTTTCAATTTTTCATTTCTTCCCACCTATTCCTTTCTTTGTAAAATCCCTTTTTTTAATGTTTTTGTTCTTCTTTTTAATAATTCTTTTAAAAACACTCCTCAACTCCCCATCTGTCTTTTTTCAGATCTTTTATCTCTATTTTTCTTTGCTTTTAGTCATTCTTCTTTCGACTTTTTCTTTCGTTACTTTTCTCGCTATTTCTCTTAATTTATTTCCATTTCTTTTTGCCTTGTACAGTCGCCATTTTTCTTCATTTATCATCTCTTTCATTATATTGTCTTCAAATTCTCTTTACTGATTTCTTCTATGATTTACTGTTTCCCTAAATTTGCCCATTTCTTGTCATCCCATCAGTTTCCTGTCAGTTACTTTCTCACAAGAATTCAGTATTTATTCAGCTTAGGTAATGGAGATAGGGTCGGATTGCTTGCCCAGAATTTTAAATCGAGTTCCAAAAACAGATGCCTGTTGTGAAATAGCTAACAATTTCAAAAATACGAGATATTCCTTGTCAGAGATTATTTCTTCCATCTATTATAATTTAAAATTTCAACATTTGGTAATAATTATTTTGCTTTTTTCTATCTTTTCTGCCCTAACTTTCGATTTCCGAGATATAAAAAATGCTATTTTGATTAAAAGAAAAAAGCAATTCACTAAGACTAAAATGTTTAGAAATTGCTTTAATCGCTAGATCATCCATGGTAAATTTGCATCCAGGTTATTAAGCTTCATCATTCCTGTTAGGTTTTCTCTTATCACAATGTGGGATATGTAATAATAAAAAAAGATGGAAACAAAAAGAGGAATAATTTTAGTGTCCACCGAAAATCAACTAACTAAAATGATCTCATTAATTTCTATTTCTATTATAACAATAAAATAAAATTTAGAATAATTAACAGCTTCTACTTAAGAGCATTCGGAATTTGCAGTCCTCAGTATTTAAATGAAGAGGAGAAAATACTTTCAAGCGCCTTCAGTACCTTATTTCATATTCACTGGGAGTCAAAAGGCCCATAAATTATTCCAAAATAAAAGAACAGCCCTTCCTGATAAACCCAACGAATTCAAAAATATATTGTTCTAACCACTAACACTGTCACAACTACAATTGAAAAGAATTCATCTAAACTCAACATAAAATTTGTCACAACCACGTCTAAATCAATAAAAGACTTAATACAAAACAAATAGGCTAAAACTTGAATGATGAATTTATTCTATTACCTGTAATAATTGTCACAAATATAGACATAGTAGAAACTTCATGGAATTTAAATAAACCTTTATATGAATACAAACGATATATTTTACAAAACACGTTAAATGCATTAGTTACTCTCTGTAATAAGACGGACTATAGTTTTGATATAAAATTTGATACACTAATTAAAAGTGAGAGCAATTTACTAAGAGGAAATTGTTTAGAAAGTGCTTTAATCGTTAGATCATCCATAGCAAATTTGCGTCGAGATTCTTACAACTTTTAACCGTTCTTGGCAGATTTTCAATGTGGGATATTTCATAATAAATGTGATGGAAACAAAAATAAAAAAAATCTCAACGAAATCGACTAGATTATAAGCTTAAAGCATACAAAGAATTATATTGTAGTCTCTTCAACATAAATTTAGTCTCAAAGAACGACACAAGTCACACGAAAACTTTTTACATTATATATATATATATATATATATATATATATATATATATATATATATATATATATATATATATATATACGTTCTTATCAAAGTATCAAGACTGGTGCTATAGAAAGAAAATTACGACATATATCAATGCAGCGTTTAATCTCCTTTAAAATAGTCCTCTTTTATCTAACATCTTCTCTATTGATGGAAACATTCCTGGAACTCTTTTTTATGGGAGAGCGGTATTGTCGCATTCTCTTGGATTTCAAGATGTCTTAAAATCTTGTTCTTTTTGAAGTGGGATTTTATTTTTGGAAAAAGTAAAAAATGACATGTGGCGAGATCTTGAGAATACAGTGGTTGTCGAACCTGAAGAGTGTTGTCGTTCAACGAAAAAACGCTGCAGAAGCCATGTTCACTCATGGAACTTTTGCGCTGGGGTGAGACAACCACATTCTACACACTTTCCTTCCAAGCACTGCTATAAATGGAAGCGAGAATATTATAGATCAGAATGCATGCACAGCAGATTTTAAAGTTAGTCTCTACCAAGCGGCTCACTTCGCGTACCTAAGCTCCGCTACCATATTAAAAGTCCTGTTATATTTTGATCAGATTATATATATATATATATGTGTGTGTGTGCGTGTGTGTGTATATATATATATATATATATATATATATATATATATATATATATGATTAAAAAGAATATACAAGACCAGACCTACCAGTTTAATTATTTATTTTATTGTATTTTTCCAGTTTTTGAACAAAGTGTTGTGTATTAGGATCAAAGTTGTAGATATTCTGTTTGAATTTCATGTTACGTTGTTGTTTTGTTCAATTACTTTCGCCTCTCCTTTAGATTCACTATTTCTTCTTGGTTTTTATGTTATACTTTACCGAAATCAGAAATTGTCTTTAGAAAATTAGGAAAATTGTTCTCGCCTTTTAAGCGGTTAACGAATCATTTCCCCAGATGCAGTACATAAAACTGTACATTGTATCTAGTAAACTTCCGAACGGAATATAATATTCCCTCGACTTCCCATGTGCTGCTTTTATCCGTTTTATGTTCACACTGGTCGGCTGTTTAGAGACAGGACGTTGTGTGTGACTCTTTTATTTGATATAAAGATTAACTTTATTCTAATACGGTATCAATGCGAATAAATCATTAATATCACTTTGGGCCGCTCTTTCTTTCACTTGTCGCCGTGGTTGGGTTCAGAAACTTAAATGTGTAGAAAAGCTTTGTTGATATTTTAAGAGAATGGAATCAACAAAGATGACAGGTAACAAGTGATTAATACGAAGGAGCTGTCGCTTTGATAACTTTACAAATAGAAAAGAAAACTTTTAATCCCACTGACAACTAATCTTCCTTTAAATGCATCAAAACTATGCTTCACAATATACATACACTGCTGAAAAACACAATTAACACCAGATAATTTGTCTCAATTTACTAAAAGTGAAATATCAAACTTACAGCTTGACTGCTGTAAATGATCAAATACACAAGAGAAGAGAGACAGTCCTAAAATGTTGGAAACCTACTACATGTTTTTAAATCGACGGACAATCTTAACAAAAAATACGCAGATGACACTGCTTTGATGGCATAGTTCAAAAGAAAGCTGAATGACTACAGAGTTAATATGGAAAGCTAAAAGAGATGATTTAACTATAAGAGGACAAAATGGAAAGTTGTCACCAAAAGATACAGCAAGTGGAAAATAGTGTAGCAACAGACGTCAATTAAATGACACAACAATTCGAAGTTGCATATAAATGTCAAATGTGTTCTACAAACATTAATAATCAGGAAATAGTGATTATATGCATTGCCAAAATTCTATGCACAGTCGCTCAATATGGCAAGAAATATCGGAATATTTCCTCACATATAAAGAAAATACTTTATCGAAAGAGATATAGTTCTATAGATAAAAATTAAGAATACAATGGACATAATATGTGGGTAACGAAGAAAAAAATGACAAGAAAGAAACTTATATTTTCAGTTAGTTTACTTTGGTTGTTTAGCAGCATATCAATCTGTATGGATTATTTAATGTTCAAAAATAAATATGCAAACTCAGACTTTATAATTAATTCAAGAGAATGACAATATTTCATGATTAAATTATAATTACTTAACAACATTACTTGTTTCACCTTACAAGAAATGAGATTAATCATAGCAAATTATGTGTGTGTCTGTGTGTGTTTTTAACAATGTATGTGGGATCTTCAATTTTACTATAAAATGCATCGATTGTCATTTTGCTAAAAAAATGTATTGCTGGTAATTTTGATTTTGTAAAAATGTATTACTGTTTTTTTTGTTTTTTTTACTATTGTATTTTTATACTTTCCTGGTGTCTTGATTATAATTTAGGGGTTCAGTATTTGCGGACCTGGGAACAACAGCAAAACCTCCAATCTCCCGATTAGAGGCCTTACTGTCGGATGTAGTTTACCCGGACAAAAACTTTAGTTAGAATGAAGGATTTGAGATCTCTGAAACACGTAATGAGGAAACATGGCCTCAACACAAGAGAAGCGAGGAGTAATAGCGAGTAACATTCTTATCGAGTGTGTATGAATGAAAGGCAGAACAGTTGAAAAAGACGTGAGGTTAAGCATAAACAGTTCATCGAGCAACAAAAGAGAATTTGTGTAGTTTCATAATGACCAATATCTTGAAAGCACAGTAAAAATAAGGTATAGATAGATATGTTCATAGTTCCCAAAATAAGATACGTATCAACAGTACTTAAACACTGCATTAAAATCCTAGTATTGTCCTGTGCTATTACACTCTCGCGCTTATTGACGCAATACAGCGAGAATTGTAGGTAGGTGAAGTGAACGAATCAGACTTTGTTATATCATGTTTTCATTCCTGCGCCTGTTCAGTCTATGTCATGCCTCGCGATCGTGCGGGTCAAGTAACTGTCAAACATCTTGGAGGGGGGCATGCTGAGTAGGTTAGGTGGGCATTATCCCTTGGGAACATAACGTTATATTCCTCTTGCGTAATGTTCTTGATTTACACGGTTTTGTTCAACGTTCTCTACACAGACATCAATGGCGATCTAAAGATGTAAATTATAGCACCCTATACCATGATGCCAGGTGTTGGGCCTTTCGTGGGAAAATACTCTGGAATATGCAGTTCCCCCTGTCTATGCTATGCTCATTAAAATCATCATTTGCATGAAAACAGAACTTGTTCTTATCACTGAATATTGAAGTAAGCCATTAGATTTCCTAGGTAGAACACGACACTTCAGGTGACGTGCATGACAATGCCTAGTGAGAGACAACTGTGGCCGTAATCTCTCTGCAAGTAAACGATTTTCAACGGTTCATGTTGACATTCCTAGGATTAAATTTGCTCTGTTGTGGACGCCCTGCGATCTGTCCCGGCCTCCTCTACAGTGGATCATCTGTAATAAGTGACCGCCCAGAAGCGAGTCTTCGGGTGTAGGAATGTTCACTTGATCACTGTCGCCTACATCGAAATACCATTAACGTATCCCGTCCAGCATCCTTCGAGAGGCTGGATGGTCATTTCGGGGGAATCAGAACAATTCTCCGAAATGACAATCCAGTCTCTCGAAGGATCACAGTCCAAATCGACTAAAGCAGCACGTGTATATTTCCGTAGCATGACACCTGCACTGGACGCATCAACCAAACTGTAACCATCAGAGAATGTTTCATTGTCTACAGATCAGACACTGACAATGCACTATGATGAGTTTTACTACATTGCAAGCTGACTGAAGACAGTGGCTGAAGATAATTATCACAATATCGGCTATCTCTTCTACCATGGACGTATTATTGTCAAGTCAAAACCGGCATCGTCTTCCAGCATGCTGCAGCTTCCTTTACAATATTTGAAACGTTTCTTTTTATGTTCGAGATTATATACCTTGATGATACAATCAAGTATTTCGATAGCATACGAATATTCTTTTATCATGCAGTTTCAGTCATTGTGCTCTCTGGTGTTATTAGTTTCGTCTGGAGATCTGAAATATGGCAGTTTTATACAACTTACTTGAACGTGTTTCATTATCTTTTGTATTTCTGAATGAGTTTCGGTCAACTCATTCTCAGATCTTACTAGCGTGGAATGTAGGTCTTTATCAGCTGGATAGTTTTACCGCCAATAAAAACCCTGATTCTTCATAATTATAAAGAAACAAAAGATATTTGGAACGTGATGAAGAAAAATGTTTGAAAAATTTAAGGCTCAGAGGGCACAACAAAATCAAGATAAGTAGAGGAAAGAAGCAAGTTTACGCGAAAATTTTGTGCAAATGGATGTAGAAAAAATTACCATAAAGAAAAAGAAATCATAATGGACAAAACTTTCAAAGAATGGACAAAGTATGTCATGAGGCATGAAACTGTGAAAAGCCATGATTTTTCACGCGCTGAAAGAACACGATACCTAGAAAAAAGGAAAGTCCTTAACGCTTGTGGTTTTAATTTCTACATTTCAGAGCCTGAACATGTCGCATTTGGTAATCTAAAACAAAAAAAAGGTTTAATAGAAACATCGTCAGCATCCTAAGCTAATGTTTTCCCTTACTTTATGTAGATCATTTCTAAGCTCCATGGTACAAAGATTCGAACTGCATTTGTAATAAATTTCATTTCAAAACCTGTGTTCATGGCTGAACTTAACAGAAATCTGAGGAAGACTGTAAAACACAATAGTATAGAAAAGTACTGACGAAAACAACAAAAAATGAAAATACAATCAGAATAATATATTTTTATTATATATATATATATATATATATATATATATATATATATATATATATATATATATATATATATATACACACGTTCTTATCAAAGTATCAAGACTGTTTAAACATTCTAACCATGAATAGAACAGTCCTTGTCCCGATTCTCTGTTCAAAACATTCAGTAACCAAACCTGTATGCATATTAAATAGGAATGCACTATTAAAAATTTAATGTTAAATGGTATAGGCACCATTTTTTGCTGAGTCAATTTTTAATTCGCTAAAAAACTAAGTAATAAAAGTAAGAATTGCCTTGCAGTTATATTACGGTAAACAATAGTCATATGCAATAAATGACTTGTTGCTTTCAGGATAATCATGGAAAATATTGTATTTGTTCAATTTCTAGAATTGTATATTCATCGTGACTCGTGTGTGACGATAACTTCGTAGTTACGTCGTATAAGTGTCTAATAATTAAGATAACCCGTCGGCATTGTCTTGTAGCGTTGGGTTGGGTTTACCAGCTATATATGAACTACCACAGTTGTATGTGTCATCTGTTGAGACAGTTAACCAAATAAAAATAAAGAGGCCCAGGATAATTTGGAAGAACATAAATGAAAGTTTTATTGTTCAAAAAGAAAACAACCTAAAAGTGTGTTGAAATATATCCTAGTCCTTCCCTCCGATCCCGAAATGGAAAGCTGATGAAGACTGCCTTTATTCGCAAGTCTAAAACGTCCAAGATGATGGAAATTTTAACCCAAGGAAGCATATTCGTCTCGCCGTGTCTACCCCAATGATGTCCTCTCTACAGAAAAGTGTTCATTGGTTGGTCATTAAGAAGCACATAACAAGTGATGTATACTATCTTATGAAGAATCTGTAAATAGCTAATCTGCTATATTTTACATGCCTCTTAACGTGATTATTTGATCGTTAACAGCAAAGCCTGTAAAATGTCAAATTATTGTCTGTTTCTCAACAGAAAAGATATGCTAATATACTGTTCAGACGGCAATAACAGACTTCAAGGACAGTAATATGCCCAAAAGCTACACAAAATATTAATAGACAGGAAAATGTCGTTAGAAACAAGGAAAACAGCACTGAACTGTTACGTAATATTAGTCCACCTATATGTCAATGAATACTGGACAATCTCCTGGAAAAGGAAGATGAGATTTGAAGCAACATAAACGTGCTTCTACAGAATGTTGGTTAGAATATCATTGACTGAACATGTGAGAAATTTTTTCGAGAAAATGGAAATCAAAAGGACACTTATATTTGACATCAGAAAAAAAACAGCTGAACTCTCCTAATGAGAAAAGAAGTTTTAAAAAAATTGATACTGACAGAACCGATTGAAGGGCAAAAGGTCAGAAAAAATACAACCCATAGTTTATCAAGCGAGTTTGAGTAAATGAATGGTGGAACAAGGTTTAGGAGAGATAACAAAAAGTAAAAAAAAAAAAAATATTACGAGCTACAAAGAACAAGAAATTGTGGATGGCCATGATAGTCAACATCCTGAAGGGACACAGAAGAAGAATACATATTTTATTCTTGTGATCGCTATATTTTATACTGATAACAATGTCTGTTTCAATTTGTTGTTTTTCATTTTATCAGTGATAATTTAGGAAAGAAAAATTTTAAGTCATTTATTATTTTAATTAAACTGCATTTCTTTTTCCCCTTATCATTATAAAGAGACCACCACTCAAATAAATGGATACGGGCTCAATTACAAAAGAAAAAGTAATATTTACCTATATCAAAGTAAGTAAAGGTTTATAGACCTAAACGATCATTTTTGCCTGTATCAGAATACATTGATGAAAGAGATAAGCTAACATTGGGGATAGAGCAATTGCGTGTTTTTAACTATCGTCAGCTGACACCAATGTCAGTGTTTAGGTAAAAGCTAGGGTGTTGAATGTCGATTTTCAAAACAGATGGGTTCTTCACGCTTAAAATATTAACGCTTGACAGTATTCTTCTTTCGAAAAATCGGCATCGTTCTAAAATAACAGAAAATGCACAGAACAAATTTATGTATTGAATCATATAATAATTCCGGATTTAATAAGTTCCACATCAATTAAGAAATTCTTGCTTAATATATATTATAACTATAGCGTGGTAATCTGGTTCGTGAGAGAGGTAGTTGCGTATTCCTAATAGCACCTAGGATTTATTTACGAGACCAAGCAAATTTTGGTGTTTCGAATGCCGATTTCCAAAGCAAGCAAGTCGGTAATGACTTTGAAGATTAGAAGAAGAAAGTATTTCTAACTCCACTTGATCTCAGGCACTACCGCAGCAAACTGAGTAAGGATGAAGTTACGAAGCAGATTATATATTATGTCTAATTTTAAATCCATTGTAATAAGATCCACTTTTTCCTGGTTTAGATTTCTACATTCGAGATGGTGGTGACCCGGCGTGAATCTTTAAACTTGACTGTCCAGAATCATAGCCAATTACTGAGCTGTGAGCACCCAGCTTAAGTTTCAGAACAGAATTCGATTCGGTCCGTTCACTTGACAGATGCAGCTTCTCTTACAACGAGGAGAAATTGAAATTTACATATATAATGCACATATTAAGTAGGCTTTTCTTGCTGAATGATATTTAAACAAACACAATAGCGAAATTGGTAATGATTGATAAAGATTTATTAATCGCATGTCAAAATTCACAGGATTTTCTTATTCCCATGTAAATCCCGAGTACAAGCCTTTCTCGCTGTAACAGTCTTGCGGCTTATTAAATTTGAGTATTGAATTCGATCCTGACTTGCTTCTTTAAGACAGTGATCTTCTGCCGATTCTGAGATTAGTAAATTAAGATAAATTTGCAACATCAAATTTTAGTCAACAAACTATTTTGGGGTTTTCTATGAACGTAGAACATTTAAGGTAGATTATTTTCATGTACGTAGTGATGAAAGTTTTGAAAAAGCAAAATGCCGTGGTATTAAGTGATAAGAAATTTAATTAGAAAAATCAAAACAAATTAGCATTGAACTGTTATGTAATATATAATCAGCTATATTGCAATGAATGCGGGGTATTTTCTTCCCAGATGAAGAAGAGACTGGAACAGACAAAGGTTTAATTCTACTGACGTATTTTGTGAATAAACATTTATAGAAGATGCGAGAAAAGAGAACTAAAAGGACATTTACTTGCAATCCTAAAGATATCTGGGAACACGTAATGTAAAAATGTGCCTAGAGAATTTCACTCACAAAACGTACTGAAAGCAGGAGAAGCAATGGGAAACAACAGGTAATCTACCAAATATGAATGAACAATAGAACATGGATCGAGACAGATGATAAAGGATAAATATTTTCGAACAATCAAAGTTGTGGAGAGTCCGACTTCCCAACATCCTTAAATGAAAAAAAAAACAAAACACAAAGAATGGAATTTACCGAATTTACTGCGGAATATATTGTTTTGAAAGAGCAATATTTTGTCAAATATCGAAAATCTATCTACACACAGAAATAATAGTTTCCTTAGATTGACATATATGCAACATAGGAAATGTTCAGATCAAATATTACTCATACGAATTAAAAATAATCCTACTGCCATGTCCCATGAGGGTCGTATGCTATGAGGGTTCTTCGCAGTGTCATTCATTTAGCATATCAAACTCTTTATTGGCCATTTAATGCTGGAATTTAATTTTCTGGTGATGGGAGCATAAGTAACTTATTTCTTTGTACAAGAATCTATTCTTGATAAAAAAAATTTTTTCTTTTAAAAAAGTCTGTTGCTGGGAATTTATTTATTTAAAAAAATATTGATGTATTTATTTTACCTATGAAAATGTATTTTTATACTTCAATTTTTTTAACCCAGTTTAAATGTTCACTATTTGTTCAGAGCTGGGAAACAAACAGGTGCTATAACCCCGGGTCAGGAGGAACCTAGGAACAACAGCAATTAAGAGGTGATTCCACATTACTCAAATCCTTCCGATCAAAGAACTTAATGCAGGATGAAGTTTATTTTCTTATCGAGAACGGAATATTTGTAGTCATTGTTCTACCACCCATTTCATCTTGTAAATTTGTTTTTTTTTTTTTTTTACTTGAGGGGTTAGATTTTATGCAAAAAATTCAGGGTTCACACTATACATGATGTTGGCTTATGCACTAGTATATACGGTGTATCTTTTTTTTAAGTAAAGCGATAAATATGCTATATATAAATAAGCTTCACGCACTAAGACATCCGATAAAAAGAATACAAGTAGAGAAATAAACAAAAGGAATGTGTTTTCTTTGCAATAGAATGTTTGAATATCATGGAACTACATCCACTCTTCAGAACTGTTGATAGTGAACTGAGTTTATTTTCAGAGAATACTATTAGGTTGGTGCAAAAATAATGACGTAATAATGTCGTTTTTTGATGTATTTTTAACGTAAAAAAACGACATGATTACGTCATTATTTTTGCACCAACCTAATATTTTCCTTAAAAGTAAACATGATTTCTGAAAATAAATACAGTATACCCTCAAGTCTCCTGAAGAGTGGATACAATTCCATGAAAATCAGGATAGAGGCATTCAACTGCTAAGTGAACAAATTTATTATTTTATTAATATTATTGCTCCGACTCATATCAAACAATATATTTACATAGACCGCTTGCCTTAGAACGTAGAATTATCATGGTCGATTGATTTTTTTGTAGAAATAATTTCTGTCACTGTATATATATATATATATATATATATAGGGTGCAATGGGTATATTATCGCTATTTTATATTTTTAATTTCGTGCATGCGCATTGTTTTTGATTTTGTCGTCTGCACATATATAATAGGGGTATCTGGACATTGTCTGCGAGAAAAAAGAGCACCATCATGCAATTCACTCCGTCAAAAATTTTGAAACAGCATGCTCTACTGCTTGGCATTCGCACCGGAAACTCTAATACGGAGAATTCAGAGAGTTTGGGTGTCAATATGAGGAGAGTGCAGAGGATTCAGAAAGAGTTAGATGAGGCTAATAGTGATTAAAAAGGTACGGCAGCTCGGAAAACACACTTTGATCGTTTTGACAAGAAAATAACTCCAGAATTTGTTGGCGCTGACCTCGGTAGATAGTGTTGTCCTGGGTCAAGAGGGTGGCTGCTGAAAGATCCTATGTCTGGCAGCAGGACTCTGCACCATGCCACACAAGCAGGAGAATCCAGTCATGATTGTCAGAAAATTTCTGCGACTACATCATCCCTTAAATATGGTCACCTAACTTCCTAGACTGCAACCCCCTTGATTATTATGCATGGGGTGCAGTTGAGCGAGAGACGAACACAGCTCATTTAAACACCAAAGATGAACTGAAGACAAATATTATAGCAGCATTCACCAACTTAAACAAGGAGACCATCCAGAAGAGTTGCAGGAGATTCCGAAGTAATTGCAGTCGTGGTTAAAGCCAATGACGATTTTATTGGAGAAATTTACTCTTTAGGATTTCGAGATATTTTTGCGTAATTTTGATAAATATGCGTATTAAAAATGAGATGTCAGTGGTATTTTCTATTTTTATTTTTGCGAAATTTAGATGACAATTTGTCCATCTCACTATATATATATATAGATAGATAGATAGATAGATATGAGAGAGAGAGAGTGAGAGAGAGAAATATATCAGACACGTTTTTATTACTGAGTAAAATATCAAGGTGCTGTTTTCTGTAAACAATTTACAACAATGCTTTCATGAAGATGATAGTTTTAATCTTTTTCTCTAGTTTTCAAAAGGCAGACAAGAAACAATTCCAAATCATAAAGATGTTTACTGAAAAAGATTTGATGATAACAACCACAACAATGAATTCTACCCTTACAAAAACAATATATATGGAAATCTCTGTCGAACGTTAAATTCAAAGTCCGACGATAACAGCTTCAGTTTTCTTGTAAAAAACAGATAAGACTATTTAGTTTCCCTTTATTTTATTTTTAGAACATTTAAAAAAAAAAAAAATTAAATGTTCGCTTGTTCATTTATTCAGTTAAATTACACAGGTTGCGGCCACATTAAGTTGAAACACTGGTTAAACAACGTCAAACCTGATCAGTAACTTGATGGGTGATCGCGTGAGAACTCTAGGTGGTGTAAGCTTAGATATGTGGGTGGTCTAAATGATATCTCGAAATTGTTGATCAGAGAGCCGAGTTTTAATTTTCATTCTGTTGGTTATATTCAGTTATGCGTAAATAACTTTGGAAAAGTTATGAATCCACCTCTTCTCCCCCAGGGTGTGGGTTAATAAGTAAGATTTGTATTACTGAATCCTTATTATCCCCACCAAAAAAAGAAACACAAATTCTCAAGATTTGAAATATATTTTCTGGCTTTAATAACCTGCAAACCATAAAAAAGAATGAGTAAAGTAAATTACAGCTTGTTGCAGTTTTTAAATTTCTCAAAAGAAATATAGCTTAATTTTTTTACTATTTACTTCATCCATATTTTCTTGTTTGTTGTTATTTTAGTAAGAATAATTAATTCATTTTAGGTTCACAACAGTGGCAAATCGTGATTTATGCTAAATATTAAGTTATCAACTCTTTTCATTTGTATTCTCTTTCTTCTTTAAATAAGGATCTGTGTTCATGCTTAAAATTGTTATTACGATATTTGGTTGAAGTTGTTGAGCTCAAATATTTAACTCTTCAATACGTGGATTTCTACCAGTATTTTATAGTCGCGGAACTCGCAAGGAGTTTATTCAATCATTATGAACAAAGGGAAATATGGTGAAGGAATACCAGTCACAAAGCAAATGAAATCACAGTACAAAATAAGAATATGACTGCTAGTTATATTTTCCTGATAAAAAACCAACAGAAATAAAATCAAAGGAATAAATCACAAATTAAGGAATAAGGAAAACAATAAGATTAAAGACATTCCATTAAAAAATACAGTTGAAACAACATGAAAGAATTACTCCTCAAATATTAATAGATAAAAAGAAGCAAATAAAGAATGTAAGAGTCCTGAAATACAGGTAAAAAAATACTTGGTAAAAACTACAAATACCACGAAAATAGATACTTTTTCCCCGATGAAAGCAAAAAGTTGGCACACCGATCCCGTTTTAAAATATCTATCAAAAATCAGAAAATTATTCGATTCTAATGCAAATATGTTATTTTATTAAGAAACTTTGAGAAAATATTTTGGGATTTTGTTTCATGTCTCTTTTCGATATCGCGTGTATTCTTTTTAATTTTTTTTTTTTGGGGGGGGGGTCTGAAGTCACCCCGATTTATTATGTTTATATAAAAAGAAACCCTTTACGATATTATTTCAGTAAGAAATTCATGAAAATTTATAATGGATAAAAAGCAACTGAAATACAAGCAGAAAATTAATAATGAAATACACTTGAAGTATTACGAAAAATACATTATGAAGAAAGTCAAAAATACTAGACACAATAAACGGACAATGAAAGAAAAATATGGGAATTAACATCTCATCTTGAAATACGTGAGTAAAAAGCTTTCGAAAACGTATAATTTACAGTTGTAACGAAAAGTTTGAACATGGAAATTACTTCTTTATATTTGATCTTCTGCAATGACAGTCATAGTCTGAGGAAAGAAAGAAGATTGTTTTTGGTTTTATTGTTCTAAGGACATGTTAAAACCAGAAAAATACACGATAAGCCGAAAAGGATATTCAAAGAATAAGCTGAATATGAGAATTATAAACTACCTCCTGCGCAAGAAGTGCAAGTTTCTTTTTGTTTAGCATCATGTGACAATACAAAAAAGGCGAATATTGATTATTTTTTGTGCAAGAACATATGTTTGAGTTGGATTAAAATATTTGACATCACAGATAACTACTGTAGCAAAATGACTGCGATACGAGATAGCTCTATGAACAGATATTGTTTTTTTTTACTGGCGGTTATCTTAAAACTTGCCTCCGTCTGTCGATAAATTTAACAGATACAGACTGACTTTAAAAGTGCTTGCGACATCAGTTAATTACATTTATTATTGTCGACGAAGAAAAAGGGAGAGAACTTGCCGACAGACGAAATGGAAATTGCAAATCTCAGCATTAAGCCTAAAAGCTTCTTGTAATTGATACATACCTTCTTTTTTTTTCATTCGGAATCATAACACTCTGATTGTAAATAAGGGCACTTCGACGGGATGTAATGCTTAGCAACTTGTCTCACTAAATCAATTACGACTTAAAAGTGAGTTCGATCCTTGAACCACATCTAAGCTGATTGCAAAGAAAAATGAACTAAATTAAAACAATGAAAAAGTAAATTCCATAAGACTTATTCATTCATATAGTGAAAGAGAAGGTTATTAGGAAAATGGATAATAGTAATATGTTGGTTCTGTTATACTTTTTTTTATATAAATAAGCCGATTTTGTCGCGCAAATTAGAGGTAGAGAGAAAAAGAATAGAATTCAATTAAGATGAGAATAAAGGGTCATTAGTTGTAAAACTGATTATAATAATATATGTTATTTACACGATTTAGATTATTCGGACTATTTTCCTCATCTTTGTTGCCATATTTATCACAACGTTTCGGCCGTTGTACTCTCCACCCTTAATCAGATGGTTGGAATGACGAACTGAATTGGATATCAGTTATATCCTATTAATTCCCTTCTCCAAGTTCCCCACCGCCTTACCAGGTACAGAACTCACACTCTATGTGTCCTGTCACTGGATCTGACTAACGCCTTTATCAACTGTGCCATGTGTCCTTGAGGACATCTGTGTATGTATTTCTGGGTATTATAAAACTAATGTCTTCAGCAACCAGTTTTACCAGTGCTAATATTGCAATTTTTGCTGTTATCATTGCATGTATTTTTCTTATATAACTTATAACTGACATCCATTAGACATGGCACGTGAAACTCGAACAGTCTACCCCAGTGAGCGAAATAAAGGGTTCGATTCGACATTCCAACCACCTGAAGAATGTAAATAGTGTAATAATATAATTTTTATGTATGTGCATGTATGTATGTGTATATATATATATATATATATATATATATATATATATATGTTTGTGTACATTGATTAGTATAAAGCTGCAAATTAAATTTTAGATTAATAATATTTTAATTTTAGAGAAATATTACTAAATTATATTTATTGATATACCGATATGTAATCGCTACCTACTAGTTTTATTAATTTTTGACACAAATCTTAATTTCCTTTTACCAGATTCAGGCATTGCATTGAACAGTTATTAGAATCTTATGACTGATAATATGAAGAAGAAAGAAAACCAAAGAGGAATACAATAATAGTAGTAATAATAATAATGGTAGTAGTGGTGATGATGTTGATGGTGGTGATGATGGTTATAGTGACTGCTCGGTTATTTTTGAATGGTCTTTTGTTATTTATTCGTAATTTACATACAATTTGTATTTTATACTCCATACAATACAAATACTTTTAACAAACTTTTCTTTAAATAATATTAGTATCTATATATTCTATTTATGGGTAAAATATATTCGTGTAATAATAGGATTAGTGAGATTTGAATATAGCTTAATATTATTTAACATAAGAGAAAAAAAAGGCAAAGAAAATTCCGTTGAAGTTATGTGGGAATCTCGTGAATCAGATCGTGTCTCATTGGGATTCAAACGCTTATAAATGAAGATTTTATCGTTGTTGTTAATAATAGCAATAGTAAAAAAAAAATAGGAAGAAGACTGACCCACTGAACGTGTTGGCCCACCATGGTATGGATATGCTCTAGCGTCTACCAACCAGCCTCCACATATAGGTAAATACAAAATAACTATCATGCTGACGCAACGAAAAATATTGTTAAACAACAAGGACCACGATTCCCAGTGAGGAATCAGTCTAGAATCGAAAAGTCCGCAACTGTATCAAACTCTAGCCAACAAGAACTAGAGGAAAATCACACACGAGGACAGTCCTCATAGAGGCTCTCTATATTCATTAAAAGATAATCCGACAAAAAACCCCAATAAATAACTGGTCTAAATGAGAGAAAATTGAAGTAATAGTTGTACTTTACACTCCTACGATAAATCCGACAACGACATTGACCAAAGCCGGCCATAATGTGTGTCGAGAAAAGCATCCTTCAAAAAGACTAAACATCAATGACAAAATTAGTCAGTGTCAGTCGTGACATTATCAGGAAAAAAAAAGAATACCCGACACAGAGCTCGAAATCGTCCGAAAAAAAACATCAGAAATAGATTAAACGTTGACATCTAGGGGCTAAACGCCAACAAACCAGCGGGGATACATGCACAGAAACAACGAGAAACCAGTTTTAATAATACCTCAGAGGTACACAAGCAAACAGAGGAAGATAATGACGAATATAGGAGAGAGAAAGAGAAAGAGATAACAAAAACATGCACTATAAATGGGAGAATGTAAAGGACATGTTTTTTTTCGAGGAAAGACCAGCAATTCCAAAAGAAAGAACCGTCAAGTGAAGTAAACCATCAACCTCGCTAAGCAAGCAATTATAAAGATCAGGGATGACAGGAAAGACTGATGAACCTGACAGAAATGAATTATCTTATATATGAGGCCTTGGCAAAGATCGCAGAAACAATAGGTGAAAGGATAAAAACAGAACGTAAACGAAAACGAAAATTGTCAGTCCGGAAAGAAAACGTAGAAAGTGAAATAAATAAACTACAGGGACAATTGTCACTTAGACAAGGGATCCAAAATGGAAGAAAGAAAAAGGAGGTAACTGAAACAAATCCCTGACATAAAGAATAAGACTGACGTACCAAAAATTAAAGAGAAGCTGAAACGAAGGGACAGAGTTTCAGGCGTTATAAAAAAAAAGGAACGGATTCTTCTGGTAAAACAAGACCTTCACAGAAAATGCCAAGAAACTATATCACTGTCACATAATCAAGGATGGAACAAAACTGGAAAATATGATGAAACAGTCAATTATATTATCTCAGAACATCCGGAACTAGCAAAAATGAACATACCCACAGGCATAACAAGATATAGCCATATGCGCACTGGAAGATATGCAAGAAGCACAAAATCGAAACCACTGAGAGATGGTATGAGCACCAACAAAACGCAGTTACCTAAAACAACGATTTAACTATCCTCTGGAACATACCAATTCAAAGTGACAAGGAAATAAAAGCCAAAAGAACTGATATTATCATAAAAGACAAGAAATTCAGGACGTGTATGCTTATTAACATAACATTACCAACTGAGAGAAACATCTCTATGAAAATTATCGAGAAATTGTCTAAACACAAGGACCTGAAAAACGAGATTAACATAATGTGGGGAATGAAGACCGAAACTGTGCCAACAGTAATCGGAGCTCTGCACCTCGTGAGAAAAAGAATGGAAGATGGTTACTAACAGTGTCGAGTGTCCCAGCTAACATCAACATAAAATTTGCCCAGTAGATCGCTCTACTAAAAACATCGCACATACTAATAAAAGTGCTATCATTTAAATTATAGTATAGTTATCTTATAGGGACTAACGACCATAGTTTGAAACCGATTCTACAGGACACAAAGCAGGAAGCATACCATATAATAATAATAATAATAATAATAATAATAATAATAATAATAATAATAATCCCTGCAGATTGTAACGTATGAAGATCTTCAAAAAATTATCAAAATACATGAATCTCGAAGTGAAAGTCTCAAAAATGTGGCACGTTAGGCCATCAACAATTCTAGTTGTAGATGGAGGCCTCAGATTAATCGGAAATGGTTCCGATAGACTTATTGAAAGGATTCCTGGTAGTCCATGCTTTAAAGAAATACACAAAATTGTACTTACATGTACAGCTCACACATTACGAAGAGCTTTGTCTATGTAGAATGTATGTGATCTTAGGGTATTTTGTTTTACAAAAATGATCAGTTGAAAATGTCACGATGTCATTTCTTACCTTATATCTCTGATTGGGACCCGGAAGGAGATGTGTATACAACAGAAATTCAACGAAATAATAATAATCATGTCTAATTTTATGCCAAACTTTTTAAAAATGTCGCTCTTTTTATACATGTAATTCAAAGAGAGAGAATGAAAGGAAACAAGAACAAAAAAATACGTACATCCTTAAAAGAAATGTGAATGACCACAAGGTTTTATTGTATTACTTTTATGAAAATAGAAACTTTGGCTCGCATGTTAAATACGAACAAAGAAGGAAAAAATAGAGGCAGGAGTTTCAGAGAAGAGATGATGCTTACTTCAGTGTCTGACATTCCAGTAAACACTGTATGATGTCCTAAATTCATCCTTGAATGTCGTAACTCCGTCACTAAACACAAAAAATGAAATACAGTTACTGCAGAGAGGCACATTTACTTTAGGAACTGAACTATATTCCAATCTCACCTACGGAGAAAGGATAAAAAAATGGACATAGTATAACTACATAGACGTCTATGACTGCTGTAAAAAAATGATAATTTTATTGCCAGAATCTCTGTAACAATATTGTTATATTCCAATAACTGTATTAATTACTCGATCTTACCAGCAGCTTTTACAAGTATACAAGTTCTACAATAGCATGTAACCTTCAACAAGCAACCCAGCATTATTCTAGGAAAAACTGTCATAAAATGCTGATCACGGCTCTGATGATCAACGAAGAACATGTTATATTTTAGGTCTAGAAAAAGAGACATATTTCACCTTGAGACGTTATCATTTTCGTTTGCATTTTGTTTTGGTTTTCTTATTAAAAATAATTTGCGATCCTCTAAAATGATAAAATGTCAAAATATCTTCATCTTTTTCTCTTTCTTTTCTCCGAATCTGTTTTACCTTTTTACTATGCTTTCTAAGTGTTTTGAATTTCTAACTGAAAAAAAAAGTTATTTACACGGGAAAACAAATTAGGAACGTATTAAATCATATATTTACGCTGGTTCATGTTTTAATGGGTCAAATAAAGGTTGCCTGAAACCAGTTTTAATTGGGTTTCGAAATGCCTTGAATATGATAAGGATTAAAAAATAAATAAAAATTTGGGAAGAAATTTGACTAAAAAATGGTTAGGAATATGGTAAGATATAAATGTATGTCCTGGAAAGATGTGAAGAGATCAAAAGTAAGAAAGATATAGATATAAGCACAAGCACACATACACAGACACAAACACACTCATACACACATTGTGTGTGTGTCTGTAACACCTTTAACAAAGATCACTCTGGTTCTCGTTTCATGGTCAGGGAATGATATTATTATACTGAGCTCACAGATATACTGATTTTCCACATAAATGCTCATCCATGGGTAAACATTCCGACATTTTGGTGGGTACTATGATAATTATTATATAAAGGTAGAGAGAAAAAGAGGTAAAGAAATGATTAATGACTTGAACAGAAAAGACGCGGAAGTTTGATCGCATAAAAGGCAAGCAAAAAGAGGCAGAAAAGCGAGAGAAATAAATGGCGTGTGAAGGAATATCCAGAGAAAAAAGATGACGCAGGGAGAAAAGAAAAAATAAATTTTTATTGTATATTAATCTTATTATTAAACTTCTTTTTAATGATATTAATAGCTTTATTAATGTTATGATTTTGTTTTACACTGTAATTAAATGGCATGGACATAAATTTAATTTCACTTAGATGTCCTTCGTACAAGTGGGATCTTGTAGAAATTTGTTAACTATTTGCATATAAACTTCACTATTTACTTCATATTATTTAAAAATTTTGACAGTATCCAATTTCCGTTTAATTTTAATCAATTTTTCTATTTGCCAAATGACTGTGCGGACACCATATTTATATATATATATATATATATATATATATATATATATATATATTGTTTATAAGTTATTTTAGTCAGGTAAATTAATATTTAATTAAAACACGCCATTTACTTAAATACATTATATCTATTAAAATGTTGTATAAGCAGAAAATGTGTTAAATAATTGTTAGTCTATTTCATTATATATATATATATATATATATATATATATATATATATATATATATATATATATATATATATATATATATATGCAAAGCAATTAATGGATTTCTTTTTCATCCCACATTATTACTTATTACTATAAATTATAATTTTTGTGGGCATGTTTCTGTAAATATGCCCATTTGATTTTTGTCAATAGAGATACCATTGTTTACCAGAAGAGGTCATCTAAAGTCTTACTAAAGAAACTCTATTTTTTTGTGAAAAGATCGAGCCTGCATTTCTCTTTATTAGTAAAAACACTTTTTAACCAGTTATGATGTTATCATTTCAGACCCGCAGGTTCTTACAGTAAAACCAGGTTTTAATTAACTTCCTTACGGAATGTATATTTTAAAGTCCAAACCATAGATTATCTAAGCCAATACACGTTAATTTCACTGTTAAAAAGAAAAACTGAGATGCCAATTTTAAAATGTCTACACGCTAAAAATAATATTAATAGGAATAATATATATTTCTAATGAAAAGTAGAATCAAAAGAAATAAAATACAAGATAAAAGCTATATAATTGTAATTCTCGAAAAAATATGTAAAAGCTTTTATAATGTAAAATATATGTTTAAGTTAATGGCGTCATGGAGAATTGCTCTAATTTTAATGAAATTTATTGTAAATTTGCTTTTAGTAATTCTTGAAAAAATTGAATGATCATTTTCAGTACAAGTAGACAGACCGTCCTTCTGCAGAAGATTGGTGTCACACATTCTTCCTAACTATCACTTGGCGTCGTACCGTGAGTAGCTTAGTAAATATAAAATGGGTTCAAGACACAAAGGTAAATCTAATCTGCTTTCTTTTTCTTTTACAAAGGTAAACTTCTAAGAAACTAACGTTTATTGAAAAGTATTGATAAATTACAACCTCTTGAAAGTATCAAATGTATCTTTTCTGTATAGATTGTTGTGCTTACGATTAGAACATGGTCAACGTCGCCAATTAAATATTATTCAGCTGATAAGGTTCGTTCAGTCAATTAATAGTCCGTAACAATCACCGTATCTGATTGTATTCACAGGGGTCTATCAGATAACAGATTTTATTTATACCGTGTATGCGGACGAGCAAGTTTAATTTGAGCTTACAACCTGATCCCATAGACACTAAAACCGATTAATAATGTACTTTTTTGTGAGTAAATGGAAGACAGATTTATTTTTGGTTCTGACGCTGTTAATTAAAAGTTGAACGGAAGGAAAAAAACACAGGATACTGCTACCTTGTACAATCCTTTTTCTTTACAAATAATTATTTTAAAATAAATCACGTAAGTAAATGAACAGGAATCAAATTATATATATTATATTACGATGGTGATATGGTGTTCGATAAACACACACACACATACACACACACACACCATGAATGTTTCAAAACTTAAGTGATTATCAGACCATATTCAGTGTTGTTTTTTATGACTAAACTATTTCTAGAAACGCTCTATTCACGATATGTCAAAATTTCAACTGTTTATATATTAGGCAACTGTATGACAAAGGGTAACGCTTCGTTCTCTCGATATATATATATATATATATATATATATATATATATATACATACATATATATATATATATATATATATATATATATATATATTGCATCTAATATGAAACAGCCTGTCGCCTCTGAGTTTTGAGTTCAATGTTCACTTTTATATTTATATTTACATACGCTCTATTTCTGATATTGAGCACTTTATGCCATAAATATAGCACACCTTAAAATTATATTTCTTTATATGTGTGTGTGTGCGTGTATGTGTATGTGTGTGTGTGCGTGTATGTGTATGTGTGTGTAAACCTTAGAATATAGCTCAAATATGTATATGTAAAAGGATAATATGAATAACAGCAAGAAGGAAAACTTATCTTAGCAATAACATTTACTCATATCACTTAGTATTCGCCATAATTTACCTTGACTTCCAGTAAGTCTGATGCATATTTACGAGCGTTTTTAAAAGTAAAAAGTTTGAAAAAAATACTCTTTTTACGTGTTATAAATAATTGCAAAATAAAATCCTTATATTTTCATTGACAAAGTCCATCATAGGACGTAACGTGTCGACGACGATAAGTTATCCTTTTTTCATTATTCGTGTGGAAATTATATATATATATATATATATATATATATATATATGAACTTTTTTGTTGTTGGGAGGAACCCAACCAGACAGTTATAAAAGCATTTTTGATACACCCTGTTTATATAGCGAGAGAGGTCACTAAATTAGGTAGACACTTAGAATAACTGCATTGAACTCTTTTTTTTTACTTTAGAACAACCTCAGTTTTATTTTACATGGATTCTGTGAAGCTCTAAAAGCACTCTTTACTAATCTGGATCCATACCATATAGCATCCAGAATTCTTGTAGATTGTTTGTTTGCACATACAAGATTCGAAATTCTTTTTCTACTCCATAGCAAATATGCTTTATTGGAGATCCGTTGATTTTAGCGGCCACTTTAACGCAGAAAAAATAATTGGTCTGTTTCACGAACCGTTCTAATATTATTTTTCAGTTGTAATACGGTGCGATTACCACCAGAGGAGAGGAGTTCCCTTGTTATACATTGATTCACATGGCTAAGCACCAAAACCTACTAGGCATGGCGATTTAAACGACTTTTATTGATCCCAAGATTCGTAATATATACCAAGAAAAGATTTCCATATCATTACGCCACTATCATTACATAGAAAGGTTGATACAAGTTAAATTTTATCCATAATTTTACACTGTTTATGCTAAATTTTGGCTCTTACATCCGAATGTTACCGTAAAAAGCGATAATCATCAGATCAAGCAACAATTTTACAAATTTTGATTTTCTTGATACATTACGCATAGCCGTCTGAGTTTCTTGTTCTTATCTGACAGGAGTAGCACCTGGCTTGGTTTTCTGATGCTGTAGCCCATCTCTTACAATGTTATGTGTTCATTAATGATCTTCTCTATACCTATGTTATGTAAGAGTGGGTGTTAAGCTATTTTTGCTTTTCATTTAGTTTGAATCAGTCTGTTCATTCTTCACCGACCTGTTACATCCACAAGGTATTTTAATCCAGAGAATTACCGCTCATTGGAATATTTTCTTTTGCTGGCAATTCTCTGTAAATATGAGAGATAATTGTGCATTTAAATCTTCGTAGATGAGTAGTTTTTTTAAAATACTCAGATCCGCTTCTCTGGCACCAACAGCCGTGCCATGTTTGATGTCACTTAAACACCTTTATTTCCCCATACTAATACATGTAATTAAATTCAGCAGATTGCCATTACCATGATTAAATGCCTATACCCATTAAATTACTATCACGTTATTTTCTGATTGCATAAAAGAGAATATCTATATGTAATGAACATTATAAATATTTTGATGCAGAACTACTGAGATGGCTTTTGAGCACGAAAAGGTGATAAGCATGATTGCATCAACGGATGAAAGGGAAATTTGGCAAGATGAAATTTTCTAATTAGAATTTTCAGTCATATATTTCCTCTCAAAACTAGTTCAACGATTTGTTTTATATATTTTATGAAAAAGGAGATAACCTAAAAGACATTATTACGATCGATTCTGACAGCAGTTCATGTTGCAATAGCTGGATTCTTTCATAAAGTACTAAAAATCGACAATTTATGCGTATCATTTTTATTTAGAGTGTATAGTAAATATTTTATACACTCATCAAGATCATTTCTCCTGTGGTAAAAGGCATTTGTTGATAGTTTTTTTTTTCTTTTATTTAACAATGGCTTATAGAAGGTTCATTCCGTCATTAGATCTGAAATGACGATGTTTTTCCCTGGTGCTCCGACTACATGAATTTAAGCGTGCTACAAGATTGCCATCTAGGTCCGAGCTGTTTACTGTTGAAATAGCTAATGCAAGCGCCACTTCTACTCCATCACTTTCTTTTCTCACACTTTCTGCCTGTGGAACTCCTTTCCATTTTACTTACTTTCCTGATAACTACAATCTCCAAAAATTTAAATGCAACATCAATCGCCACTTTCTATATTCTTGAATCTCGTTTATCTTTTGCCTTTTTCTCAATCCTCCCTATACTCAGGCTTTTCTCTCTTTCACTCCCTGTGTACTAATGGCATTACCGCCTTGCTTGGGGTGAAATTATTTAAAAAGTCATTAAAAGAAACAGGCATGTTTTTGATAATAGCTTGAAGTTTACTTGCATTAATATTCGAAAGTTAATGTGCTTTAACAAAAGAAAGAACACCCTTTATATTTGGCTGGTACGTTGGATGCTTATTAAACCTTGATTGAAAATAATCTCGAAGAAGGACAGCTAAATTCAAAACTGGTTGGAGGTGGGCAACCAACTCCCTCTCGTAAACGTATTTGCCACAGAAATCACAGCTGCAACATCTTTTCCAATTGACTAAATATACCTTGCTCTGTCACTTCACCCTTCAAAAGAAATCACAGCTGCAACATCTTTTCCAATTGACTAAATATACCTTGCTCGGTTACTTCACCCTTCAAAAGATAATAAATCTAATAATCCGTCTGGGACATTAAAATTTTGTCAACTTCTCTAATAAAGACAGCGCAATAGGTAGTACCTGTAATGCGTGTATTTTTATCCAATGCGTTCGAATGCTTTTCAAAATCTTGCAGTGATATTCAATTGCAAGCTTGAATTACTTGATAAATCAATGATACTAGACCACCAGTATTAGATGAGAAGCTGGTGCTTACATGTATGTTCCTTTTCCCAGGACAAAGAATTTCAATAGCCATAGTCTTTGCTGAGAGGAAAAAATACTCTTTCACTGGTTTTATCCAAGTTGGAAAAAAGGAATGTTGCTTCGTAAGAGCTGTGTTTAGCACCCATCTTTTCGTCTCTTATGCTAGTGAATGCATCGTACTGAGCACGGTTTGTTCATTTATAATGTCTCTATGACATACGCTTTTCAAACAGTAGATAATCAAGCATTTACTTTATCATTTATAACACAAGTTCAGTGAGTTCATTATGTTATTTTTAACCGACATATCTATGTTGCTCCTATGGATGACCAGATGATAATCCGAAGCTTTGCAGCTGATGACAAACAATATGTAAGATTTCTGAAGACCTTGGATCAAAACATTCGTTCTCTTGTATAAAAACAGCAAAAACTACATAAAAATAAACACTATATTCCCCATCTCTCATTTAATCTATCTCTATATAAAATCTGTGGCTTCCGTTAGTCAGTCCGTCACAGCAATATATTGACCGATCAAAACTAAAGTTTGGGAGAAATACTAACAGGTAAGGGGGTACAAAGTGCAGTTGATCTTACTAGGGTACGTAACAACCGCGAAGTTGGTTTTTGTATATTAAAAAAAAAATCAGATTATTCAATTTTCAGTGATTGGTTTGCGAAATTGAACGAAACGTAGAGTTTGTAAATCTTGGCAAAAAAGTTAGCGATACATGCAACAATACTAAACACAGCCAGGATATCAACAAGCGTCAGGGAGTTGCAAAAAATTCTAGTACATATAAATCGAAAATCACAGTATTTCAAACATGCCTCAAAAACTGAATATATATATATATATATATATATATATATATATATATATATATATTGAATCTAGGACAATGGAAAGAATCTATTATATATATGCCCCAAACGTTATATTTTAAAATTTATGAAGAGAAAATTAAATTTGTGTCTTTCTGTCTGTCTGTGATTTTATATATATATATATATATATATATATATATATATATATATATATATATATATATATATATATATATATATATATGTATATTCAGTTTTTGACGCATGTTTGAAATACTGTGTGCGCATGCGTGCCTTAAAAGCAAAACCCCATCTGAAAGTTTTTATTGCGCATTCTTTTATATAGTTCATTCTTTGTTACCATGACTACACCGCCTGATCTTTTCTTGATAGATCATTCGTATAATTGTGTCGCGAGCGTTTCGGCTATCCAGTACAAACGTCACAAGGTGCAAGCCAATCGATACCGGTAGCGCGTCTTCTAAATATACCACCAGAAAAAAAATCATCAGTTTCCCCAGAGATGTGTGACTGTCCTTGTTGTTTTCGACTCCAACTTCTGATATGCTAGCCCTCGAGTGCATGTGGCCAAAACGCAACAAGTAATTGTGTGGTATATTCTATGCGTTGAAAGAGTCATTCAGATTACAAACTTTTTTTTCTTATGCTTTTAACATAAGTTTTTTTTTTTTTTTCATTTTTTAAAAATTAAATGATAAATATAACAGTAAATGCTTAAAATACAAATTCATAATTTTAAGTTTTCAACAATCGTGACATCATCGTGCAAAGTAGTATTTTATCTTAACATCTTCACTTCATTATTCTACTAGTATAATTTTAACTTGTATAGTTTGAGATTCCAACATGTTACTCTCCGTAAAGTAAACCTCTTCCTTTCTAATATCTTCCTCGATCAAATATTAGATTCAATAATCAATGTTTTTTACTTACATCCAATGTGGCTTGGTTCAATAAGCGGCCGAGAGTCCTGCTAAAGTTTGAAGTGTCTTCTTTTTAAATACTTCCTCAGTTTGCTGTCGACAGTGACGCTCCTCTTCCAAACAAGTGTAAAATGTGATCTGAAATAACAGTAGTTCGTTGTACGCTCCACCATCATTTATCACCTCCCTGTATTCCAAACGTGGGATTTGTTTGTGGCAATTTACTCCGCTATTGCTTATAGTATCCCGTGTTCTAAAATGGAACATCTAAATACAACTAGCTTCTGTTTAAATTTGGTGATCGAATAAGAACCGTTACTTTCAGTTTTGTCCATCAACTCTAACAGAAACGAACGTTAGTAATTTTGTCTGATGTTTAGAAGGATGCTATTCTTTGTAAAATGCTGATCACAGACCGATATTAGTTAGAGTTTATTAGAGAATAATAACAATTTCAGGTTAATCGGCTTTTAACTATAAAAAAAGAAAACAAAAACGATCACAAACCGACCGACTGAAACTGATTTTTGTCTTTACTTTTTGCAGCAACAGAAACATTTTTATTGAACGACAAAATTTCTGTTCGAACATAAAGGTCACCGAGTTTTCAAAAAATAAATTTATCAAAAGAGCATTTCAATTCCGAATTCTGTCATCGATATTTTACTCAAGGAAAAGGTGCACCAAATAATGCATTAATATTGTTCATCTAATTAGACTCCTAATTAACAAATTATTTTAGGTAATATTTATTTTTTATTTGATCCATCAAATTCTTATAAATAGCCGAAATCAATTTCAGTAATCAGTAATCGATTGGGTTTCTTTCCATTTCATGCCGCATACATTTTTAAACTTCGATTTTCACGGCTATTCGTAGCTTAGATTTTTTTTACTCACAGAGCGCTGAACGACAGCTTTTGTCGTAACATGTTAAATTCTGTGAATACTTTTTCTTACATATACCCAGACGCACACATGATATTAAGAAATTTGACTTCTATACACAAACTACACATATCCTTCATAATAAAACGCTCGCTTAATAAAAACATATTGTACAACAAAGAACTTGTGAAAGAAAAGTACTAATTACTACTTATATTAATTATCAAAAAATAGTTTTTTACATTACAGAGGCTTCATATTCTTTTTGCATGAAGAAAGAATTCTATGTGAATGGATTTTTTTGCAAACTAAATATTACAAACATTGATTTATGACATAAAAAGGTAACGTTAATCAAACCATTTTTACCCTTGTTGACGATGTGAGTCGAAGCACGTAGCACACATCGTGTCTAATAATTTGCACGTCACTGACATCACGATTGTACAAGTTAACAGTTTTGTTGACATTTATTAGAGTCAATCACTTATTAACAACATCAGATCAAAAGATGACACTGTTTATGGTAGTCATAAAGAACAACAAGATACTCTAGAGAAAATATTAAAGGAAAGTGGTAAATTGTAAAGTTAAAGGGACGCACATGTAGTCAAAGGATCATTTTTTCCAGCATCTTTAACAACGGATCCCTATTTACAAGCTCAACTTGAGGTCTGGGTTGAGTTTAAGGCCTAATAGTTTCTCAAGACACGGGGCCTCCCTAAGAGAATATCTATTCATCGTGATTGGTTCGGCGATGACAGAATATAACTATTTAGGTGATCAACAACCTTATTATTGATTTTAGTCTCAAAAAGCTTACTGAGGAGACTGATGGCTCTATACTGAGAGGGGGGTGAACGTTTACTTATGTTCTTGAAAACCGGGCATAAGCTTGTCATCTTCCACAGACTTGAAAAATATTTCTCCTTCAAGCAGTAGTTAAATAATTTCGCTAATATCGAGCATAATCCCGGGTATATATTCGTAAGAACAAGCACTGTGATGATGTCTGGGTCAGTGGTTTTCCTAGTGTCAAGAGTTTTGATAAGTCTTGAGATTTTTCGGGCTGTAATAAAAATATTACTGAGATTGCGCTCAGTGAGATGTCCTCTAATGTTGAGTTAGAGGCAAAGATCGATTTGAAGAGCTACGTTTTATCTGACGATATAGTAGTGGGTACAGGCGCTTTGTTTCTATTCAGAATTTTGTCGGAGATACAATTTAGTTCTTTTCAACCTTGTTATGGGCCACTAGTGCATAGCTACAGGTTGCATTTTCCAGAACTTTCGTGAAGGGATTGTGGGCGTTTCTGAATGCAGCATCTGTCCAACTACGATGCTCTTCTTGATCGATATTGAATAATAATTACGGTGATCTATGGCTGCAGCGCATACAAGGGTGAACCAGAGCTATTGGTTCGGTCTGTGCTGGAATATATTTTTTTGTATATGGGGCATGTTAAACTCCATGAAGGATCCATTTTGAGATGATAGCAGTAGTTTTTGATGTAGTATTTCTGAAGGTTGAGACAGTAGCTTCTGCTACGTAAGCACTAAAGCTATCCCAGTTTGCTTTCGTGTAGCTGAAAATCGTTCTATGACACGGCAAACAAGGGGATGCCTTTGGTTTGGCATCATTTTGGACTCTGACAAGAAAATTATGTGACGTACCCAAGCGGGGTAAAACTTCTACAAAGCATTTTTCAAGGCAGGATGTAAGAAAGAGTTCAAGGAGATTCGCTTAATTTTGTGTTGCATTAGGAGCGGGGAGGATTTTTTCAATGATCTGCGTTAATTCATCGACGAAAGAGAAAACTCTGCAGTATCTAACTCATTCATAAATTTTCTTCTAGTGGACTAACCTCTCATTGTGGTGAATACTGACGTTACCACAGGTAATATCGATAATGAATTCCCATCACCTAGATTTTAAGCTAGGTGATGGGAATTCATTTTGGATACTATCACTACACTCAGATATTCGGTCTTAAATTAGAGTTCCATCGTCTTGAAAATAATAGAGAGTGAAAATTAAT
Organism: Acanthosepion lycidas; assembly: GCA_963932145.1. Classification (NCBI taxonomy): domain Eukaryota; kingdom Metazoa; phylum Mollusca; class Cephalopoda; order Sepiida; family Sepiidae; genus Acanthosepion; species Acanthosepion lycidas. The sequence continues at coordinate 39,953,603 of OZ010573.1, read as the reverse complement.
GTGATAATGTAGATAAGTACCACTCGGAAGCATATATACAGGAGATCAGGTTCCTCGTACAGAAAATTTTGTTTCAATATAGGAAGGGAAAATGCGACACTGAAATCTGAGGGTGAATTGGCTATAGAGAGTGACCTTAAAAAACACTTTCGTTAATATCAATGAAAAATGCGGAACTGCTATGTATTATCGATCCTTCTATATTGCAGTTTCTTCACAGGTGAAGAAGACACTTTAAGTAATAGACATGCGGTTCTCCACAAGAATGCAGAAAATAGCATGAACTGATCAGGTGACCAAAGAGGAAGTTTGGAAACAAAAACTGATACTTAGAAGGAAAGCTGAAATTTCTAGAGTACATAATGAAGAAAAAAAATGAGGCTTTGAAAATTTGACACTTACAGGATAGACTGCAGCAAGATGTGCGGAGAGGAACTGTTAGTAATCTAACTAATCTATAAGCTTATGTAAATGAATGGTAGACCCGGGAGAGAAGCTACTAAAAATATGCTTCTAAGCTGTAAAAGGAAGTTGTAAAGAGTCATTATCTACGTTCTGAAGAATTACAGCACATAAAAGAAAAAGCATTCCATGCCGTGTACAGAGTATCTTCTGGACCAAATAAATAGTGTTGACAACTTGGAATATAGTACTGATCTCATAATTATCCAACTTACATTAAAATATTTTTACTTTTTAAACACTATCATTTATTTCTTAAAATTATATATTGAAGATGGGGCCAGATGGAAAAAGAATTTAAGATTTTACCAAATTTTAAATTCAATCTTTTATAGAATTTTGAAGAAATTGAAGAAATTCAAGCTTCTACATGGTTGGAATACACAATTCATATAAGTAGTAAGTAAACATGTACTTAGTACTAATCCTCAGTAGCTACCGTTCAATGACATGTTGAAAAATATATTTTATTGTAAAGGATCCTGTCTACCACTAAGTAGATTAAATATGAAAAATTACAATGAAAGCTTCAAAGTTATACGGAGTAAAGAAATTTAAAAAAAAAAGCTAGAACAGTAATATCATATATTGCTTAGAAATTATTAACCGACTGACATTTTTAACTGGGAGACCTAACGAATCACTTTCACAGAGCAGAATGCGCAGTAATTGAATAGAAGTCAGATGATACACCAGTCAAATATCAACTGGATGTGTAATGGTAGCAAAACGGTAAACATAATCGATGACGGAATCGGTGAAACAAGTTCAAATTTTGGCTTAAATAATTACTTATTTATGAGTAACGTTCGTAAAGGAAAGCAAGGCGAGCTGACTAATTTAACTTTAAGAAGAAAGAATACTTAGTTGTCAGTAAAAGGAGAGACAGTCCAAAAAGTGAGCTACTTATTTGAGACGCCAAAATGAAGAAAGTACAGATTTACCTCTCTCTGGGTACTGCAGCAAAATAACAGAAAGTGCAACACTGAAATCTGAAAACGCATCAGGGTGAGGGTAATATTCCCTTATAAGAAAACCTTCTGCATTTATTAACCGATCAACTGAAATCTTAAAATCTTTCTCCTAAAAACAATTTCTCAGAAAAATAGGTTTCAAAAGATCAGTAGGTGTCATCACTCTTTCCAGTATTTATGGAGTTATCTTTGCTAACCTTTTATTTGAAGTAGTGTAGAATGTTAACATCTTGATTATGTCATCGTTTTCATGATATCCATTCAGATGTTACTGCTAATGAAAGTCCTTAAGTGATGTGTTTCCTATTATTTGGTACAATTCTTTGTTTGCAATTTTGTAGCGCCAGATCACAATGTTCAAAAAAGGCTTCATTCGCTCAAAACCAGTTTAATTATTAGGTTGGTGCAAAAATAATGTCGTTTTCTCACATATGTTACTATGTGAGAAAACGACATTATTTTTGCACCAACCTAATATTTATCCTCGAAAGCAGTTCTATACAGCGGTGAGTTTAGGTATTTCCGAACGGGTTTGACGCCATGCTTTACAGACACATAAATGTCTTAATCTGACGAGGCTATTTAAGAACATTTGAATTTTCATGTTACTGTTTTGTTTTTGTAGCAACTTCCAATTTTCGGCGAGACTACCTCTAGCGCATCCCATTTTGTGTTCAATTTCCTTAATATTGAAGGACTCCTTTCAGAAACATGAGATAAGAAGATGTCCTTAGAACAAAAGAAGTGAGTACTGAACTGTTATGTAATATATTATCTCCTACAGGGCATTAAATGCTTGACAATATCTTCGCAAACGAAGTGACTTGAAGCGGGAGAAAGAGTTCTACCGACAAATGTTGAGAATACCATGACATAATATGTAATTAAGAAGGAATGTTTAATGAGAACAGGATTGATTGATTTTTACGGTTTATCAATCCTTTTTAAGATATTCTGGATTGTAAGAATAATACTTCTATTGCATTAGCATTCTTTAGATATTTTTTTCCAGATAAGAGTCCTACTATTTAATGCATGACTATGGATGAGGAGAGAGATTCAAAGGTATTTGCGCCTAAGTGAAGTTAACGAACTTGACTGGAACTCGAACTCTGCTCTCCGATTACTCATTCAAAGCCGCTGTTTATTACACCACCAGCACATCCTAAAGGAGAATAGAAACCACAAGGAAACCGATATTGACGATAAGAAAGAGAGAGCTGGAATTTCTGGGAGATATATTAAAAGAAAGAGATTTAGGGATTTAATCCTCATATGATGTACTGAAATTAACAGAAGCAAGAAACAAAGCTTGGAAATTTTATATTCGCTGATTATACCGAAATTAACAGAAGCAAGAAACAAGGCTTGGCAATTTTATATTCGCTGATTATACTAAATCCAAGATAAGTAGGAGAAACAGTGCATAAACTATTTAAAGAGTTTGGATGAATGAATGGGAGATCAAGGACAAAGAGAGTAACAGGGCAAATATTACTTTGAAGAATAAGAGTCAGGAAGTCGTGGCGAGTCATGATCGTTCTCTTCATGAAGTGAAATGGCACAAAACATTTTTGCTTTAATAGATGATGCATTTTATCGTAACTCACAAAATCACTACGTTACATATACGGGAAATAAAGAATAAACTTTTCATGAAATTCGATCATCTCACAGCTTCACAAGACTGCTTTTCTGAGGCAGCAGACTAGATTATGAAGTGTGATGGGGAATCAGCTTCAGTCTCTCTCTCTCTCTCTCTCTCTCTCTCTCTCTCTATATATATATATATATATATATATATATATATATATATATACATTATTCTCATTAAACTTTTGATACGCCACCATATTTTTGTATAGATGAGTGCAATTAGTTGTAATATTATTCAAAGTTTTTGAGCAAAAAATTATCACTATTTTTATTTTTGTTATTTTTTTCCAACAATGATTTATACTCACTTCACATTAATTACCAACAGAAAAATCAACCATTCCTAATAAATCAGTGAAGTAATGAATTATTGTTTTTTTTTTCTTTCTATGTACCATGTCCTTTCAGGACGTAGGCGATTATGGCTCTCCACCTCCCTCTATCCCTTGCAGATCTCAACAATTTCCTTCCCTCTGCCACTTCCTCCAGACCATGTTCTGTCACCCACTTGCTTAAGGCCGCTAGGTATGCCAAGCGTTGTTTTCCCTTGTCTCTCTTTCCCTCTATTCATGTGAGTATCAGATTCTCCAAGCCCTTTTTCTTCATTATGTATCACGGGAACTTCAGATATCTCTTCCTGATGTCAAATATAAGCCTCCTCCTTGTTTGAATCCTCTCTAAGACCTCATCGTTGCTCACACGCACGGTCCATAAAACCCTTAGCACCCTACTGTAGAACCACATATCCGTCGCCTCGAGTCTCTTCTTCATTTTTGATGAAATCGTCCAACATTTGAAGGACAGATGCCACTTAACAGCTCAGTGTTCTTTTCTTTGTTACCAAGGAAAACCTCCTGTCTCGCAATACTCTGTCCAGCTTTTGGAATGTGTCCTTGGCCATCCCAATACGTCTACGGATCTCAGTGTCGCATTTACAGTCCTCTGTCAGAACGCTTTCCAGATATTTAAACTTCCGCGCCTGCATGATTCTAGTGTTCCCGACCTGCAAAATTGTATTTCGGGCTCATCCTTTTAATGATGACCATACATTATGTTTTCTTTTATTGTTGCTGGTCAAATTAAACTACTACAATCTTTTACAACATACTTGGAGATAAGAGGACAACCAAATAATGCATACTCTCCCAAGAAAAGGCAAGAAGGATGCAGCATCGGGCTTCAAAATTCTACTAGGTCAGTGAATAATTTGACTTTTTAATCATATAATACAGATATGTTCTCAGAAACATTTAAACCTACAAATAGTCTTCGAAGAGATCAGGTTGAACATCTCTCCTCTATCAAAAATAGTTTTACTGCTAGATTAGTTTGAGCCTATACTGAATAAAAATTATTAGAAAATATGTGTTGTATTTAAAAGATAAACATGAAAAGCAATCTTCGATATGGCATTAACAAGTAGAGGTGACATATATGCAACTTTTACAGATGGACAAAACCATGTCATATACCATAATTTCTTGTGTATATTGTGACTCCTATTTTCAGAAGCTATATACAGGGAATTATTTACATCATTGAGTATAATACTTCCTCGTATTACTGCCATACCCATGTAAGTTTTTTTTAACGTTATACCATATTATCCATTAAAATTTCAATGTCGTACATGTTTTAATAAAATATTTAATTTTTTATATTATTAAAGAATAGAAATAAGCCGAATGTTTAGCTATTGTGCGTTTCTTCTGATATCCAATTCAAAATTTAATGTCGAACTGTCGAGGAAAGGTGCTAACGAGGCAAGTGTTTCAAAGAACAGATATTGCTAACATATTAAATACCTTTTGTAAACAACTTTTATCAACACATGTCTATTTTGTGTTTTATTATGTATTGCACTGAATATTTTTAATCTTGCTTTTTCAAATAAGGTTTTTTAAGCCGATTAAAAATTTCGGAAAACACGTAATTATGCATAATACGATACCTTTTTGCCTTTAATTCTGTTCAAGAAAATACGGTATGCAGCTTTCACAGTTGGAGAAAAACGCCGACATACATCACAGTTGGGATGAGGAACAACGACATACATCACTGTTGGGGTGGAGAAACACCGACGTACATCACATTTGATGTGGGGGAAGCACCGACATGCATCACAGTTGGTTGGCGAGGTAGAAACACCGGCATGCATCACAGTTGATTAGGGGGGAGAGAAATACTGACATAAATCACAGTTGGGTGGGGAGACACCGACATGCATCACAGTTGGAGTGGGGAGAAACACCGACATACATCAGAGTTGGAGTGGAGAGAAACACCGACATACATCAGAGTTGGAGTGGGGAGAAACACCGACATACATCAGAGTTGGGGGGAAAACACTGACATACTTCACAGTTCGCGGGAACACTGACAAACGTCATAGTTGGGGGTGGGGAAACAGCGACATATATTCACGTATATGGCATATATGCATATTTACATTTAGGATAAACTTTGATAAAACATTCACAAATAAAAAAGCAAAATATATATGAAATATTCATAAAATATATCGCCGTAGTGTCTCATGTAACATTTTAAACCTTTAAATTGACTGCTACGATCTCTGCTCCTATCAATGTTTTTATCTTTGTGTTTTCCTCAGCCCTAACGTCATTGCATGTCCATAACTGTGGTTCTCTGGGAAAAATTACAAGACATTCATATCAAATAATATGATTTACTTGTTTAAGGTTCCTCTGACAATATATTCATGCATAGAACGCAAAACAATCAAGTTTACATTGTCATGAAGGTCTAACATAATGTGTGTTTTCTTCGAAACGAAGAATTTACTGTATGAAAACAACATATCCATTATGGAGCCCTGCAAATTAAATTATTGCCGATTCAATTTTTATACAACCACTCGAAGATCCCCACGCCATACACCAAAAACGATTCTATCAATTGATTCCACAAACATATCGAGGAATTCATCAAGGAAGAATAAGGTAAAAATCTATCATGTGTTTTTATATAGCAATTCACCGTTACGTTACTACAGTGCTATATAATTTTAGTACTATTGATAATATAGTGAATGCACCTGGAAGACGAGCACGCACACAAAATGTTCTTGAATTGAAAGCATTATTTAGAGATTAGAGGAATAATTGTGACTATCCAGATCGCAGTCATGTTGAAGTTCGCAAGAATACAGAAGAAGGACATTGAGATACGAGTAGAATTTTTTACACTTATCGTAGAGTAAAAATCACAAGATAACTTATATGAACTTGCGAATGATTTTACAGAGTGAAAGAAAATGGAATAGAAGAAAAAAATACATGATAAAATAAATCGATGGAAACTGTTCGGAGACAGGATTCGGGACCAGAATGTGCGCAGATTCAGGCTTCCGAACCAAATGCGCAGAGTTTGGTTTTACGGAATATCAACCTCAATTGGGTTATTTAATGACAACAAAATTTTTATTGCTGACAATATTTTTTTCCAAAATGTATTGCTGGTAATGTTTTTTTCTTTCAAAAATCTATTACTGGTAATATTTTTCCAAAATTGTATTGCTGGTAACATGTTTCAAAAATGTATAGCTGGTAATATTTTTTCCAAAAATGTATAGCTGATAAAATTTTTCCAAAGAAATTTATTGCGGGCAATATTTTTTCTAATAATGTATTGCTGTTAATATTTTATTTGAAATAATTTACCTTTAAAAATGTATTGCTGGCAATAATTTTCCCTTCACAAAAGCATTGCTAGTAATAAATTTTCCTAAAAAAATGTATCTGGTAATAATTTTTCCTTCAAAATTGTATCTCCGATAATAATTTTTCCTTCAAAACTATATTACTGGAAAAAACTTTTCCTTCAAAACTATATTGCTGGAAAAAACTTTTTCTTCAAAAATGTATTGCTGGCAATAATTTTTTCTCAACAATGTATTGCTGTTAATAATTTTTACTTCATAAAAGTATTGCTTGTAATTTTCTTTCTCGAAAATGTATTTCTGGTAATTACATTTCCCTCAAAAATGTATTGCTGGTAATAATACCTTTTTTTACACCTCAACAGCAATGCTCTAGATCAGAACAACGTCAAGAGTCCACATCACATCATCCTCAAAAAAAAAATCAAATTTTGTCAGATATTGAATATAACTACTTCAGTATACCACCTTCAAAGAAGTCGCAAAACTGAGGAAATATTAACTTTACTGGAAATCCGAAAAAAATGAAAAACTTTAAAGAGAAAATTATGTATCGTTATTGGTACACTTTGGAAGAACTCTGAAAAGCATTGCACAAATTTTGGAAGAATCGAAAACATTACCAAGAGTGCGAGAATATATATAAAATAAAACTTGCTTTCACTTTATCTTCAATTAACCTCGCCTATACCTATTAAAAAATTATGAAAGATATAGAGGAAAATTAATGGATACCTATTTACCAGCATATTTGGAGTACTGTAACATAGTTTAAGTATTAAATATGTGGTTTATTTTATGTTAATCTACCAAATTTGACATTAACGTGTTAACCTTATATGAATGTTGACTGGATGATCGATATTTTTTATGGCTTATAAACGCTTCTGATATTGAACGTATTTCTGCGAAAGGGAAAATGGCAGACTGTGAAACTGGAAGTCGAAAAACGAAGAAATACTACCATAGTTATTCTTATTCAGTGTTCGTAACCTTCCCTCAGTAACTCGAATTCAACAGGACAAATTGAAATGATGTTAAGAATGAGAAATGTATTTATTATGTCAACGAGGAATACTAATCCCAAAGCAGAAGGCGATAAAATATTTCTCTCGTATCCGATAACACAAAGAGGTAAAATAAACAACTTCTAATGTTCGAAAGATCTAACTCAAAGAGTATTAGACAACTTCAGTCGTGTTATCATTACATGTAACATCGCATTGGGCTGGATTTGGTTTCAGGACCATTATGCAGTAGAATTTAATTCTGCCTACAGACGTACTTATTATCGATGTTGACTTTATAGCTATTTATTTAAAGAAACAACAATTCCAATACTGATTGTCGCTTTGGGTTCTTCGTTTAGAAACAAATTTAAAACTCGTGATGTCAAATTGAAAACGAATTTATTAATTTGAAATTTTGTAAGTTATTGAAAAAAAAGAGGAACTTGATTTATTTAAACAATGATTTCTCCTGTCAAGAGTCTCAATATGTACAACAGTTCTTATCTCCAGGATGTTATAGTTGCAAGGGTTTCTGGCTCAAACAGTTGTTCAGCTAATCTCTTAGCCATTATCTTAGTGACATGCCAGCAAAGAGATATTTGCTTCAAAATGTCTGAGACAACTATATGTGGATAACATGGCTTTCTCAAAAGCAAGCTCAGTCAATATTTTAATTCTGCTAGTCTTTTAATCATTACTCACTTTCAAGCTCCCAAGAAATAAACGGTAAATATTTTCTACAATATACATGCAAGATCTCTATTTCTAAGTTATCAATTAAGGTTCAAACTAGTGCGGAACGGCTTGCGATATCAGCATACAAAATAGTGTTTTCTGATAGACACACTTAGTTGATATTTTTATTTTATTTTACAATGATATCCACCCTGTAAACGACCCAAGAGCCACTTTAGGTAGAGGGTTATAGAGTAAGAGGCATCGTTTATGGGGATATGTGGAGAAGATAACGGTTGAAACTAAACTTGACCAGTTGAAGATTGCAGTGTTCATCTTGAGAGTCGGTTGCACAGAGCGGTGGTTCGTGGGAAGAAGCTGCTCGAGTGGAACTTATATCTCACCAATGAAATACGAATAATTAGGGTAGTTCTAATAGCATGTAACAGTGTTGCATAGTTTTAAGCAACAGCAAATTTCTAATCATTGTGATTTTATAAGTGTGTATTTGGTACGATTTTTTTACAGATGAAATATTACCCTGCTGTATATATTCCTATACCAAATTATATTTTATAGCAGCTTTTATGAAAGAACAGGAAAGGTCCGTGTCAATCGTTCAATAAAAAAAGAGATAGTTTTTCACAAATAAATACGATGTTAAAAACGTACTGATAAGCTGACAATTATGAGAAAAATTGCACTAAAATTTCCGAGAGCATTTTCCCAGTAACACACACATATATATATATATATATATATATATATATATATATGCATGTTTTATTAAAAACGACAGACAAGGTAATACGGTCAAGCATTTTATTTAATTTTTCTTGTGTCCGAACAAGAGCTTTCTTTTTTGGACACAGTGTGTAGAAACTGTCCAAATGTTCTATAGTTCCGAGCGCTTTCGGCTATACTTTTAGCCATTATCAAGGATGATTTAATTTTTTTTCAGTTTAACTGAGTGTATGCATTGTGTGCATGTTTTTAGTGTGTTAAAGAGATTCTTTATTTTACGAACACGGTTAGCAAATTTTGGCCTATTTCGTAGTTAATATTGTTAAGAGTTGGCTTTTTCTTTTTTATTATTAGGGCTTCAATTATTTTTAATCTTTTTTTACAGGTGGATGAGGTTATTATGTTTGTGCTTTCTACTAGTATGTTTCGAATGGAGTCTAGTAAGTTGTATGTGTGTTTAAATGGGTTTTAATAGAGCTCTGGTCAGACAGGTGTAACGTAAGGTGCCAGCATAGGTATATAGTCGTGTTACCGATGTAATTATTTATGGGTTCGGTTTCATCAGGAACACAGTTCCTTAAGGGGCATTTGAACTCATAGATAATGCCCGTTCGTTATAATTTTGACTTAGCTGGTGTGTTGTCATTTTTGAGGATAAGATTAGCTGTCTTATATTTTTATAGTAGATAAAAAATTTAATTTTTTTTTTTATTCAGGTCAATTGGGGTGATGTATTTCTAAGTGAAGAATTATCTTGTTTGTAGTAATGTTAGAATATTTGGACAGTTTCTATACACTCTGTGTCCAAAAAAGAAAGCTCTTCTTCGAACACAAGAAAAATTAAATAAAAAGCTTAAGGGACGTACTTTGTCTGTCGTTTTTAATGAAACATGCATAAATGAAGGATTGCTGCCTAAATACACTTATATATATATATATATATATATATATATATATATATATATATATATATAACAGAGAGAGAGAGAGAAAGAGAGAGAGAGTTGAAGATCAAATATAGATCAGATATGGATATGAATCCGACAAGATGATAAAATATAATGAAGAACTAGTGGCATGTTTAATTTTTATTCGTCAAAGATCAAGATAGAAATGTATAAAGCAAAGCGACAGAGTTCTGGTATGCTAAGATTTTTTGTTTATTCTTATTGGTCAGATACGTGTCACGTGCATAAACGCAATATAGAATACATAAATATGTCTGACGAACATTTTGGACGTTAAAATGTGTGATAGTGTAAGAGTGTGTATGTAAAGAAAGGCTTGTGTGTCTAGGTATATGGCGGACGGTAACGCCCAGCATACACGTGGTTTCTGTTATTTGGTACAGAGACGGAAAGAGTGCAATTAAAGCTACTTTCCGACTATATATCATTACTCGTTTAACAGGTTTATATATATATATATATATATATATATATATATATATATATATATATATATATATATATATATATATAGTGAGGCCGGAACTACCTACACAATAGACTCTTCCAGGTCTATATTAAGTATGCGACACAACACTCTAGACAGACAGAGAGAGCCGCGTACGACTACTACTTACTAACATATAGTAAGCTTCGCTTACACTATCTCTGAGATTTTGGCTTTTCAATTAAAACAAAATACATAATAAAATATATTTTTCCTCAGTTTCTTCTATAAATAATTTTATAATATTTTATACTTAATACAGATTAAATTTAAAATTTAAAATTGGTAATTTTTTATTTTCAGTTTTATAGTAAAATTTAATATTAATCAGTTAGAATGATTTCTGTTTTAGTCTAATCCTAATATTAAGGCATTAATAATTATAACCTAGGTTCGTTGTCAAGTTTTTTTTTTTATTGTTCATATACTTGTATTTTGATTGGTCATTGTAGCTTATGTAACAGCTTTCCTCCTATCTAGGGGTGTTTGGTTGATGTGAACCTTTTAAAACTCTTTATCCTACATTCAACCCCATCACTTGATAAGACACCAGAATTATTGAAACAAAATGGCTATTTTTGTAGTAATTTTATAATATATTTATGTTATAATTTTCGAATAAATTATATTTTGTCTACTCTGTACTGTGCACACTTTTAAGAATAGCATTTTTGGTTATTGGAATTAATTCGGTATACACCAACCCTATACTCGGGAGTACACACACACATATATATATATATATATATATATATATATATATATATATATATATATGGAGAGATAGATAGATAGATAGATAGATAGATAGATAGATAGATAGATAGATAGATAGATAAATAGAGAGAGAGAGAGATTATTCTTCCACTCATTACAGCCACGCCGCCTACACTGAGTCAAAAAAAACAACCTCCATTTTCTTCGTATTCATTTAATAACGAGTAAGTTTCACTCGGATAGCCTCATCTCAAGAAACGTTCCTCTATGAAACAGGATACTACGATGACGCTTTAGCGCTCACTACAATCTTAACGTCTTCAAATGTAAGGTTCACCATAATCTTTCACCCATATCCACATTATCACCACCCTTTATTATTACAGCTCACGAAACAACCAACTTCAGTAACCCTCTACTTTGAATAACTCTTGAACCTTGTATAGGTGGAACATTATACATATATATATATATATATATATATATATATATATATATATATATATGAATATAGACAGAGAGAGAGAGAGAGATGTGTCTGGGATGTATATGTGTTTGTGTGTGTCTGTGTTTGAAAGATATATAGGTAGTCGCGTGTATATCAGTTTTGAGCAGTCTAGGTTCTAGCATGATAGATCTTATATTGATTATCACGAGTTTTGTAGCTCTCAAGTTTTATTAGGATAGGCAAACAAACTGAGGAAAATTTTATTTGCTGTCTGTTAAGAAATACCAAGATATTGGCGACTGAATTATACGTTTTCTTAACACAAAACTTTATTTGTGAATGAATTATTTTCATATTAAAATTGGCTCATTGAAATTCTGTAATCTTCCATAATTCATCATTGATTGTTTATTGCACTATTTGTAGAATTTTTTATTGCTTCCCACAGATCTTATTTGCTTGATTTTGTTCTCCATTATGATCTATGTCTCTTTAATACATTAACTGTTAACCACGAGTTAACTCGTAGTTGGCCATTTTATATTATGTGCTTTTGTATTTTAGGATACATTTTCATCTACAGAAGCCAACAACGAGTTTATTCACGGTGATACCTTTAGTGGTAAAACAATGTTAAGACTTTGCTTGAAGCTATAAATCAACACAAAAATGTATTGCCTAGATTTGTTATTACAAAGTTGGCCTTTGAAGCCAGATTTCGTAACTAACCTTTGGCAGTCAATATGCTAATGTTGCGCCACAAGATTTCCACTGGATTAATATCTGAAAACATGAGAAACCATTCGTTTACTTCTAGGTAAGATGGGTAAAAGACATATTATAAAATATGAGAGTGCGTTCTTTTCAAATAATATATTATTTAGCTCAATGGAATAAAATAATTTCGAATCGATTTAAAAGTGAACATATACACGCTCAACGTTTGTAAAAACGCTTGTACATATTTCATTAAGCAGTGCCATTGAGTATATATACAGCGATCACATTTCGGTAGCTGAAATATCTATTCTAAATTTATTTCGTAAAATCTGTTCAATTTACTCTAAATTTGACGTAAAATATCATTTATGTACTCATGATCATGGCTTAAATTCGGAATTAACATTTTGAGAGGTTTTGCATGTGCGTCACAGGCTCACAGATATTCCGTAAAGCTTATAAGGGAGTGTGATGTTTTAAGGCATAGTATTCTGAGGAGTGTTTGAGAGCTGATTATAGAGTTGTCTATGCCGAGTTTCCGATACTCATCAACACTATATGCATGTGGCTGAACGTTTACCCCCTTTAGTTTTTAACTCTAACAAATGACATTTTGTCAAGGAGGTGACTTCTTGATAACATTGGCCCGGAAAACTGGTCTCAGCATGCGGGAACATCGATTAGTTTTTGAAGTGAAATTGGATAGACGAAAATGTTTAGAAGACGTCAATGCTTATGTTAGAACGAAGTCACAAATTATTGTGAACGTGGTTTTGAGCATACTCGTCTTTTTCAAGTACTAATCAGAAAGTGAAAGCCCCGCTCCACATCATAAACTACAGGATTGTTGCGTGGATGTTGAAGAAATACAACAGTGTACCTAATTGTTTCTGACACAAGTATTACCCCAGAAAAAAGGTAAATTTTGAAACAAGTTACCAGTCATTATATATACATACATACATGACTTACTAAGTCCTCATCCAAACAAGCAGTTACTAGTTAAATTGTATCAAATGTTTTTCCACAATGAGATTATAGTTTGTTTCAAACAAATCAATCATTGTTTAGTTTTGCTTTGTTGACCAATTCTAGCCAGTTTCTCTACTTTTATGTCAAAATAGAAAAAAGGAAAATATTAGCTTGTTGCAAAATAATGTCGTTTTTTGACGTCAAAAAACGACATTATTTTTGCACCAACCTAATATATTGACAGCATTACTTTAGTGTTTCCACCAATGTTTGATTATGAAGGCACATCGCCAGTTCTGGGCGAAGTAAACAAAACGGCATGGTCAGAAACATACCGAAAAAGAAAGACGCGGCCTACTATGCCTTTCAAAGGTCAAAGTACGAGGAATAAGTTAAGGGAAATGAATTCTTTACCATACCAGAGGCTTTGGACGCCGTCATTACAATAACCATCACCCTGCTAATCACCGACGTGAAGAGTTTGCAGGGAAACCATGGAAGAAGCTTCCAGGAATTTGAAGATTGAGCTAAAGGTGCTACCCAGGAGGTCAAATGCAATGTGGGACGTTCTCCTGGCTAACGAAAAAGAAGCCAAACAGCTTGTTGGGGACTTTTTTCTTCAAATATGGCCAAGTTGAGGACCTTAGTTCTGTGATCAGCAAACCCGGCATAGCAACTTGGTATTTTGTGTTCCAGGTTACATTGACCAGCAAAATCTTCGGTGAAATTCCCAATGTCTTCATGCGCAGGGAGAAGAGGAAGCGTGTGGTGGTAGAAGGACGCCGACCTTACTGCTGGCCATGTGGCGCTTCGGAGCACATGGCAAAAGCATGTATCGGGAGGAGTGTGACGGAACTTTCACAAACGACGTCACAATTACAGACGACGCCATCACAAGCAGGGACAACAGCAGCAATAGTAGCAGCAACCGAAAAGACTCCCGAAAAGGGCCGCGACAGAGAGTGGGAAGAGGTGCGGAATGGACGAAAGACAACAAGACACTTCTCTTCTTAACAGCGAAGAGGAGCCACCGTACCTCACCTACCGGGTTCCATCCCCCAATCTTTCAACTTCTTCCTTCAATTCATCATCCACTGCCCCTCACCCATCCACTTCTTCTCCGCGCAATCCGGCCAAGAAAAAAAAAAGAAAAAGAAGTATTTCCCTGGCCTTGACCAGGTATGCAAGGTGAACAGGAATGAAAAGGAAAAGGACCTGTCAAACAAAAGATGGCTCTTTTGGGACCATTGTTCAAATTGTCCGCAGTGGACGGTAAATCTGTAGACATCCGTAATTTCCAAAGGCACCGGATTCATCACCTGTATAAGGGACTCGAGTGGGGTACCTAAAAGTATGGAACCACATTTTTTATGCTAATCGTAAGCCCCAGAATCAATCGAGTTGCCACCTTGAGGGTCGTTCCTCGGTCCAGTTACCATACTCGGCCTAGGAAAGTCTTTTATCGCGAAATAGTGTAGGGGGTCGTGAAGGATCCGTTACGAGCCCGACTCAGCTTGTCGGCGGATGAGTGTCCCTCGTTTTAGTATTGGGCGCCGGCGGCGGATTACCTCAGCAACTCTGAGTTTTCGCTTACCTGGCGATTGGTTCGAATTCTATTTCTGAACGACAAGGCCTTCATATGTAGATTGGCGGATTTTGCCAGCTACCATTGTCCTCGTGACTGCCCGTACGTCTCGTATCGCTCCTGAAAAGCTCGTGCTTGTTTATTGATAGCTGACACGCGTGTGATAATGTGTCGCCCCCGTATTCTGGGGTGAAGCGGGTGGTGTTTCTATCGCTGCAAGCCACGGCCCGAATGGCGATTTGGACGATGTGATTGGAGGAAGTCTTACGAGGTGACCGTCTTTCACATCATGATCTAATCCGATTTTTGAGCATTAGCTGAAGAGAAGGATTAGAAATGATAGAAAGCGATTGGTTTCGTCAGATTTCAGCGGAAGGTGGGTGACTGAGACGAGCCTGGTTCGAGTGAACGGGGCTAGTCTTGATTTTATTTTTTGGGTCTTCCGAAATCACATGGGGATTGTTTTCTGTAGAGCCCTCCTCTGGTTAGAATAGACCATTTCTGTGCACCTACTGAGTATATGAGTAAGTGTCGGTTGCCGGCCGGCCTGTTCCTGTCTTCTTCTTTGGTTAGGAACAAAGTCAAGATTTCCAACCTCCCCAGTTTGTTTTTGGTCCGCTTTTTTCATCTCGACTGGGTTAGCATTCTTCTTTCCCCATGGCCGTATTTATTTTATCCTTTCCTCCTCACATAGCGAGAGAGCGTCTTGATTTGTCTAAAGGGAGAATACAGTGGCCTCTCGTAATTCTTTTGAGGTTTTGATGGATCCAACTAAAATCAGTTATTTTTATTTTGTTTGATTTGGGGGTTAATCCCATCCCCGCTCATTGTATATCATCTACAGATTTTTATATATAGAATTTTATGCTCATTAATGTCATGGGTCATTTTTGAAGGTTCCCTGAGAGTATGCAGCATTGTGACATATAGAGGATTGATTGATGATGGATGAGTTCTTGTGGTGAACGTACAAATTGAAACGAGTGAATGTGTCGTGAATCGGATTAGCTATAGGTATAATATAGTAAGTGAAAACCAGCCTCAGCCCTTTCCCCCCATTTCCGGCCTTGTGCCAAAATTGTATTTTATACTATACAACCTTAGGATTTTTCCGTTTGTGAATGTGTGCGTGAATTCAAGAACGGCATATAGAAAAGAAGCATTTATTGTTGAGCGACGCCAGAGGAATATAAACTCATTTAACTACAGCAACAAACATTTCCAGTTTAGATATGAAGAAAAATAAGGAAAGACCAAGCTGGTGTTTTGCTTCCCCATTCCATTATATATGTATAAAAATACTTGCAGAAGTGTAAGATTATATATGCTAAAATATAATTTGATGTTATGCTATATGTATGGGTATCAAAGACTTAATACAAAAGTGGACACTGAAATCAATACCGAGCGGAAACAGTGTCTCATGCGTGGGCACAACTTCAGGCCCTTTTGTGCATATGTATATATGTGTATGTATGTCTGTATATATATATATATATATATATATATATATATATATATATATATATATATATATGTATATATAAGCAAATATATGGATATAGATCCGACAGTATGAAGAAAAATATTCGGAAAAAACAAACAAAGACCGAAACGTCCGACGTTGACATTATATTAACATTAGAACAGCATAATTGCATCTAAGGATTTTTGTTTGTTTTTTCCGTATATTTTTCTTCATATATATATATATATATATATATATATATATATATATATATATATATATATATATGTGTGTGTGTGTGTGTGTGTGTGTGTGTGTGTGTGTGTATGTGTGTGTTTGTGTGTGCGTGCATGTATGCGAGCGATAAAATGTATTTGTAAGGTATGCTATATTTCTGGGTTAAAGTGATCAGTATTAGGGATAGAGTGTACGTAATTGTAAAAGTGAATATTGAAGTCAACACCCAAAGGCAACAGTTCGTTTCATGCTAAACGCAATAGTCAGATCATCGATTGCGTTTAGAGCAAACTGATTAAAAAGGGATCAACCTTTCTCTCTCTTTATATATATATATATATATATATATATATATATATAACTGTATCATTGCTCTTCAAGGGGCAGTGACAATTTTATTACAATGCCAGATTGTTCAAAACAATGACACCGTAAGAGAATGAACATTAATAATAATTCGAAAATATATTTTAAGTGCCGTCATTTTATTAAATGGTATGGTTAAACTTATATATATATATATATATATGTATATATATATGTGTGTGTGTGTGTGTTTGTGTGTTTGTCTGCGTCTGTATATTACACGAAGGAGAGATAGTGAGAAAGAAAAAGTAAAAGCGTATTTGTTCTATTGCTTGAAATCCGTTGTTGCGTTCTTAGAGGTAATAAAACTCCATATTTATTGAAGAAAACATCAAAAACTATTAATGTTTTCTGAAAATATTTTACCTTCACCAGGGAAACACAATTTGTTTATCATTTCGACGCTAGATTGAAAGAATATTGGAATCATGCCATTTTACCTCTTATCCACACTTTTATGAGGATCGAAAAGAATAACTCAATGCAATATAAATTCTCACAAGAATTCTTCGCAAATTTCCTGGCTTCTTTTACAGAACTATATCAAAACTATATTCTATCGTAAATTCCCAAGTTATCTATAAGACTGAAGACTTACCAGAACAATTCATATTTCTGTATTTATGCATTTCGTAGCGTTTTGAAGAGTTTCTTTATACATAATATTACATTTGGCATATTTCAAATATTTCACTTGAAAAAAATATCGATTAAATAAAGACCATTTGTTCTTTTTAATGATCAGGTTTGCAACTACTAAAAATTATCGGCATCCCGACTTATTTCCAACCATCATGAAATTTAATTGTTCTGTATTTAAATTTTCTATGCATAGATAACGTTCATACTAACAAAAACGTGTATATATATATATATATATATATATATATATATATATATATATATATGTTTTTATTGGTATAGACGTCATCGATATATAGAACATATATCAAAGTTTTGGTAAATTTATTCCTTCTTTTTCTATGTGACGTATATAAATATTTAATAGAGTACCCCCTATAGGTGAACTCATAATTACACCGTCAGTCTGCGTGTATAGGTTGCCGTTATGTAAACAAAAGTTAAGTATGTCATGCAGCAATCTCCTAATATGAGATCAAGAATTTTACGTAAGCTTCTTTTCTCCTGCACAGTACACTACCTTTTTATGATAGAAATTTGCGTAGAATTGTTGACTTAATATTGGTAAAAATAAAATTTATATGTAGTTTATATTACGACATCTACATTTTCCTTTGGGAACTAGCTAGGCAAAAGTGACACTGTTAGGATTATTTGAGTGCAGTATATGAATTAAGGCTAAATTTATTTGCTAAATACATTCATTTGAACTTTAAAATAGTAATATTCATAGTTTGCAAGGAAATAGAACTACAGTTGATTGAAATTTAGAAAACATCTCAATTAAACAATAATTTGTTTCTAAAGTCGACATTAAATTTTTTCATATAGACAAACATATAGGAGAGAAATTCGCCACTACGTTCCTTGTTCTGTGTGATTGACAGATATGAGCAGACCGTAATATAGATGCACATACACACACATATCTATCTATCTATCTATCTATCTATCTATCTATCTATCTATCTATCTATCTATCTATCTATCTCTCTCTCTCTCTATATATATATATATATATATATATATATATTAGAATCAGAATTATTTTAGAAAATGTATGAGTAAATCGAAAAAAATTCGTGTGAGGCGTTTTTTTTATGACCTCATCGGTGGAACGTGGTGTTTATACATACGTATAATGGCTATGGACACTGATATTTTAAATTAATTGTAAAATAAACGTCTTTGGATATACAGTCTAGCTGATTTCATATATATATATATATATATATATATATATATATATATATATATATATATATATATATATATATATATACACGAAAAGATAAACATTGTTAAATATGAACGACTGAGAATGAAAAATATGAACTTACGGAGGCCGACAGACAAAGAGAGGGTAACTTAAAACGTTTTAAATTTAATGTCCACTTTAAGTTCTTTGTAATCTATGGTACTCAGCTAAAGATATGAATTTTGTACCGATTCTCCTTAAAAGCAAAATATCGATTCTACTTAAATCGTTTCCGGAATACTAATATTTCAAAACTGGAAAGAAAAAAAATCAAAATGTTAAACATATATGAATTTATATTCGCTCGATTGACATAATTCGTGCATACAGTAATTGCTTGTCGAGTGCCTCACATCGGGTTTGCCATTAATAAAGGTTGTCACAAGAAAATAACATATACACTTTATTCTGTTCTAAAATTATTACGAAACTTTCGAATTTCTATAAAGCTTCCGTTAAACAAGCTTATATGATTGGAGTGACTGACAAATGATCCAAAAACATTAAAACTAAAAACCGAATAAAAATCAATATTGTCTAAGAACCGATACGTTCATGAAATGTTTTCACATAATTTACAAAATATATTTTGAAGTCGATCGTGTGTTGACTAAGAGAGAGAGATAGCATATTGTCATTGCTCCATTATTGGCATGTATATTCCTCTTGATTTATTATTTCTCTTTCTGGTTGAAGTGGCTTGGCCATCTTTACTAATTTCTGAAAATAATTCGTTTCTTTTAATTATTTTTCCTTATTTTCTTTTTTTTCTTTTTACAGTGATGCACTTGGAATATTCCATAAAAAAATTCCCACACGAAGAAACGAACTCGGGCTATGTTAGAGTCGGGAATATTGGATGCACCGTAGTTTAATGGGTCATTCTACCACTGAAGCTTTTTGGAATATCAAGGTGGCCTTTGATCATGGTATTGTTGAAATAAGAACTATACAGAAATGGTTTCAAAAGTTTTGTTCGGGAGATTATATTTTTGAAATAGGCCAAGAGGAAGACTACGATCGTTTATCAGACAAGATAAAATAGAATGCTTTGGTTGATCAAATCCGAGAACTACGGTCCGAAAGCGTGCATCAGAACCAAAACATCTTGCACAATTCTTTTCAGGCACTTGAAAGCAATTGAAAAATTAAATAAACTGGATAGGTCCCACGAACTAAATGAAACTCCAAAAATCGTCGCTTCCAGGTAGGCTCTCTCGATTGCTTTCCCGACTGGAAAAAGAACCATTTTTGCATCAAATCATTACATGCGATGATAAATGGATATTCTTTGATAACAGGAAGAGAGTATTCCTGTGGTTAGATGCAAGAGAATCACCATAAAATTACCCAAATTGCATCCTAAAATGTAAATGGTGATCTTTCAAATGGGTCATTCATTATTCATTCTTGCTTCAAGGGTAAACAATAACAGAAACCTAGTATTATAGAGAAGTCGAGAATGTATGCAAGAAAAAATGAAAAAGAAACATCCTGGACTTGTGAATAGAGATGGTCCAATTTTGCTGCAGGCTTTTCAATCAGCTGTCCAAAAGGAGTATAGCTTGAATAATTAAATTTTGCCTCGTCCCCCATATTCACCTGATATCTCTCCTACTGATTATCACTTATTCAGGCATTTTGAGATTTTCATACGCAATAAAACATAGTCCAGGAAAGAAGAGTAAATCGAAGCATTTGAACTTTTTATCATATTAAGGGATGAGAACTTTTTCAAGATGAGATCAAGAATGTAGAACTCCGTTGGAGAACAGTCATTCATCAACATGGCGCCTATTTCAACTAAATAAATTAGTTATTTAATATTTCAGAAGCCTTTTATTCATTTCCTATAAACTACGTCGTTTCATGTGCGACAACCTAAGGATAGATACCGCGATGTTTTTTTATGATTTCAAGATAAATCTTGAGTATAAAATTAATTACAATAGAATCAATGCAGATTGTTTTCACTGATACCCATGCTGAAAACATTTGAGAAAATAAATTAGCAGCATTGTACACTTTTTTTTTAATAACAGTAATGAACTGGACTCTTTATACAATCTATGGTGTAGCAGTACTAAAGAAGAACAAAAAGGAGTATCCCTAGACATGGACAGCGGGACGAGAACAGTTTACTCTCGCAGATTAAATAAATGGATATCCGAGGATACAACAGTCGAAAACGTTATGATAAAAAACGAAGATTGGGATATTAGTCAGCCAGTAAATAATAGTAATTCTAATAATTAAAGTTTTAAATGATAAACTTAATTACGGTTCATCATGAAACCGATAACCGTTGCCGATTACGATATTACCTTAAAATAAATTTCTTCACTGTTACACTTTAAAGAGAAATCTTATAAATTTACAAATCCACCGTTCTTCTGCGCATTGAGTACTATTATCATATCTGGTCTGGTGCTCCTGCTGTACATCTCTAGATCCTTGACAAAATCCAAAGGAGGATCCGTATTATAATCGACTCTGTCACCGATCTTGCCGACGTGACGTGGCTTCATTTAGTCTTTTCTACTAATAGCATGACAATTAGTTGACGAGATTTTTCCATGGTGACCCGACTACATAAATTTAAGCGTGCAAATAGATTGGCATCTAGGTCGCACCCTTTTACTGTTAAAATAGCTAAATGCAACCACCACTTCCACTCCAACAGTTTATTTTCTCGCACTTCACACCTGTCGAAATCTTTCGTTTATTTACTTCCATGATAAATATAATATTCAAAAATTTAAATGAAATAATAATTTTCCTGAAACCCGTTCATTTTTTGTCCTTTCTTATATTCTGCCTTTTCTCAGTCTTCTCTGTCTCTTTCACTTTCACTTTCACTTCCTGTATCTTCATGAGCACTAGTGACATTCCTGCCTTGCTTGGGGTGAAATGAATAAAAAAAAAGAAAACTTATTAAATCAAAATGCAACATAAAATTATTAAATTTAGAGATGTGATGCTATTCGTAGTTTCTTTTAAATAAAGTTCACAATACAAAGCCCAAGAATCACTCGAGGTAGAGGGTTACTAAATACGGTGAGAGATATGAACATAAGAGGAAGTAAAGCTTTCAAAGATGTAACGATTGTCTCTAAATTTGAAGTTATGATTGTAGTGTTTGGGAAGGTATTGAGTGGGCGTGTTTTCCACAAAGTAGCAGCACAACGTAAAAATTGTGGTACCCTATTTAGACTGAAACCGACAAAGCAGAAATTGACTGAAACTAGTTTCCTGACAATATATCCGGACAAAGTTAGTTTTTATATATACTAAGCTTAGCACGGTACATTGCTATTATAGTTGGGTATCCAGTTCAGATCATATACGTTTCACTACCGATTTGGCTTGCGAGATTAGTATTCTCGCTATCATGTTGCTGTAGGCGTTGGCATACAGATATGTTTGTAAAAATATCAAGCGTTTCACCTCGATCTCAATTTGCCATTAAAATCTGAAGTTAACAAATAAGATATATATTTTAGTGAAAATATTTACACTCCTAAATTAAATAAAGAGACAGAGCACAATTTCATAAATCTCGTTGTCATGGTAACACGAAAAAGTAGCTTTTAATTCTTATTCATAATTTATATCTACTACTTAAAATGTGAACGCTTTTCTGGTTACACGACGAAAAGATTGATCCTTGA
This sequence comes from Acanthosepion lycidas, assembly GCA_963932145.1. Taxonomy (NCBI): domain Eukaryota; kingdom Metazoa; phylum Mollusca; class Cephalopoda; order Sepiida; family Sepiidae; genus Acanthosepion; species Acanthosepion lycidas. The sequence goes on along the minus strand of OZ010573.1, from coordinate 39,930,861 downwards.
CAAGCGCAATTCATAGGTCAAACGTCGAACATGTCAACTGAGATATTATTGAAAAAGACTTTCGTTGTAGACAAAGTGAATTGGATAGGTCGGGAGTGCTAGGTGAAGTCATTCGTTTAGCCCTCATCTTGACAGATGAGGATGTCAGATGAGGCGGAGGCACCTAAAAGAAGAGAATTTCATAACTTTTCTTTTTAATATCATACGTTATAAATCTACTACACAGACAATAGTACAAGTCGATATTTTATGTCGATTTTAAAAACAGTAGTCATGTCATACATAGGTATATTTTCATTAGTCTGAAATATATGCCGCATGCTCATGATACTAGTTGCAAACATATTTTATGACAATAACTAAGAAATAGATAAATACTAATAGAAATATAAACATTGCTGTATCGCCCTTTTCATGGAAAGTATTGAGACGAACTACATTATGTAGTTCCACCAATTCTAATATAAGATCCACCATGTCACGCACATATGGCGAACCAACTTAATCCCCTTAGTATTTCATTGTTGAGATATATGTTTAATTCGAGAAGCTTCTTCCCACGAACCGATTGCTTTTTGGTATCGACTTCTCAGAGGATGCTTTCCCGATCATTACAATCTTAACATGTTCAAATCTAGGGTTAATCATTATCTTCTCTACAAGCCTCTGTAACCCTCTATCTCGGCTGGCTGTTAGAACTTGTATAGGGTGAACATTATTGTAAAAAAAATATGCGATAACTCTTGAGGAAATTCTGTTTTCAATGTAAAGCAATGTTAACACAAACTAGAATTTTAATGTTAATCATGTTAGACTCATCAACCGCCAGGTTAAAAAATTGAAGGATTTGATTTTATATAAAATTAATAAACTTTTTCTTTTCTTTTTTTCTTTTTTTTTTTGTATAATATATCGTTTTTATATCTAGTGGTATAATTTTAGTTTGGCTATCCTGAAGAATGCAAAAACGAATGAATTGGTTTTATAGCTAATTATAAAGGATCGCCAATACACGCGAACGACATACATCCGTATTTAAATACTGAGCAAGCTGTTTAGAAAAGGAATACACAAAAGGTGGCATATAATAAAACCGAATATTTTGTCAGCATCAATAACACACGATCAATATCTTTAAATTGACTTTCAATCAGGATATCCATCCGAGTTTGAAACGAAGTCTACTGAAGGATATGTTGCGTCATATATATTTGATAAAGCTGCAGAACTTTGATCGAGTACAAAAGAAAAATCAACACAGTCTTAAACTTTTTCGGTGGAATTAAAGTTAGATGAATATTTTTTTTAAAGCAAATCATGCTTTTCCAATGTGTGCGTGGTTCCGAACACGGCAAACGTGACACGTTTCTCCACCAAAGTCATTACTATTAAACTTCACAAAAGAAGGATAAATATTCATGTTTGTTCCAGCATCGAAAATATCGGGTGAATCCAAAAACACCACATGTACTCTTGTCAGTATAATTATGTTTCATCCATATTTTTTAAATTTATTTAATAACGTTTTAAGCAGCAGTAGATTAGAAAAGGCTGAGAAAACTGCTCATAGTCCACACAAACGCGTCTTGAGCAACAGAGATCTTGCGGATTACATGAGGTTTGTTACCGACGAACGTAGCCATAAAAATATACATTATGCAAATGTCCGTCTGTTGATGGCAGCTTCCGATAGAAAACAGAACGAAACTTGACTTATTTGTTGTCCCGGTTTTACATAAGAATTTTAAATATAATAATAAGCAAACAGTTCTTAGTCCCACCAGTTCTAACCTTCACGGCTAAAATCCGTCATCCCACGCACAACCTAATGCCCTTGGTATTTCATTGATGAGATATAAACTCAACTCTAGCAGATTCTTCTCATGAACCACTTGCTTTTTAGAAACGTCTTTTCAGATGATGTTTTCCCAATCACTACATTCTTAACATGTTCGAATCTCGGGCTGTTATCTTCTTTATATGTCGCCCTTTACCTCGACTGGCTCTTGTGACCTGTACAGAGTGTACATTATTGTAATATAAACGTGAGATACGTTTTGAGGAAATTCTGTTTTCAGTGTAAACCAATATTAACTATAATTTTAATGTTCTTTACGTTAGGCTCACACACGCAACCGACTTTGAGCTTTATATCTTAGATTTGTCATAAAATTTATGTTTCTATAGCCAATATTTTATTCACAGTTATTTTCCTGGTCAGCTGTTTTCAAAACATCGCACTTTTTCCGATATTATTTTTAGATAATTACTAGAAAAAAAAATCAAATAATTAAAAATATCCCCAGAGAACATCACCTTTTCAATTCAATATGATTTCAATCATCAAAGTGGTAATTAGATTTGCCTTCTTACATTAATTGAAAACTTTATTGTCTCATATCGCTTGGAATTCAATTGTCCAAGCGAGTAATTTCTTCTTATCTGCAGGGGAATATATTCAAAGACCCCGTTACAAGTCACAATAGATTCTTGAAACTGGATTTTACTGAACTACATGCACACATTTGTATACTACATTCCAAGTTTAATCTATAAATTACGTACAATAAGAAATTAACAAAAGTAACCTATAATAAAACAGAACAATTACAGTGTAACCCGTATATAAGAGACCCGTATATAAGAGAAACCGGATATAAGAGAGATTTTCTCTGGCCCTAAATTAGAGCCTGTGTTAATGTATATATAATAGACCAAACCCGGATATAAGAGCAACCCGGATATAAGAGACTTATTCTTCGGTCCCGACAACTCTCTTATATCCGGGTTACACTGTATTAATATTATATAATTACACAGGGACAAAACTGGCCAAGATTTTATTTTATAAATGCCACTCTAATTAAAAAAGAACAATTTTTTTATGCAGGAAATACTTAGAGGGAATTCTAATAAATATTTTACCATATATAAACATACATTAAATACATATTGCATCACCAACTTGTATAATATCCTTACTTAAAGAATTTAAGATGTCTACCTATTACTACTACTACAACCGGTGTTAAGTAGAAACGTCCTAAAATCAACATGCAGACAACCAAGCATAATAAAAATTCCCGCTAGACACAGACACACACACACACACAATACACTATCATTCGAACCCTGCATAGACAAACTAGAATTATGATACACTTAACACACATAAATTATACATACGAATACCTGCTTAACAATATAAATGCGCGTGCAGTCTGTTTAGCCAATTCAAGTAACAATACAAAAAATAAAATACTATTATTAAGTTTTTCTTGTCTTTTCATCATATCCATTTCTCTGAGGAAGTTTTAATAAAAGCGAAATTTGTTATATATATATATATATATATATATATATAAAAGTTTTTCTATTTGTACCTTATCCCATCATATTGTATACTATAACAAAAGTTGTCTGACGGATAGAAAGCTTTTTTTACCGTAGATCTTAACAATTATTTTCCTTCTCTTATTAAACAATACTTTCACCTATTCACTTTAAGGATTCATTTTACTGTTTTACAGCTTACTTTAGTCGCATATGCGAATTGTTCTTATCGCTGTCCGTGCGCTTTGGCACCATACTTAAGAAAATTTATAAACTGGTAATTCTGGAGAAGAAAATCGTTGGAAGGAATGCGAAAGCACAGATAATTGGTTGCCGCTGTATACATTTATTTGAATAAATACCAAAAAGTATTAATTTTTGTGATGATTGCTTGTGCAAATGGGTTCTTTCATGTCAGTAACAAGATGTTTATTTTGTTAAGATACTTTAAGTTGAGACAGAACGCAAAGAAAGTTAAGCACATTTTTTTATTTCAAGGGTGTAGATGGAACCCATTTTTTGTTTTTGTAGAAGAATAAAATTCTGGAGAAAGAAAAAATGACGCTCTTCTATAAATTTAACAAATTTATTTATCATTTAAAAATGTTCATTAACAAAGCGGTATAGTTACACACACCGAAATGAGCATGCAACTATTGTCTATTTATTTAATAATCCAAATGTCAACTTTTTTTTTTTATTTGTGATTGTGCGTGTGTGTTGATAATTTTCCCTTTTGTGTATGTAAAATTGTTACACAGGGGATAAAGGCGTTGGTTAGATCCAGTGACAGAAATCAAAACTGTCTGAGGCCAATACCCGGTTAAGGCAGTGGAGAACTTTCAGCGGGAAATTAACAGGAGATAACTGATAACTGACATCCATTAAAAACGTGGCACGTGGAACTAGAACAGTCTACCCCAGTGAGCGAAATAAAGGGATAGGTTCGACATTCCAACCATCTGAAGAAGGCCAGAGCGTACAACGGCCGAAACGTTGTAATAAATATGGAGACAAAGATGAGGACATAATCCGAATAATGTAAATAATGTACATAATATCTCATCTCAGAAATATAGACAGATACACGAGATTATTTTGATTCCGGTTGTGTATGTATAGGCCCTTGTCGCCGTAACAAACGTAAAGATAATGTAAACTGTGTAGTTATTTTAGACAATGCTGACAGAAAAAATGAAAGGAAAGAAACATTTAAGTTTTTTTATAGATATCACTGAGAGTTGAACAATTTCAAAAATGAGTAATCGGTAAGGTTGACCAAATGTACGAAATATCTTTTCGGAAACTTGTTAACTCATTAGTGATCGAAATTTATAGAAAAACAAGACCTCAAACTGAGCCTAAAAATTAAGAACTAATTTCGACATAGCATTTGTAATATATATTTTTTTACTCAAGAATTCAAGAGGAAAAATCAACAGTAAGATTAGGAGTAATCATCTGCTTAAATTACTATTATGAGAGTGTCACAATAATGTTTTTCGATTGATTTTTCCAAGTATTTTATTACTATATAGTAAGTCTGATAGGAGTTAGTGTATTTCATCGTATATGATCTGTGAGCAGTACTGCAGACATTTGCATAAAATGTTTGACATTATTTTTTTAAATCAACATGAGAAAATGTAAAAAATCAGCTCTCTGGCCCGTATTTATTAATCTGAAATTTGATTGAAAAAATTCATTGTATAACATTCGGTCAATGTAATTAATAGTTCTACAGAATTAAGTGCTGTTAGTGGGATTTTTTCCAACGAACTTATCAGATGGTGATATCATTAATTCAAGAAGTTTCTAGATATTTCGAAAGTTCCGTTTATTTTTGTATGCCTTTATCTTTGGACGTGTGAAACATACTGACTTCCATATATATAAATTAACAACGACAGCATATGGCTAGAAAACCGGAAATCAAATGGCAATAATTGAAAGAAAAGAAGAAAAAGAAAAAAGTGTGAAAGGGTTACGGAATGAGTGTAAAGTGAAAAAAAAAAAAAAAAAAAAAAAAAAAAAAAACGATGAAAAGGACAAAAAATCACATATGGATGGCGCACGCACTAAGACACTATTAAAAGAATTGCGCCATTGAAAAGTGCTTATAAAAAAGAAAATCGAGAAGTTAAGCAGTTAATTGCTGATACACCCTGAGGAGTAAATGGAGTAATTCCTAGAGGGTTCGTTTATGAAACTCTGGAGTCGGGATGCTGGAGGTAACATCAATCAACTAAGTGAATAAACATTTACTTGTATTAATATATATATATATATATATATATATATATATATATATATATATATATATAAGCATTTCACCCGAAGCAAGGCGGGAAGCCACTAGGACTCAAGGGGTTACAGAAAATTTAGAGCAAGATCAGATAGGAGTGATAGAAGAAAGGATGAGGACGAGGGTAGTGGATAGATCAAGGCAACTGGAGATGTCGATTGACATTACACTTGAATAGCTGGAGATTATAGCTCTCAGGGAAACTGGAATAGGGAAGGGAGTTTTACAGGCGAGAGGTGCGAGACATGAAGCTATTGGAGTAGAAGAGACGGCTACATTTAGGAGTTTCGACAGTGAAGAGGTGAGAGCGGGATGCCAGCCTCGTAGGGCGCTTGAAATCATGACGTATGGGAACCAGCGAATGCAACTGCAAGTATTTGTAGAACAGGCAGAAGGAGACGACGGCGTGTCTGTGAGAAAGTGACTGTAGACGAGATGCAAGAGCAGGGCCAACTACATTGCATATCCGCCTCTGGAGCCTCAAGAACCCCGAGGCAAACAGAAGGGGCACCAGACCATATATGGCAGCAATACTCCATGCAAGAGCGAATTGTTGATTTGTAGATCTGGAGGATCGATTCCAGGGAGAAAAATTTCCTGGCGCGTCATAGGGAGCCAACTTTCCTTGCGGTGGACGAAGCAATTGACTCAATGTATTTGTTCCATCTCAGGTCAGCAGTCAACGTGAGACCGAGCAGTCGCAGAGAGGTGCTCTCGAGAAGTTGAGCGTCAGACATTCTAATGGAGGGCAGGGAAGGATCTCTGTGGTGATTAATAGAGAGCAGTTTTGTTTTAGAAGCGTTGAAATTGACCAGCCAATTCTTGCCCCAGTTCACAACCTATTGGAGGTCCTTTTCGAGACGCACGGCCAGGTTAGTTTTGTCAGTGACACTAGATTTGTTTTTGAGGCAAGAATAAATTGTGGTGTCATCCGCGTAGATGCCAACTTGGGAATTTATTGCGTCAGGAAGGTCATTTATGTAGATAAGGAATAGAGTGGGGCCTAGGACGGAGCCATGAGGAACACCTTTTTCGTGGGATAGGAACTGGATGAGAATCCGTTGAGAACGACCTTCAATTCATGGTTTGACAGGAATGATTGTATTAGGTTATACAATCGACTCTTAATGCCATAACCCTGGAGCTTGCGAAGAAGGCCGGCATGCCAAACCCTATCAAATGCTTTGGCGATGTCTAGTGCCACGGTACAAGCTTCCCCGTTAATTTAAAGAGCTCGGTAGACAGTTTCAGTGATGGCCGTAAGCACATCAGCTGTAGATCGGGCAAAGGGGGTGGAGTTGAAGGAGATGTTAACAGATACTACCGCATGATCAGAGTTACTAAGAGGGCAGAGTTGCGAGGCGCTGCAGGATTCGAGGATGGAGGTAAAACACAGTACGAGAAGAGAGGCTTTACCTTCCCAGTTGAAGGCAAAACGAGTGGGGAAGTTAACTATCTGTGTGAGGGAATGGGAGATTGAACAATTGGGCGTTTGAATGCCTGCGTGGTCAGTAGTAGCATTCTCAAGACACAAGGTGTGATGGGCGTTAAACTCGCCAAACACAAAAATGTGAGCAAACGGGTGGAGGGAGAGAGCCTTGTCTATGCTGTCAGAAATGCTATCGAGTATCGCACAGTCCTGAGAGGATAGAGAGCGGTAAAGGAAGAAGAGATAGCTTACCGCATTGAGGAGAGATAGTCAAAGACACATGTATGACTGGTCTGGCGATTCGAGAGAGAACTCTCTGGCCAGAAGGCCATGTTCCTTGACGTAGACACCAAGACTGTGCATGTGGGTTAGAGAGTCTTTTCTGAGGAAAGGAAGGTAGCTGGGGATCGAGAGATCAGAAGAGGGGATAGACGAGACAAGGTTGTTCTCACAGAGAGCCAGTATATCCGGGCAGTTTGCAGTGAGGAAAGATTGCATATTGCAGAAGTTTGTCCTAATGCCACGGATGTTGGAGAACGAAATGTTCAAGGGTTTTGGTGATTTTTGAGTGGCTGGTTTAGGGTTACTTGTTCGGTTTTTGTAAGTCATGTGTAATTTTGTTTGGAAGATGAGAAGGCCTGAAGTAAAAGAAACAGACAGTTTCGGCCGTGAAGTGGGCAGAGAGCAGTTGGCACAACCTGCATCATAATGTGGCCTCAGGGTTGCCCACCGGAGGTGACTGCAGGGACACCTTTCCATGTGAGACATGGCACTACAAAAACCCCGGTATTATACAACTGTTGATCAGAGCGGCCGCTCAAGACGCTACACAAGAGTTAGGGATCCTAACTACCAGTCGGAAACAGCAACCAGTGAACTGTCAACCGCGTACCCTCAGAATGAAGAGGTGATGCCACAGACTGCACACATCACGGGAGAAACAGAGCTGCACTAATACAGAGGCCAGAGAGAGAAAGAGTACCGGGAACCCCTTTCCTAGACAAGAAACAAGGCGTAGGCCTCTACTCATGTCCAAGAGAAGGGGGAGGAGTGTCGACCGGGCGGTAGGAGAGACTACCTACTCCTATTACATATAACACGGTTGACACTTGGATATACCCTTTCACAACATCAAGTTTTAAGTTTTAACAGTATAAGTCCCATTGTTTAAAAAGAAATTGAAGAAAATAAGGTTATCTTGATTTATTATTGCATCTAGCCAGAGACATTCAATTTTCCAGAAAGGGAGACAGAAAATAAATAAATAAATTTAAAGGTTAAAAAAGGAAAATTGAAAAATTGAAAAAAAAAAATAGAAAAATGTGAACGGCCTTTTGATAGAACGAAACTCACACAAGGTAGCGAGTGGTTGTCTGCTTTCTTCCTCATGATGGCAACTGAATGTACGCCTTACCTTATGTCCAAGCGTCGACCTGGTGGGGGTGGGGATCAACAGCCAATCCTCTGCCCTCACCAAATAGTGGGCTTGGGAGATATGCTTTCAATAAAATTTAGAACAGGAGAAAGAAACGGCGAGAACTGTTCCAAGTTCAGATAATATATCAAGCAAAAAGATACTGTCACAACATCATTAGAATACTGACGAGGAGACACTTTCGCAGGCAGAGACATTGAATTTTCCATTTTTCCTGATTTTTCTTTCGAACCGGGATTTCTTACTAGACTATCAAATAAAGGAGAATGATTGGGACAAAATGTGTTACTATGGTAGAGCACATTGACGAGTAGGGGGAGACAGAAAATAAATAAATAAATTTAAAGGTTAAAAAAGGAAAATTTAAAAATTAAAAAAAAAAATAGAAAAATGTAAACGGTTTTTTTGCTAGAGCGAAACTATACTCACACAAGGCAGCAAGTAGTTGTCCGCTTTCTTGTGTGTGTGTGTGTCTATATATATATATATATATATATATATATATATATATATATATATATATATATATATATATATTGGCACATCTAAGCTATGCTTATTAAATTCAATAAAATAACTAAACCAGTAGGATGTCACTTAATACCCAACTGAATAACGGACAAAGGATGAACTAAAAACGCAACTCATAAGTGGATTGGCAAGAAGATATTTGGTTGAAGAATGTATATTTTGGGTATAAAATAAATGATATGAGATTTACCTCATGTTACATCTTTCTGAAAAGTCAATTTCATGTATTTCATTTTTTCGCATAAATTTCATCAATTCATTTTCATTATCTTCTTGATATCGTATCTCCTGTTTACCCTTTCTTTTCACTTTTATTGCTTATTTTGTTCGTATGTGTGTGAGTATATATATATATATATATATATATATATATATATATATATATATATATATGGATAGATAGATAGATATTCTTCGGAACAATATTAATTTAGCAGATTATTTTGTACTTGTTAAACTTATTCTATTCAGAAAATATTAAGAAAAGAAAAACAATCTAATTACACGTAAGCATTTAATGTTAATGAAATGTCACTACTGAAAAATAAATTTCCTAAACCTCTGTATTTTTTTTTTTAGTTTATGCAAGATTAAACCGACAGTTAATATATGACTGCCTTAGAATGAATAATCACATACAGATAAATACATGCAGGAATTAAAAATAAGGGGTGTATCAAGAGCAAGCAGACCCCATAATATTACACGTATATATCTATTTAAAGCATTAATATGTCTGCACTTACATATATATACCACGGTACAGGTGCACCTCAAGGCGGTGTAATGGTTAGCAAGCTTGGCTCGCTACAACAATTACAACTGAGTAGTGAGTTCGATCCTCGCTGGGTGCCCCCTAATTTCGGCCTTGTACCACATCTAAGCTATGCTTGGAAAATCACTATACCACGGCACAGACGGCGAATACTATCTTGCGATACATTGCTCGACGCCACTTGTTTACAAAATGCAGCAAGAGTTGTAGGAGAAGGAGTTAAATGTCGTCTCACCTTGTCCTATACAAGTTCAATACAGAAAAGTCTTCACGGTTGTACCAACCAGGGAACTTATCAATCATCTTGAGCACATGTCGAGTAGCAGAGTAGTCTGTCAATGGCATTAACTTGTGGAATAAATAACAACCTTCCTGTTGAAGTAATGGTAGCAGAAAGATAGAAAAATATACTGAATTTAGATGGCTCTGTTTAAAGTTATTCCACAAAAACTAAAGACGAGCCAGACTTGCAACACACGAATACCCACACCATGGTGCCAGAGGTTTTTGTTTGTGTTTTGTTGTGTATGTTTGTGTTTTGTTGTGTTTGTGTGTATGTTTGTGTTTGTGTGTGTGTGTGTGTGTTCACTCCTGTCTGTCTGTCTATCTAAGTGCATACCCCCTGTCGACCCCCTGTCCCTGAGGACAACATGAGAAAAATGAGTACTGTAAGTAACCTCCTATAATCCGAAATGTGATTCAGCTTCAACCGACAAAGTGTTGATAAGCCATGAAAAACAAGATAAAAATCAATGAATCGCTATCACATGCATGAAGACAAAACCCTCTCTCATCACTGACTGCTAAAGACTGTCATTCAATAGCCCAGTGCGTTGGTCTTGCGGGTTTGAGTTTATTTAGTTTTACTGCATATCAACGCAGTGGGTTATTTAATTCCGACAAGAATTTTTGAAAGGATTCGTATGAATAGAATATGTATTCTTTGTAAGAAATCAGTTTGTAGACGATCAGGTTTCATTGACGTATCTTTGTAAAGAGAGAGTGAATAATGATTTAGTGATACAAGTTTTGCTACTTAACCCATGACTGGGGAGAAAAGAGGTGGATCCATACATTTCTCAAGGTTATTTGCGCGTAAGTGAATATTACGAACTCAACTGGAATTGGAACTCGGCTCACCAATTAACAATTCCGAGCCATTATCCATTTCACCACCCGCACATCCAAGCTTACATCATTTCCAAGCCGTCACCCATCTCGGTACTGACCAGGCTCGACATTGTTTAAATTCAGTGATTGAACCAGTGTTTCAACGTGATACGGCCATAAAACGTTGGTCTCGTGAGTGTCTGCCTTAGGTAGGTATCCAGTACAAGTGTATATATATATCCATTTGACCATTTGTCAACATCAAAGCTCTACCAACGAGTCGTATCTAATGTGTTTCAACACGAAAACAGCGTTAAGAGTAGCATAAAATGCCCCTGCATTATTGTTATGTAAAATAAATAAAATAATTAAAAAAAAAGGGGTTAAGATATTTTTCTTGAACGCTTATATCTTACTATGAGCCAATGAGGCTAAATGTGCCGTTTTCTCCATAACAAGTTTTGCGTAAAAAACTATTTGTTAACGTGATTTAAAGCAAACAACTGTGACGTCCATTTGTTTGTTGTTGTGTTTTTTTTTATCAGCACTGTAAATCTTTTTAAATGTAGCCTTTATTTTGTTCTAATAAATCAACATACTGTATTGTTTTCTATAATATATCAATTGAACTTCATTTTCCAATACGTTTTCCTTTCAAAATTATTACGGTTCAATATATTCTTGATTTTTATTCTTAAATAAAACTCTGACAAACTATTAATATTTCTATGAGTATATAATCCATCATCATCTTAGTTGAGTATATTCGCACCTACTTAAACCTTCCACTCAGACAAATGCCCACAAACCGTTGCTTTGTGGAGCCGGCTCCCCAGAAGTCGCTTCTCCGATCACTGCAGTCTTCACCTGTTCAAGTTTAGAATTCAATAAGAAATAATAAGCCATCAGCAGGATTTGAACACGCATCCTTTTTTCCTTGACACGAGTTATTAAAGCAATGGAGACAATACCAGTTAACAGAGGATGTTTCTCCGATCACTGCAGTCTTCACCTGTTCGTCTAGGTTTTAACCTCTACCTTCCCCACGTATCCTAATAAACTGTCCCTCTTACTCTGTAACTCTTTACTGCAAGTGACTCTTTAGACTTGTACAGGGTGGACATTATTGTTTGAAAAAAAAACCTATTAGGTTGGTGCAAAAATAACGACGTAATAATGTCGTTTTTTGACGTATTTATAACGTCAAAAAACGACATGATTACGTCATTATTTTTGCACCAACCTAATACAAGGATATAGTTGGTGAATAAGAAATAATAAGGCCTCAGCCGGAATTGAACACGCATCTTTTTTCCTTGATACGTGTTATTAAAACAATGGAGACAATATCAGTTAAAAGACCTGGTGGTAACAATATACAGATTTGTTTTCTATAATAAAAATAAGACGAAAGAAGGAAAACTCCTTGATCTTTATTCGCCTATCTCTCAGCCATAACCACAAACCAGTGACGATATTTTTTATGTCATTTATATTAAGTATACTTAAGTATTGTGATACAATTAACATTTGTAAATAATTAAGTTTCACAAATAGAAAGTGTCTGAAAGTTATATTTAAGCAAGTAATCTAATATATTACAATTTATTTACAGAATTCTTTCGATCTATTTTCAGTCAATCTGTGTGTCTTTCTCACCCAAATATCTCAGCGTGTCTTTTGACAACGTTTCCAATGAAATGCGAAAATTCACAAGCAGAGATTCTGACAGGCTTTCTATACTTGCTTTTCTTTCTTTTTCTACACATTAACTTCACAACATTTAAGCAACAAATGGCAAACACGTAAAAATATAAATGACATTGCAATTGGAAAATGGCAGAGGACAAGATAATTTTAAAATGTAGTAAAGGTGGAAAATGTTCTGGTGGGAAATAATCTAAAATGTCAAATACTTCTGGGTTTGAAAATTCACATTCTCTATAGACCAAACAAAAGAAAAGAAAAAAATATAGGTAAAGTAAAACCTCTTGTGTATAATTATATTTATGTGTACATATATAATTTTGTATTTGCGTAGCAATCCTTCATTTATACATGTTTCATTAAAGGCAATTAACAAAGTACTGAGATTAAGCTTTTTATTTATTTTTTCTTGTGTTCATATAAGTTTTTGCTTTTCTGGACATAGTGTAAAAATTGTCCTAATGTTTTGCATATCAGATCGCTTTCTGCTATTCTTTTAGCCATTATCAAGGATGATTTTTTTTTCTATTTTTAACTGAATGTGTGGGTTTTTATGTATGTCTTTTGTTATCTATGTGAGCTATAGGATATTTTATTTTCCAGACATGTTCAACACATGTTCATAGTAGATATTTTGGCCTTTTCTTTTTTATTATTAGTGTTTCCATTATTTTTAGTCTTTTTACATGTGAGTGAGGCTATTATACTTGTATTTTCTACACATATGTTGTGGATAGAGTTTGGTAAGTTTATGTGTGTGTTTAAGTGAGTTCTAATTGAACATTGGTCAAATAGGTGTAACGTGAGTCTTCTAGATAAGGATGTAGTAACATGTCCAAAATAATTATTTATGAGTTTGGTTTCATCAGGAAAACAGTTTCTTAACGGGCATGTGAATTCATAAATAATATTGGATTACTGTAATTTAAATATTGCCGGTGAGTTGTTATTGTTGATGATAAGATTAGCTATTTTAATTTTTTTTATAGTAGACAATTTAATTTTCTTGTTCTGATTGACTGGGTTTGTGTATTTCTTTATAATATTTCTATGATAAAATTCATCTTGCTTATAGTTAACGTGTATTTGACTTTTATAGAAATGTTAATGTTATTGTTTTTATCTGTATGTTCAGTATTGCTATTAGATACTTTAGAAAGAAACAGTCGGATCTGGTGATGTAGTTCGGAAAGACATTATTAACTAGAGTGTTTCGCATTACTGAGATCTTTAAGGAAAAGAAAACGAGCGGATGAATTTTAAAGAAATTTTTTATCTAAGTGGTCATTCTATCATAACATGATTTAGAGGATTTTGTATAAAAAAAGTAATAAATGCGTTACTACTGAATTCTACGAGAGCATTTAAGAATGGGAGTTATTTTTTTACTAAGTTTATAGGTACATTTAAGTGACAGTTTTTCAAATGTGGTTCTAAGATTATCAATTTTATTTGTTTATATCTACATAGCGGACACATATTTTGGTTTAAGTAACCATTTAAAACATGTTTTCTACGTAGGACATGTAGTATTTTCGGAAAGCACGGACCGGATAGATTTCCCATACTAACACCATTAGTTTGAGTGTAGATATTACCGTTATGGTCGTAGAAGGGGATATTAATTGTGCAGGTATGCAATAATGTTTTAGGTTTGGTGGATGGACATTTCTACAATTTTTACACTCTTTATGTCCGGAAAAGTAAACACTTATACGAACACAAGAAAAATTAAACAAAATGTTCAATCGGAGTACCTTACCATTCGTCTTTAATGAAAACTTTTATATATGAAAACTTATATATATATATATATATATATATATATATATATATATATATATATATATATGGCTAAGATACAAAGACAAGCTGAAAAGCAACTTGTCAGCAGTTAATATACCGCATAACAACCTTGAGCGCTTAGCTTTGGAGCGGGTAGAATGGAGATCAACGTGTTTTAGTGGACCTAGCAATTTTCAATCTGCTTGTCTGAATCATCTTCAAGAAGCGAGAGCAAGATCTAAAAGGTCAGTCAATCTAACAGTGATCTCATCTCACAATTATCACACCTGTTCCATATGTGGCCTCCTTTGTAAATAACTAGCGGGTCTTAAATGCCACTTAAGATTATATGGCAGATCCTCATACGTCGAAAACGACGGGAGAGTCCATTATATATATATATATATATATATATATATATATATATATGTGTGTGTGTGTGTGTGTGTGTGTGTGTGACTGAGTTACAGAGAAAGTTGAGAATATGACTTAAATGAGAAATAATTCGGAAACTATTTGTACATTTGTGGTTTATTTAACGTCATCATTAATCATTGCAATAATTGGAAGTTATATTTCAATTTTTATATTCTATGTTATATCTTTATGCTTCAGGAAAAATTGGTTAGAAAAAAAGAAAACAATAGTGAAATGTGGAGTAATGGATAGCGGCTCGGACTGAGGAATTGGAGAGTCGAGTTCGAATTCCAGTTTATTCCATTATGTTCATTTGGGAGAGGTATGAATCCCCTTCTTCTCCCGCCCAGCAGGACAGACCGAGTTCTATAGCCTTGGCAACTGGTCTAGAAAGAAAAAAATGGCAACCTAATGCGGGAAAAACATTCCTCGTCAGTCTGAGTGATGTGATGTGCCATACGTGATACATGCTTAGGCGTGTATCACGTATAGCACATCACTGACTAACTGACTGACTGATTAAAATGTTGTGTAATTTCGGTCTTCCTATTTGGCAGTGAATGCTGGATAGTCTCCACACAGATGAAGGCAACAGAAGTGTGGTTCTGCTGGAAGATACTTAGAATACAATGAAGTGAGCAACGATATTTTAGAAAAATATAGAAAAAGTACACATTCTTAGCATCAGAAAGAAACAATTGAAATGTTTAGGGGAGGATACAAAATGAGAAAAGATAGCCTATTAAAGTTGACAGTGTATATATTTTGAAAGCAACAGAGATAGAGGAAAACATAACCTACCTAACGAGCTTATGTAAATGTTTACTTTAACAGGAATTGAGAGAGTAAAAAAGGCAAAATTTACTAAGAACTACAAAGAGCAGGAAATTGTCGAGAGCTATGACATCTTGAAGTGTCACTGCATATAGAAGAAGAGAAGAAAACGTTATGTGCATAAATTGTGGTTATACTCTATTGCTGAAATCTTAACACGATTAAAATGTGAATTAAAATTAGATTTTAATTTTACGTTAATTTGTTCATCAATTGTCGAAAGTCTCCAGAATACTCCTCAGAAAAAAATGAGACGATGGATGGGTGAAATGATTAGGATATAGTGCATCGTAACGATCCTAATTTTAATGAACATCTAGGATCTATGACCACATCAGGAAAAAAATACAGGAATCATAACACATTACGTAATACGTTGCCAGTTCTCCAGGTTCAAATTAATGAAGTTATCAGCTCGGATAGGACATTTCTTTTTCAGAATCATTTTTTTTTAGCAGTGACCATCTTGGGCGTATTCTGCTCCCTTATCCTATGGAAGCTAAAACTGCTGATGTTACTTGTTGGCTATTCGTCTGAAACCACCTTTGTTGAATGTTAATGCAATTTGAAAGTATTACTTTTCTGTTACCACAGAATATTTTAACCAGTTTCCATTTTTCACAGTTATTAATTAATCATGGTAGTTTACTGCATTGTATACGGTCTTTAAATCAGAACTTCTAGGTACACACCTAACACTGAATATAGAGAAATGTTAACCCCCCCCCCCGTAATTTCAGAAATGGTATATTCTTTATCCGTTTGGCGCTCACTCTCATGCCCTGTTCTAAGACAGTTAACACACATTGCTAGGTATCTGACAGGTATTCACATTGACTAATGAGGCGTCAGAGAACAACTGGTTTCGGTTTGAAAATTTTGGCACGTCAGTATAAATGCGTCATCAAATTCAGTAGATATCTAAATAGATATAAATTATAATTGAAAGTATTTTATATTAACCTATTCCAACTAGTATTCTGATCTTTACTGGCTATGGTGACAGCGTTATGCTGTTTGTTTGTACTCTCCATGTACATTCAGGTGATTCTCGTATTCCATAAACCTCAAGGAAATTTCATTTTTAATTGAACTCTTTATTCCATTTACGATAAAAGTTTTTTTTTTTTTCTCATTGCTCCGTTATTGCTGTGATATCATACCAGTTAACACTTACTTGATTAGTCCTGGAGATGCAGACTCCGAATTTGTTCTGGATTTTCGCTGTCTTCACCAAGTAATTAAATGTACCTTGGCAAATGTAATCGTCTGTTAAAAGAATCAGCTACCACGAATTATCTCCCCTATCAATAAAAGTAAAATGAAAATAGTCTCGCAACCATTGTGTATGAAATGCCTCAGATCGAAATTGCCACAAGATTATCGAATACGATAGACAACTAAAAGGGAGAACAAGTACATCTTTGTGGTTATCAGCATACGAGGCGTATCAGTTAGCATGTAACCGGATAAAATTAGTTCTACTAGATCTAAAATTTGCTATGTAATATGTTCGATTGATACAAAATTATATACTTGCACAATGACAGAAATTATTTAAAAAATACATTTTTTGTAGACAATGTTTTATATTAGCCTCGAACCAACTACTCTATGTTCGTACTTCAAATTATTAGCTGAGTACAATATTCCATCACCTTATTGTTTCTTTTCATCGCACTTGTGTTTCATAAAAGGGCAGACTGACAATGTGTGTGACATCCTTCAAATCCCATCATGAACTTATTTAAGATTTTTTTAAATCTTCATCTATGTGCAATGCCCCTTCAGGACGTGGGCGATCATACCTCTCCACAATTTCCTGTCCTTCGTAGCTTTTAATAAATTTTGTTTTTTGTTAGCTCTTCTCAACCTTCTGTCATCCATTTACTCAAGCTCGTTTGGTAGGTTATGCATTATTTTCATATGTCCCACTTGCATTCCTAGCCAACTTTCTTCGTTATGTGACCTGAAAGTTTCAACTGTCTTATCCTGATGACAAGTATATGTGTCCTTTTTCTCTAAAACTTCGTCGTAGCTCAGATGTTCGGTCCATTGTATTCTCAGCATCCTACTGTAGAACCACATTTCTTTTGCTTCAAGTCTCTTCATCTATGGGGAGATTGTCCAGCATTTAATATCATATAGGAGGACTGATATGACGTAACATTTCAGTGCTCTTTCCTTTCTTTGCCGTGATGTAAAATATCATTGTTGGAACAAAACTTGTAAGAAAATAATCTGAAAGTGTTTAATTAAATAACAGTTGCAAAATCCCCGTCATTTCTCCTCGAGCCCTCGAACTATAATGACGGAATTTCATATTATCCGCATATTATGGCATAATGAAAAAAATTGAAATACTCTTTAGATATAACTTCTTTACTTATCCAGAAATAGCTCTCAAAACGCACTCACCTTTCACAAATTGTGACCGTAATATTTGGTACATTCCTACATATTAGTTCATTGGACATCTGATATTTCCAGCTGATATTTGGAGCTTCTCTCTACAGTCGAATGTATATATCATTTCGTTTTCTTACCATGGATTTTATTTATGTTCAACTGCTTGACTCATGTAAGAGGTTGGTTTCTACCGATGGCCTAAATAGTTACACTTTCAGGTTTTTCTGCCATTTTGGACTTCCAGATAGTATTCATTTTTTATAGAATTGCAATGTCATCGAAAGTCCCCAACATCTGTCTTTTTGTTAGGCGTTCAACCATGATTCCAGATATGAAAAATCTCAATGATTTAGATTGTCACATTTGAATGTTATTAAGTCCCCTTCAGCTTGCTTGGAAGACTTTAAATATAATTTAATTTAATTGAAATGCGGTAGAATTTGCACTGCAGGAGAAAAGTGTAAAAATGTATTATAATAATGAAACAATATCAAGCAACCAGGATTATTAATCGATATTTTACATGACCTGTTTACTGTTTTTTAATGACATCAAATTAGTTGACAAACATTAAAATAACTATTTGATATATTCTAGGGCTTTTAGTAAAACCTACAAAGCGAAAATGAAAAAAATGAACTAATCGATAAGATACCTTACGGTGATAGCTGTTCTTGTGCTGAAATCTTGAAATCCATCGGTTGTCGTCGACCCCATCTCACTATATAGCTTTAATTCTTATTTTCCCCAGAACCCTCAATGCATACTTCCAACATTATTAGTGACATTATCAAGAGGGTTTTATTAAATGAAACTTATTAAATTTCATTCATTTTGATTTCATTCATTTTGATTTCATTAGCTTATCATTGCAACAAACCATGCTGTCATTTCATCTATTTCCCGACTGTACAGTTTTACTGACATCATGACAATATAATACAAAGCAAGATCAAAGAATGACTAGTTAAAATGAAACAATGAACGTGACATAATTTTATACGTTTTTTAATGCGTTATCTCGTTCAGACATTATGTTTCTTCACTTGTATCATTTTTCTTAAGGACGATCATGTCAGCAACTAAAACAATTTAAGGAAACATTACATTTTTATAATGTTATTTCATAGGTGATCATAATTCTCTAAATATCCCTTTTCTTTATATGTTAATTGCAATGCTTTATTGGGAAATTTAGTGTAATGGTTTCCAGGGTTTTCATTTAAGAATCCACCTTTTAGACTGGCTGCCATTAAAGGCTAGAGAGCCCGATCGAGCCTATAAACTACAGATCTCGGGGGATATATTTCTGCACTTTTTTTGTCCGCGTTTGCTATACATACTACAGCACTATTTTGTTTGTCTAACTATTGCATAAATTCCTAACAACTGACGATATCTATAGTGTGTTCAAGAAATTTACTTTAACAAAATTTGAATCCTAAATCGTAGACTTAGGAGATTAATCCACCATTTTCCAACGGAAGTAATATCCATTTCGTTCTCAAATTGGCTAAAGCTATGCGGTATATTGGTCTGCATAAAGCCAATGATCAGTAATAAGAAAATCTGAAAAACTGCCCAATATATCTAGGTTTCATATAAACTCAGTGATAAAACACAATAACGATGTATTTATGGTGTACTGTAAGTTTTATCACCCAATACAAGGTTCAAGAGCTACTCATGGTAGAGGGTTAATGTGTGGTTTTTTATGAGCGTAAAAGAAAGTAAGAAGTGAAGTTCATGGTGTTAAGCTTGAAATATAACGGTTAACCCTATACTTGAAGAGGGGAAGATTTTAGTGAATGGGAAAATATACTTCCAAGTGTCTGTTCCACAAAACAACAGTTCTTGAGAAGAAGCTGTCCGAATGGAACTTAGTTTTTAATATTGGAATACATAGGAATTGGAATCATTCACACTTGTATATGTAGCATAGCAGGTCCAAGTTGTAAAGATCAAGAGTGGCTGGACTTAGGAAAGTAGCTCGTCAGAACACGCACAATGGATATAATGAGAAGCGAGACTTGCGAGTTTTCGTCTGTGGAAAGGAGATTGTGAGGCGGAGAATGATTTCACTCAAGTCCATGTAGACTCATCTGAACTATCGAGACAGTTAAGCTCAGACATGACAGAATAGTTCATTTGTTAGTCTTATCTGTCTCTTATAAACAGATTATAGCAAGGGAGGGTCATATTTCTGGAGTGGCACAACAAACCAACCATTTCTCCAACATCTTTAGCAATAGAGCAAATATATGTGTTGCACTTGAGGTCTGGGGGATATTGATCCCCAATAGACGTTCAAGTCAAGGAGCCTCCTTGAGAAAACCTAGCCATCATAATAGGTGAAAGTTCAGAGTCTGTTCGGTATTGGTTTTACAAGGCAATCATTTTTACCATTGAGCCACCTGAGCTAATTTCAAAAAGGGTTGAGCTGCCAGGTTCTGGTCTTCCAAATTTTGTGGGTTCACATATAACCTGATTGTTTCCAGGAAATAGTATGAAGTATTTTTACTACAATCTGCACACATGACATTTTTCTTTCATTTCATGAGTTGCTATGAGAGATAACAAATATTAGGACGTATTTGTTGAAACCATATCATTTCATAAGATTGCATAAACAGCTGATAGACATATGGTCTGTTATTAAATATTTTTTGTTTCTTTAGACGTCTTTACTTGGAATTGATCATAGTTTCATAAAAAAGATCTCATGACAGGTCCCAGTTTTTAAAAATTAATTTCGCATTCAGCAAATGAAAAAAACTAAATCTGAAGTGGAGACTAGCCGCTTTCCCCAACACATGGCAAAAAAAACTAATAAAATCTAGATTTATCTGTCATAATAATTGTACCTGATGTGTTTTGCCACAGACGAATACTTAAGCAGCTGTTAATAAAGTCAATAAACTGGCTATTCAGCATAGAATATTTTCCTTACTAAGATACCATCAGTAGTTACCAAGTAGAATGTAAATATTGATTGGATGACTGAAAAAATTACTCGACCATTTTAAAATTATCCATCGAATAAAGAACAAATTAACAAGTTTCTAGAGGCCATGTCTTTGTAAAGACATTCGGACGCCATAGAAACATGTCCGATTTGTTGTAATTAAAGAGTTTTTAATTTTAAAAAATAGCGAATAATTTAGATACATATGGATTCTTATTTTTTTACGTGATATTTAAGAGTGGGATTGACAGATTTTGTCGTTCTTTATTCATTTCTGATAATGTCCAATTTGAAATGTTGTTTATTCAGCACCTATTCAAGACGAAGCTATTTTATCACTGACAAAATTTATATTTTCTCCTTCTCAAAATGTAAACATTCCTTTCTATTTTAATTATTGTATTTTTTTAGTACAGTGTGATATTTTATGTACCTTATCCCTTTAGGACAGCATAACAATTAAACAACTTTTTTATAACTCTAAGCAATGTGTGCTCTCTTAATACCCATCCTTGTCCCTGAAGACAAACCCGTTGTCAAATTCCTATTGTAGGCACTAGATTAAATGTTTGAAACATGGATGTTTTATTATATAAGACTAAAATAATTAGAAAAATTATTAGGCAAACAGTACTTCCCTTTCTACAATGTTTCTAATTCTACACCAACTTCGATGTTTATTACCAATATTCTCAGCACATTTTTGACAGAAGCATTATACGCTTCTGATTAAGATATATGTGCTTCGTGTTCGTTTCTTCGTTCATGTCAATATATGTGGATTTATTTTCTACAAAAAATAATATTCAAAAATATTTTTGGTATTTAAATGAAAATAAGACAGTATAACAATCATAACTATCTACTAATCATACAAAAAGGTTCAAAATCTAACAATTGCAGTTTCTATTAAATAGAAGTAACAAAATGTAATATAATTACATGTATCCTTACACAAGCCTTCTTCAACGAGTTGATTTGATGAAGCAATTTTGTCAAAGCCAAGTAGATATTCTTAAGTTATCTTATATTCTACATATAGTTTTAATTCAAAATTGTCCTTACCCGAAACCGATTGCGATCCGTGGCTAGATAGCCCAGTCGACCCTACTATTTAACATATAGCTATGGGAGAAGAGATGGATTCATACATTTCCCAAGAGTATTTGTGCTTAGTATTAGAGATTTTAACTAACTAGAGTGAAATTCAAACTTGTCTCTCCGATTTCTTATTCCAATTCGCTATCTATTATACCATCCGCACTCATATTACTTTAAGCATAATGTTTTAAAAAAAAATTGCTTTTACAACGAAATTCATCATTTTATAGAAATAATGTAAAATTTTGAGAATTTCAGTTAGATAAATCTTAGCAAAGATTTCAAGCAAAAGTTTTTGTCGTTTTTTTCAGTTCTAGCAAGGAATAATTGTGTTGGGTGATGGTAAATGAGATTACTGTGGCTGACCATTAATGATTTCGTTCCGCACAGAATGCTTCATATAAAATTCGACATTAAACTAACAGTCGATATGTAAAATTAACCAACATAAGTGAAAAATAAGTGATTTAAAAAAATAAAAAATAAACAGTACAGTGATCGAGACGGTGCGTAATTGTTTCTGGCATCAGAGATATTTTTGCCGATGTAAAATCCCGTAAGGTGTATGCAGAACTTAAAAAAAAATAGTCTCACTACAACAAACAAACACCTATTTCTCCTTAATTTGACCGTTCGGTTAAAAGAAAAGATTCCCGTGTGATGATTGTATTAATTCCTGATAAACTAGCACGCAATTAATACAACGGAGCAGTCGTAGATCAACCGCCGTCAAGTTATTGTGAAGAATGCGTATTTCATCATCGACAAGATCATGATTCTGAATGTAGAGTTTTCCTTCTAGATGGGTTGCCAACCACGGTTAGAGATCCCAGTATATCCTGGAACAGAGAATAAATGGATTCATTTCTCTTCAAATGGTATTTACGCGTAAGTGAATATTACGAAACAGAGAGGAATTCGAACCCCACCGAGTCGCTTTCCATTACACCACGCGTACATCTTTCTCGTTTCGAGTCGATGCCCATTACACAATTGTCAATGATGATTACACTTTCCCTTAATGTAGTCTATACAGATGAAATGTGGAAACTTGATCACATTTAAAAAAAAAAAACATCAAGAAGATAATGCTAATAGCTTACAAAAATTCTTCCATGAAGCGGGAATTCCTCGAGAATGCATATTTCCTCATTGCCCCGCGGAAAAGCAATACCATACTCCTTTTTTTTTTTTTTTTTTTTTATAAAATTTAGGTATTTTCATTCAAACTTAAGTCCAAAGATCTGCTTCGTCTTATATTTTAGTTTAGAATTCAATCCCTTATTTTCTAGGCCTCAAAACTGACAAAATCAAGTAAATTTGGATTTATTTGTTCACCGGAGAAATAATATCTATCTAATGGTGATGTTATAGAATCAAAGGGAAATAAATCTTTCATACTTTTCCCGTACGGTTGTGTGTTTTTTTTTTAGTTGTGTCAAGACACCTATGTGAGTTTATAAATGTTTCAAAAGGTACAAATTTTATTTGTAGTTAAAGAATTATTAAAAGATAATATTTATTCAATTTTATTTCGATTTGTTTTCTCAATGTATGTTGGTGATTAACTGGTCCGATACTCCAAGATTCATTATCCCGTTTTCTTAATTCCTTTCGAATCACAAAAGTAAACATTTTGTTTTTCATTTCTTTCATTTTCACAAGTTTTGATCATTTTCCTTCCTCCAAAATCAGATGCGTTTAATACAGGAAAATAAGCTTTTTTTCCTCCTTGGAATTTATTTATCTTATATTCTTTAGCGATCTATACACAAAGGAGGACGGTAAATCATAATGTTAGTCATTTATACTTATTAATATCATATTCACTATAAATTCAAAAATTAAATAAAATACAGGAGTTTTTTAACTGCTTATTTCCTAGTGATTATACGGATTAAGATATGATAGGGACATCAGAGAATGATGTTAGAAAACTAAATTCATAAGAATTTGATTGGTTAAAATAACCAATAATGCAATTTTATTAATTCGGCTTTCAAATCATTATAGATTTTATTTGTTCAGGACAAAGCTTCTAAGATTCATAAAAGATTTGATCTTAATATTTTTAAACTGAAATGGCTTTGTGCCTATAACGTGGTAATTTCGGATAATTATTAGACAACCAGGGTAAAGCTCACTCCAGACCTCGCTAAAGACCCTTGAAGAATTAGTGGTCACTTGTATTGCTCCAGAAAATACCTAACTCTTGCTGCCATTGCCTATCTTTACACTAGTCAAATGAGACTATGAATGGAGTATTGCAGCTGTATTTGGGTTGGTGCTGCCCAAGTTTCACTTGCCAAAGAATTACATTGCTTTGGGGGGCAAGAATTATTTTCCCCTTTAAACCCTCCAGACAAAACGTAACTGACTGTTCACTGCTTTATAACTATTACTATGTTCAAACGAATTTTATTTTTTTTTAGTTCAACACATTCAGAACTTCCCAGCTCGGACCTTCCATGTCATTCAAGGTGTCAAATCATACCCGATCATTTTGGTAAGGTGTAAGTTCTAATCAGACAGCTTCTTCTCCAAACTTACTTTGTAGAGTAGACTCCCGAGAAGATGCTTCCAAGACAACTAAAATCTTAATTTCTTCAATTCTAATGTCAACTGATATCTATCCTACATATCCTCATAATATGCACTTCTTTCTATCCTTTACGAACTTAGCGGCTCTTGGGTCTTGTATTTGTAAACTAAAGTTTTAAAAATGGTCCTAAGTTACTTAAGGCAACAAGGGACAAGAAGTTGAGGAGATCTATGATTGATAGTCTCTAACCATGGAGAAATGTTTATATGCTGGGGTTTTGGGAAAGGTTCTCAGCACTCGCTTGTATATTAGATTTCCATGCTAATTTTTCCGTTGATTTTGACGCAATCCACTTTTAACACCAATTTAATCGGAATATAACAAGAAACTATTTTATTGCAAAATCTTCCACTGTAAATCAGACATGAAAAATACGAACTGCTTCCAATTGTCTCCAGTTTCTATCCAGATGAAGTTAAATAAGTGAATAAAAAACACTTATTACTGGATTTTATAGCGTTTCTGTTTGAAGTTTCGTCATGACGACAAATGATGATTCAAGATTGATTCTACATTTAAAGAAGGTAAAGACTGTTATAAAATAACATGTGAATTAAATTATTTGCTAGACGTTAATGAAAAACATATCTATGCAAGAACACGATAATTTTTGCCCACAAAATAAGAATCGAGTAAATTTTTCGAATAAGACAAATCTTTTTACTAATTTGTTTTCCTTTTCTAAGAGTAGCATATAGTTAGTACTTAGGATAGACAAATGTCTTTCCTAGGTCTGCTATAATCATTGAACTATCTATACTTCATTGTTTAACAAATATATCGTTCGATTAATTTATATCGCTTCATTTAGAAACGTTTTCACCAGTATGCGGCAAAAGAGCGATTTGTGTGCAGAAATAAGAGCAGATAGTACATCAATTGAACTGCTTCAATAACTCTGCACCTTCGAGGCGTATCCTAGTGAGAAACAATGAAATGGTGATAGCGTGAAACCATATAATATATCGAGACGATAATTACCTGCCATTGTAAAAAATAAAAAAATGCCCTGCGCTAGGGAAGGCAAAGAATTTCTCACATAAAATATAATAAAAATGATTCCAGCTTGACAATAATCTGTTATATATAATTCTACCATTATATATATATATATATGTATGTGTGTGTGCTTGTGTGTGCTTGTGTGCATAGACATACACACATAAATAATGTACATTGTTCCTCAACCTTTCATATTATCAGTATAAATTTTAACTACTATTATACATCGAACACTGTTTTATTTCCACCAGTACTCACTGTGCTTTGTCCGTCTCTCTCTCTCACACACACACACACACACACACACACATATATATATATATATATATATATATATATATGTGTGTGTGTGTGTGTATCTGTGTGTGTGTGTATCTATGTGTGTGTACAGTTGTGTGTGTATAGATGCACTCATATTAGTTCATTTAGTCCTCAGCCTGAAATAAATTTATTTTTAAATAGTTGCGTTAGGGAATTTTATAATATATCCATTCTTATTGCGACAAAAAGATTCTTTTTACGAATTCCTATGTTGGTCGTTATACGACGGTAGCGTTTACATTCAAGTGTCTAGTTAAAGGGCCTAACTTGTGAGGCCTTTCCCTCTGCAGAAGGTTTAATAGTTCTATGTTAGACCCTGCCGACAGGTGTATATATATATATATATATATATATATATATATATGTGTGTGTGTGTGTGTGTGTGTTGATCGAAAACAAGTCATTTGTCGTCATTTGACTCTTCAGTAAGTGTTTCATTATTCTACCCCTTGCTATAATCAGCAAATGACCTTGACTTAAACATTTACATACTTTTCACATAAAGAGAATACAGAGAATTATATCTCTCATTTTCAACGAGTTAAAAGTCAGTACTTTTCTTCAAGAAAACTATGCTTATTTTCTGAATGAGTTCTCCTCGATAGGCTTACCGTACTCTCCAAGGGCTTGCAACATGAGTGGAAAATCACCCAGTGTTGCGTTTGAGAAGCCAAGTCACAGCATTGTTCATTCAACTCCATTATTTCTTCCGCACGTTTTTCGTTTTCCCCCGTAACCCGAAGATTTTTCATTATTGGTTTTCTCCAAGTAGTACGACCTCAAATTGATAGCACCTTTCGCAGAAAATGTGCAGTTCCAAGCAACACAGCATTATAAAGCTATGGAACACTAAGTTTTATTTCGATATTCATAATGTAGGATCAATTTCGGTAGTATATAACCTACGCCCCAATGATAACTGGAACAGTTATCATAGGGGGCAGAACCTCGCACTATCTTGCAAAATGTTTATTAATAGCAGATATAAATAGTCGATGAAAACTGTCACCTATAGTGTTTCAAGAAATATGACTCCAGATATATCTTTCCAAACAAGCTATCATCTGGAATTAGAATAAAAGCAGTGATGGCACCTATCCTGAATCGATAATACAAATTCAGGAAATGCTAAAAACTTCCAATGCCTCTATGCACGGATCAGTTATAACGATTCTAATGTAGGAGAAAAGGAAATTGAACATATGATAGGCTGCGTTAGAGGTAGTTTGGACCAAGACAGCAAATTTCTACAAGGCCAAATCATTAACCTGATAATTCGAGTTATGTTCATAAATAGCCTATTAGTTCGAGAATATCATATGGATGTCTCGAATGGCGTCGAACTCGTTCAGAAATATATAATCTGTCTACTGTATACAAGTGCTTTCTCAGATAAATAATTAAAATGTCTTTGAGCGAGTGAAGCCCGTAGATTTTGGTAAAGGACATCGTTCTTCTAACCTCGTGGACTGGCGCTACATAATCACAAACAAATAACTGCAATAAATAATAGAAACAACATTATTTGAGATCCTTCAACAGCAACAACAACTAAAACGGATATAACATGTAACTCGAAGAGAAAATAATGACATAATGAAGATGTTGACATTCCACCCTACTTTTAATAAAAGTTTAGGAAAGAACCCCCCACAGATACTGGAAAGAGCGATAAGAGTTACTGAACTTGAGAAACTTATTTACCTGGAAAAGGTTTTAAGGGAAAGGTTTTATACATTTCAACTGACAGTAGTGCAGGCTGCTCGGTCAGTGAATACCAAATATTTTCATATAACGAAACGGTTACTTTTGCCATTACTTACTTTTTTTCCGATATCTTTGATCTTACTTTTATTACTCTTAATTACAACTATGGAAAAACCATTCTACAATCGTTATGAAGTAACGCAGGTCAGAAATAATATCTTCGTCGAAAATTGAACTAGCATCCTCTTCCTTCGAAGCATCTTTTGACTCGTACATTTTTTAACACTCAGCTGGAAAAGCACGAACGATATGTTAAGTTTCTGCAATACATATTGAGGTAAATTATACTCCAGTCTTAATGAAAACTTGACATTGTATCTTAGAAATTGTTATTCAATATCTCGGGTCGCTTCCCTTACCGCGACAGAATCAATAAGTCACTGTTTATAATGATGATACAGTTTGTTCATGTCTCTAACGTTGGGAATCTGAAAATAGGGTAAAGTGTTTTCTGTTGATTGACTTACCGTAAATATGTTTACTTTTGAAAGTGGCTTAAGAGTCAACGCTTTTAGCTTTGGGGATAGCGGTATGTGTGTGTTTGCGATTAAAGGGAAAAGAAACAGTAAAGACCGTTCGGGATTTCAGAAAAACCTGTATTCAACAAATTACAGTAGTCAACATGTTACTTCTTTCCACCAATGCTAATGGTTAGTTTTCGAACCCAGGTGAAATTCGGGAATTCTATTGCTGACTTTTTATGCGAACTTGAGTCATTTCGACGAATATCCTGATAACATTTTTCCGTTGCATTTCGTTTTATATCGAACTCATCACAGCTTAGTAAACGCCCACTTGCATACCGTAACTGTAGCGAATGCAGACGCGTCTTAGTGTGTATATATATTAGGATGGTGCAAAATAATGACGTAATAATGTCGTTTTTCGACGTTAAAAAATACGTCAAAAAACGACATTATTTCGTCATTATTTTTGCACCAACCTAATATATATATATATATATATATATATATATATATATATATATATATATGTAAGCTTCCACTGTGGAGTATTGAATCACAAACTTAGGAAGTTGGGTGTTGCTGCAGTAGATTCAGTACCAAGTAGATTTTATGGGGGAAGATTTGAACGAAACTTTCTACCCGTTAATTCAGAATACTCTCCATCCTAGAGACTCATTTGAATGGGAAAATACATGGTCGTACTTGTGCGAAAGTAAAAGCAGCAGAATCAGCCGGCCTGCTGCCAATTCTACTCTGTTAGGGTTTATACCTCTTAGGAATATATAGATTTCTAATCGATATTTCTCGAAAAGAATGGAATAAAATAAGCAGTTATATAAGCAGTTTTAAAACTATTATCCAAATTTGAATAAATACAAACGTATGTGTGTTCGATTAAATGGATATCAGTCTCGTGCCAATGAATATTTGGCCATCATTATTCGTCGTTTTATTTCTATTTTTCCTATGTAAACGTTATTACGAATCGTCTTCATCATATGACTGAAAGCAAATTTGCAATTCCACTGAGAGACACGATGACTGCAGCTTTGTCGGCTTCATTTTAACAACGCATTGGCTTAAACAAGTCACACGTCACACCGGGATTAGCAAAATGATCCGCTATACTGGAGAGTTGCCGTGTTCATAGGAACTATAAAAAAGCAAATGGCCTGCTGCTCTGAATCGTCATCATAATGATACTTAACTGCTTTACTGAGAAACTTGGCGATAGTATTTAGACCCACGACAAACGTCAAAACTATGAAACTTACAAGTACCATTTATTCATAAACATAGATAAAATGTGAACACAAGCATAAATATAAAAATAATAGACATCTACATATTGACATGTACTTATGAAGAAATGCAAACACACATATATAAACTCACATGCCTGTATATATAAATATATATTTTATGAGTCTATTTTATTGATTTCGATGTTTGTCCCTAAAATGGCAGTAATTAATCCTTGACTTAATTGTTAACCTCTGTGTTTTTGTATCTATGGTTCTTAACTATTATGTCTACAGAGTCTCCATTTTAATCCAAGCTAAGGGCTTCCAATTCGATTTTTCAGTTTTAGATCAGAGATTTTCTCTCAGACCTGATCTTCCAATGTAATTCATATAAAAATATGTAAAACAGCCTAACGCGACAAAAACTAAATGCTATGTGCAATATGGCATATGGAATACAAATGCCGACACGATTAAGTTTATTTCCTTCAATATTCCCTCCTACACGGTGCTCATTTGGTACGGCATGCTTATCGTTTTTAAATTAATTTCCCCCAGAGTCACGTTAATTTTGAATGTTTACTAAACATAAATAAAATATTCCTGGTATGACAATTACAATTATATTTCGTACAAAAGAACACCATATTTATATACGTTCCATCCTTAATTGATCTCTTGTCTATTTACCTACATATAACTGAAGGATAAATACGCGGAATTTTGAAAAAAATTCGGTCTCAAAAAGAAAGAACTTCCAAAATTTCTCATATCTGGTCATTTGTTCAGATTTGGAGTAATCGGTCGGGCCGAGATCTGCTCAGCACATCTTCGTATGCAGAAGTTGCTAGGCACATTAATGGAGTTTTGTTTAAATAGAATTAGATTCATGTCATTATGCATGAGTATAAAATTCCATTTCTTTTAGTGTCATTAAATTCAGTAAACCTATAAGAAATATTGTTTAAAATGTATCAGCTCTACAAGGTTTTCAAAACAGGACGAACATTTCTTTTTTTTTTTCTTGATCAGACTGAGTACTTTGCAGCACTGCCACGGATCGCCAACTCAGCCAACAACGCAATTTTGAATTGAAACAGATATGTGTGTATTTGAGTGTGTTTGTTGTAGACGTAGAGAAAACCATTTAATTAGGGAAAAAAAACTATTCACTTGTAATTTACAGGGTTACAAACCGATTAAGAATAATTCTTTGTAGCTTGCATTACCTCGAGACAAAATATCACGGTACACATTAGCTGAATATTGCACATTTAAATAGTAATTTTCGACTAAAAAAAACCGAAGACTTTGTAAAATCTTAAATAATCATTTTATCGCTTCTTGTACTAAAGAATATATGCTGAGGAAAATACGTGTATCAGCATATGATATTAAATATTCGTTGAAAATGTGCTGTATTTATGAAGAAAGACTCAATATCGGCGAGAGAACGTTTATAGATATAGACAGCACGGACAAAACTTAACAATGCCTTGTGCCAGTTTTACACTTGAATCAATCTTTAGATATTCATCCCTATGTCCACACACACACACACACACACATATATATATATATATATATATATATATATATATATATTGTGTGTGTGTGCGTGAGTAGTTTTTCCATATGTAATTTATATATTTATATATATATATATATATATATATATATATATATATATATATGTGTGTGTGTGTGTGTGTGTGTGTGTGTGTATCTGTGTGTGTGTATTAGAATCAGAATTATTTCTGAAAAAGTATGAGAAAATGTAAAAAAAATTCATGTGACGCTTTATTGTTTTTGTGACCTCATCGGTGGAACGTGGTGTTTATATATATACGCATAATGGATAGGGAGACTGATATTTTAAATTAATTGTAAAATAAACGTCTTCGGGTATATAGTCATATAGTCTAGCTGAATTTGTTTTTATCACTTTTGTTATTAAATAAAGCACATTGTTATAATAGATTTTCTAAGAAAATAAAATGTAAGAGCTTGGATATAAATTTATTGTGTCCGAAACAAGAGATTGAAGCACGTTCTATACATTTTCATTTTCATGAATTCTTTTCTCTTTCAATTGTAAAATTATCCATTTTAATGAAAATTGCGTTCAAGCATGAAATACTGTCGCCGCTCAGGGCTGACATCAATGTTCACTTTCATATATGTTTTTGTGTATGTATTGACGTGAAAAAGTCATTGGTAAACTTCTGAAAATATGTTAAGCAAATCTATACCATCTCGAAAGACGTCCAAACTCCCTGATATTTGTAGTTGCAGGATCTTGTATAGGAATAAATTTCACATCCACGACCCATAAATGATCGACTGGAGTCATGCAGGCCACACAATTCGGCAAAGTCTCTAGAATACTCAACTGATTTCTGGCAACTTGTGCCCGATGACACGGAACATACTTCTGGTGGAATAACCAATGGTTGTTGGTGTACATAGATTCTGTGACTGCTTTTAAATATGGGCATCCTAGGTGAGCTCTTACTTCCATATACCTTGAACGTACGATGAACTGGCCTGCTGCATATACGCCTGATACACCTGCTTTGAATGTGGATGTGACCTGAAGTTGTGTTGCTTGCTTATTACTGCGCACAATTTTAGCGAGACTATTTTTTCCGTATCATCTCGGACTTGGGATAAGCCATTGCGCTGGCGATGGTGGTCAGTAATGTCACCCTGCTAAACAAGTAATACACACGCGATACCGTAGGTCAAAGCATGTAAAATGTTTCCACAATGAAATATCCTATCTGTTAGCAACCATTATTATGTTCCGTTTGAACACCAATAATTCATGTCGCCTTCACATGAGCAGCCCAGATGGTGTTCACATTAACAAAACAAATATCAGAACTGATAAAGCTCTTGGCATTTCCAAAACGCCAAATAGCCCTACCGTTACATCACCACACTGCTTTAACACAATGTCATTCTATAGAACACAACGCAACTATATATGTGCATGATACACTATTCGTCTTTGCTTGATCGGTGAGACTTCGTATTAGAGTCGGTCTAAAACATGTACTATCTAACGATAGTTTATCCTGCTGAGGGAGAAGAAAATATACTGTTTAGTAAATAAACGGAGTTTTATCTCAAATATGAGTATCTACTAAAAATAACGTTTAAAGTTATATATATATATATATATATATATATATATATATATATATATATATATATATATATATATATATATATATATATATATATATAATGCGATTAATGGCGAAATCACATACAGAGAGAGAGAGAGAAAGAGAGAGAGCGGGGGCTGTTGGGTAATGGATAGCGGCTCGGATTGAGGAATCGGAGAGCCGGGTTCGAATTCCAGTCGAATGCATTACATTAACTTACGTGGTAATACCCTTGGGAAATGTATTACTCCACATCTTCTCCGTCGAGCTATGAGTAAATATTAGAACAGACTGAGTTCTATAGTCTTGGATGGCACTTGGCCTAGGAAAAGGACAACTCTGAATTCAAAACCTGCGGAGGCACCAGGTTTGTTGTATTCGGCCCTTCAAAAAGTGTGGTTGGTTCTGCACAAATACTTCACCACTATAATTAAATCATATGTGCTGGTGGCTTGCTGTCGTTTTCTAGGAATTGAGCTGCTTGACCCTCATAGGTCGACTGCGACGGGATAGTCCACCACACACACACACGCACACACACACACACACACACATATATATATATATATATATATATATTGGCCTTTAATGCAAACATGACATTGTAAAAACGTATTTCCTTGTAAACAATATATTGTAAGGCTGTCTAGACTAAGACAATAGAAGATGTAATTACTAGCTGCAAGCTGAAAATGGATATTATGCAGGAAGCAATCATTATTCTTTCACTCTTCATTTCAACGAAAAACGTGTAGAAAACAATATAAAAGCACACACTTACAACTCCTGAAAGAAATAGCAATCACCGCCATGTATGAACAGATAATCGTTGATAATGTTTGATTATATAACAATAACCTTATAAAATCTCATTTATACGCGTTTCGTAACTTCTTTTCTAGACTGTAGAGAAGCATTGAAGTGAAAAAAAAAGTGGTCGAAATTGTTTTAACGCTTGCATTTTGATAACCTCTGTCAATCTGTCTCCCACATATTATTGAACTGAATCTCGTTCAATTCACGTCTATCTTAATCCATCATTATTTATGTTCTCATTTGTCTAAGTCTCTTCCTATCTACCTAATGTATATCAGGATTATTCAATAACTATAAGTGATAGTTTGATTTATTAGGGCAAGACAAAAAGTTATTCACTGATTTGCCAATATGAGCAGTGGTATCACCTTCATTGATTAAGATGTTGTGTTTTCGTTCTTGTCGAACGCATGTACACTGATTTTAATAGAAATCTTCTGCGTAATTATATATATATATATATATATATATATATATATATATATATATATATATATATTAAGCATTTCACCCCAAGCAAGGCGGGAAGTCACTAGGATGCAAGGGGTTAGAGAAAATTTAGAGCAAGGTCAGATAGGAGTGATAGAAGAAAGGATGAGGGTAGTGGACAGATCAAGGCAACTGGAGATGTCGATTGACATTACACTTGAATAGCTGGAGATTATAGCTCACAGGGAAACAGTAATAGGGAAGGGAGTTCCACAGGCGAGAGGTGCGAGACATGAAGCTATTAGAGTAGAAGAGACGGCTACATATAGGAGTTTTGACAGTAAATGGGGTGAGTGATCAGAGCGGCCGCTCAAGACGCTACGCAAGAGTTAGGGCTCCTAACTACCAGTCGGAAACAGCAACTAGAGAACTGTCAGCAGTGTACCCTCAAAATGAAGAGGTGATGCCACAGCGTGTGTGTGTGTGTGTGTGTTGATCTAGAATAGTTGATTGGAGTTGTTTGATGGTTAATATGAAAATTACTTAGGTAAGGTTGATATATTCTAATCATTTCAATCCAGCAAGGGCTTACTGAGTGCTAGAGAATATGAGAAAAACTGCTTATTAATGAGAGAGGGCAATAAAAGAACAAGAATTAAGACGAAAGATAACGATTAGCTTTGACTTAAAATTTTTACAGATCTATGTTTACTGGGAAACAATAAGGTGGAAGAAACTGTTAGCATAGAACTCACGGTTACATCTAGCCATCTAGTAATCTAGTACTGCGTTTACATTCATAAGATCTAGGTACCATAGCGGGAATCTCATCAAAACAATTACCATGATAGTATTTATAAAAAAAGCACAGGGAAACTGCGTTACGATGGTGGCAAAGAGACTGAAGCCCAGATGTCATGTCAGAACCAATAACATTTCCGATCCTTTGCATTTTATCAAGAATCCCCAAATATATAGCAAGAGTACCAGACCAAATATGGTAGCAATTGTCAAAGCAAGCACGAATGGTAGACTTATAAATACGTAAGTTTCTGTCCTAGAAAAATTGTTAAATCAAGCAAGTACAAAAATTTAAATATCTAGGAAGTGTTCTAACAGGGAACGGAAAATGCGGCATCAAAATTGGGATAGTGAAATATGCCTTGCAAAATCTACGTAAAGTATTAAAAACAGGAACATTTCATTAGAAACAAAGAAAAGAGTGCTTAAATGTTCAGTAATATCGCTCCTCTTGTATGCCAATGAATGCTGGACACTCTCCTCACGGATGAAGAGGAAACTTGAAGCAACAGAAATGAGGGTCTACAGAAGGATGCTGAGTCTCGTCATCATGGCAGCAGAGATTAGGCTGGAACTTAACCATCTAAAATATACTCTGCAACTGAGCTATCTACTGATAGCAATTTCACAGTGATTAATTTTAAATATTTTTTATGTTAAAAGTAAAAAAAAAATAGAGAAAAAGGAGACGTATTTTCAATTTTTGCTCTTTTATTTTCGGAAAGGAAAAAAACGCAATAAAAATAACAAACATTTTATTCGCTGTTTATTGAGAGGGTGCCATAATAGAGAATACTTTTTGGAAATCGTTCGCTGGGTTCAGAAGAGGACATTTCGGCGGGTATCAGTCGTTGATGATAACGAAATCGTAACGCTGATTAAGAATAGTCCTCACTGAATATCTCATATGAGAAGTGTAATATATTGATACCACATAGAGAAGAAAAACGTTACCATATTTAGGTGCCTCATTATATCAGAGAAACATTTTATGGGTCGCATGTCCATTTGTGATTCTTTGCTCAAATGCGATAAAAATTTTTTTTTTTTTTTAAAGAGCGCTCACTATCTATAACTTCATATATACCTGGAATATCATCCCAAAATTATAAATCAGAAATAAGCAGCTGACATTTTGGGGACATATTAGGAAAGGGGGCTTGAATAATTTAATAATCATATGGCATAAACGAAAAGAGATGCATGTGGCACCGTAGACAGGGGTTCACACACAAAGCCAGATGACATCGAAAAAAACACATATAAAACAAGGTACAAATAAATTTTCTGCTTAAAACGAGTCGTATGCTTTAAAACGGATTACTGAGAAGGTTGTGATATATATATATATATATATATATATATATATATATATACGGACACACATCTGTGTGTGAGGGAGAGGGCGATGGAGGAAGAAAGAATATCTAAATTTTCTTCGGTAAATGTTTATATCGCTTTATATATATATATATATATATATATATATATATATATATATATATATATATATATATACATGTTATTCCATGTCAATCTTTATATTAGCTTGGTGCAAAAATAATGACGTAATAATGTCGTTTTTTGACGTTAAAAATACGTCAAAAAACGACATCATTACGCCATTATTTTTGCCCCAACCTAATATGAAGCAAAAGCAGGAATACATTGTCTTTAATTTGTTTGTATAAATATGTCTAAACACTTTGAAATCACTTCTTTTTCGTCTACATTTCTCTTCTTTTTGCGTGTACAAAATAGAAGAAAATATCATGATCATCGAGATAAAGTATTCTCCGATAAAACAAGTTTTAAGGCATTGCAAATCTAATTTCCTAATAGAGTTTAGAGACTTTTGTTGCTAAGCAGTGTTTTAGTGATCAAATAAGAATTCATTCGTGTCCGTGTCCGACTGTGTTGACCGCAAGCAAACAGTTATATCATCCTTTTCGCGGTAATTATATTTTTATCTTTGTTCACTCTGAACGTGCAAGAGGAATTGACATGGACATGGTAGATTATCTGATAATGAATTAGTACTTACAATATAGAGGGAGGGTTGGTAATACTTGGAATGGATTAAAATCTCGAGGAATGAACACAGATAATTGCCAAGTATTTTATATTCTCTGTGCCCTCATTTCTATATTGTATTTCTTTCTTTATTTGACACAATTGTTTACGTACCTGTCGATTTTAGTACACTCTGCAGTTGTTTAGTTTTAGCTGATCATTGGATGACCACTACAAATCTGAAACAAGAAGAAACTCAAAAGTTTGAGTTGGAATGCAAATAAGTTTTAAAAAGTACTATTGCTAAATAATAATAATAATAATTGGTACATTTGATCACGAACTCTATAGTCCGACATTCAATGTAAAATATATATGTATTTATTCGTGTAACGTCAATGTTAGTACCTTTGCAGCGAAGCGGTCGATCCCTTTTTACTCAGGTGAATTTGGATGTGGATCTTTATCCAATAAGTTACATGGGCACTGCGACAGCCACAGATCGGTCAACGTTATCGACCTGCCGGCTAAACATTTTGAGGGTAGTCGGTTTCTCAATCCACCCGATGAATGGGAACGCCCCTCTCCAAGTCACCTGTATCTGGGCGTAGGAGCTGCGACTCAGAGGTCAACATCTTTACCAGTGGACAGAGAAACTTCTGAGGGAGAGACGGGTTAACCTCAACATCCCCAGTGCAAAAGGAAGCGGCAAGCTAGTGCACTATTTTACCTTGAATGTCGCCATGAAACAATTAAAATAGAAATAGTGGAGCGGTGACCACAGCGGCGCAAAATGCGCTAACAGAATAAATGAATCAATTTTTCAATGACTTAATTTTCTTACAAGTCACACTTGCAGTTTACAAACCAATAGCAGAAACATAGTAGTAGGCCGCCGTTATTCGAAATAGACTACGGATGATGCGCCCAGGTTTCAAATCGAGTCAATACTGTGAAATAGCATCGGCTGAGTCTGCTCATGGGATGCTCCACGAAGGGGCGCGCTTTCCGTATTGCTCTCAGGTAATTTATGGATTTTTCCTCTCTCCCAACGTGTATTGTTTCCCGAAAACACTACATCATCTATTTAAGTAACGTTTAACGCTTCACCATCCATCATAGTCCTCGTTCTACCATCCATTCACATTGGTATGTTACTCGCTTTCTCCTTCTTTCATCCCTGTTCTGAATATGTCATGTGAGTATTTAAATTCCGCGGGACTGACTTTCTTTCTTCATTATTTTCAACATCACCTTGGTCCAGAAGGAACATGTTATTAAAAAAACGAAAGAAATGCACTTGAAAAGTTTTAGGAATAAATGGAGTAACAAGTACCATAAAAACAAAGATGTTGTATAAGAAGCATTCATTGCTGAGCAATCAAAACAGGAAAATGTGAAGAGCTATAACTAGCCACCTCCTAAAACTACGAAAGACGTATATGACAAATTGTCACCTAACAATGATAAAATAATAAAATTTAAAAAAAAAAATTTCTCGGGGAACGGTGATAACATACTGGTAGGACCATCGAAATACATTATTCGGACTATTGTCCTCATCTTTGTCGCCATATTTATTACAACGTTTCGGCCGTTGTACGCTCCGGCCTTCTTCAGTTGGTTGGAATGTCGAACTGAACCCATTATTTCGCTCAGTGGGGTAGACTGTTCTAGTTCCACGTGCCAGAACAGTCTACCCCACTGAGCGAAATAACGGGTTCAGTTCGACATTCCAACCAACTGAAGAAGGTCGAAGCGTACAACGGCCGAAACGTTGTAATAAATATGGCGACAAAGATGAGGACAATAGTCCGAATAATGTAAATAATGTACATAATACCTCCTTTCAGAAATATAGAGAGATATCGAAATACAAATTCAACATCTTAAGGTATGTTGTTCTTGCGTGCGTATTATTGAGTATTTGGTATAAAGAGGAGGAGAGGTTGAACTAGGATGAAGTTTCTTCACTCAAATCACCTGCCCACCATATAGCTGGCAGTATCCAAGTGAAATCTCACTCACATCTTTGGTTACATTAACGTTAACCTGAGACACCCAGCTTCTGCCTATTCTGATGAATATCGACGGTGAGAATGGCGGAATGTCGAATCAATCCTACTGATTGATTGACATGACCGAATAGCCTCTTTTATAGGCACTCACGCAAATACTTAAATTCAGGTGACTTCATCTCGCTTTGCTTTCAATGGACGACGTTTAGCACTGACGTACAGCCTTGAAATTCAGAGGTCAAGCCAAGCTGTCGAATATATTGTAGTCGCCCTTTGTTCATGTCTATTAATCCATTTTTTTCCAAATTGGCGTATGCAATAAGTTTTACAGTCAAATGAGGTTGAATTGAAAGTAAAGATTTTATCAATTCTCTTTTTTTTTTAGCTCTTGTCTAATTCAAGTTCGGTTTTTCAGGAATCATGAATGCATATTATAATCACAAAAATATTTGGGAATGATTAGACTAAAAATTTCCAAAAAGTTAAAAATCTGACATACTTATACAAACGTAGATAATGTGCAAATGAGCGGAGGTACATTTACTACCCTAGTGAGTTCAATCCTTACTCAGTAACTTATGTTTATTTCTTTATACAAACCTAAGCTAATATTCGGAAATGCCAGCGCATTTTTTTAACAATATACCGGTGTATATATAGATTGCAGCTCAAATTTGATATTTAGCATTTTACAAGAAAAACATTTCAATCTATACTGTAAAAGAAAATTATAAAAACCTATGAACGATGAACTTTCTAATGGCATTTAAATTATAATTATCAAACTTTTAAACAGCAATTCATTTATCTTTTTCATTCAGTGAAGCATTTGGCATCAATGTGAAAAAAATATATGGATCTTTCTGTCTTTGCCGTAGATATCAGAAGAAACTTTTGATTCTATCTTTACCCAGCAGTTGTACTGGAATCAAATCGTTATAAATCTGTTATGCATAATACACAGCGATATAGAAAAATAGATATCTAAATTTAGTGAGGATTTTAATTAACGTTTTTCTGAAGTTCGAATTAGACTTGCGTTATCTGACAGTAACGTATTCCTCTGATAGAGAAGCAAAGATCGGGAAATAAATTTATTAGAAAACAAAATTCATTATTATTTCTTACTATAATCTGGAAAAGATGATTTTCATTTTGTAAAGCAAAAAAAAAAAAAAACTTATTTGCACAAATTACATATCCTGACACTATGACAAACAACCACAGTACAGAGAGCGCTAACTACTTTTCTTTATAATTTAATAGATTTAATTTTAAATAATAAAACAAAATAAATATTCCTGTATAATTATCTGTAATGGTAACTAACAAAACCATAGTTGTCATTATGGATGACTTCAAATATCTAAATTAGTAGTAAAAGTGTTAAAACTGTACCGCTCTTCTACTAGTATCATTTAGAAAAAAACAAGGAAATCAAAATTTTAAAAGAAATCAGCCATATTCCCTTTAATTCTTCAGACATGAAATAAGGTAGAAAGTTCTAAGAAAGTAATTCTTTTCTCTGCATAAATATAATGCAACATAGATCGTAAAAAGAAAAGCATTTCCTTCCAACCGCTGAATTAACATTATTCCTTACTTCCTAATTACGAACAGACGACAAAGCGTGACGCTATTCAACCTTATTACGCGAAGAGATGATT
The DNA here is from genome assembly GCA_963932145.1 of Acanthosepion lycidas. Classification (NCBI taxonomy): domain Eukaryota; kingdom Metazoa; phylum Mollusca; class Cephalopoda; order Sepiida; family Sepiidae; genus Acanthosepion; species Acanthosepion lycidas. Next base: position 39,890,405 of record OZ010573.1, on the reverse strand, counting down.
GGTGAAATGAGGCACCGCGAGAAAGATTTAAATGCCGGGTGTCGCCACGATCAGACTGTAGATTAAATCTGTGTATGCTGGCGTACAGAAAGATACCTGAAAAGATTGGCTTAGTCTAATTAGACGAAAAGTTAAGCGAAAATTAGAACAGAATAGCAAAAGACGTTGATGATTTTTAAGACAATTTTCACTGAGAAAATGTCTTCAAATTTGTAAAATGTCATAGAATAAAGAAAAATTGTCAGAATATAGTTTGTCGGAAGGGGAAAATGTTCGAACGAGTTTTGTGCAAATCTATGAAAGTCTATATCGTTAAGGCTATAAGCAGAAAATGAAGGCGATCAAACGAAATTCAGACATTTTTTTTTATTAGCGTTTTCACATCAAGACACAAAATAACTCAAAATGTAAACAGGTTTGCGAAGGATAATATGTACAAAAACGAATCTATTTGCATGTGCAAAAGTTTGCAGGACTTTTTTTCACAGAATACTGAATACATTTGAAATCAGTTTTTCACTGGAAACTGAAAGCGCAATAGAAAATGTAATAGTAGTAATATTAGTAGTAAACTATATGATTGGTTACTTAAAACCAGGAAACATTTTCAGATGGTAAGTATCTATTTAGATAATGATTTTAATGATACAAATATTACTAATTAATACATAGTTGGGGGAGGAAATATGGATTCATAACTTTCCCAAGGGTATTTGGGCTTAATTGAATATAACGAACCCAATTAGAATTGGAACTCAACTCTCCGATTAACAATTCTGAGACATTATCTTTTATACCACCCGCACATCCAAGCTTACAGCACCTGGTATTCCTAAGCGGTTCCCATCTGGGTACTGACCAGATTCGACGTTACTTAACTTCGGTGATCGTACGGAAAGGGGCACTTAAATGCGATATGACCGTAAGCCAGTAAAAGAAGTGTTAGTAGTAGTAGTATTTTGTTAAAGTGATATTCTAAGTACCAGAATTTACACTAGTGTCTTGGCGGTTTATTCATGTTTTTATTAGTTGCGCATGCACCCTTTCACTGAAGAAAGTTATAGTTTAATTTAATTCGGTGAAAACATTTGACTGAAATGCAGGCACAGATCAAAGCTCGATTAGTTGACTGATAGCTAGATAGGTTGATCGATAGATAGCAAGCAAAGTTAGATAACATGTTTACAAATGTAGACACCCGATTACATTTATTCAAACTGAATGACTGAAGACTTTGAAATATGAATATCAATGCGATACATTTCCAAGGACACTGCATTTGAAGATGGACCGAGCGGATTCTCTGTTCACGTGAAATTATATTGACCCAATGCATCCGATTCTGGTCACGTATATATGTTTATACGCAGAGATGTATTCATATAACCACTCTCGCAAATGCATGCATGCATGCATATATGAATTTCTTTTACGCGAGCATATAATGTATCTCTGTGAGTGATCTCCGTGAAGATATTGACAACGTTCCGTTTCAGGTGCCACGTTGGACCGTTGTAATAAAGTAGTTTCCAAATGCTCACTCGCCTCTTCTATACTATGTGAAGTCATTGCAAGCCAGTGACGAGACATTGATATGATATTTGTCGATAAGCCAGAGCGGAACTCATTGTCAAGTAGATGTGTACATATTTTAAGGGTATTCTTTGCATCTCAAGCAAACATTAAATACGTCTTGGCAATTAGAAAAAAAATCAATGATTTGCTGTTAACTAAGCCGTGAATTTGTTTGCCACGTCCAGGAAAATAAGATGAAATCAGCAATGTTCTTGGTCTTAAGTTTTCTGTCGGTTTATGAGGTGTGCGTCTTTATAGGTATTACAACAAAGCCTCCTGGAACACACGGTGTAGTTTTGGATCCTATAACTATTGTTATAATATGGAATTGTTTATCGGGAAAAATAGTATGTATTGTTATTGTTTTCAATTAATGAAGGTTCTGACTAAATAAAATTTGAAATTTACTTCCCTTCCACCTGAAAACATATTTCGTTGAATTACCAGTATTTAAAAAGTGATACTTAACTACCGACTGCAGAGTAATTGTATGCTTATATTGCGAATCAGATCTTTTCTAACTGAGCACACGGACGAAGTGCGAGGTGGGGCAGCTTTTAGCCACGGGCACTGCGTAAAGTGATTGTTGCTGACAATTTTGAAGGAATTTGGAACGTTATTACTTTTCTTTCATCGTTCCTGTGAGTGATGTTGCCGTATATATATATATATATATATATATATATATATATATATATATATATATGTGTGTGTGTGTGTGTGTGTGTGTGTTTGTGTGTGTGTATGTGTGGGTGTGTATATATACAAATACACACAAGAGGACTGCTGTTTAATTTCATTGTACATTGCAGTGACAAAAAAAATGAGAGTTCGGAATGTTCTAACTCTACCTTCTGCAGAGGAGTATGTCCACACACCAAATTGTCTCTGTATTACATTGCATACAAACATAACATTACATACACACACAATAGAGGAGTATGTCCTACACACAAAATTCTCTCTATGTTACATTACAGACATCACAATATATACATACATAACATGACATCACATACATAACTACGCATCACATACAGACACAAACACATGCGCACGCAACAGAGAGTATGTGTCACACACAAATCAGTAAAAGAATTTCAGGAAAGTGATTGCAGTCTGGAATATAAGCTTGCACAAATTTACTCACAGACCAGACTTTTCTTTAATAATACAAACTATTTCCATACTAAATAACACAAGAAACGTTTATATGCCATAAAATCAACCATACGTACTAAATTCAATCTATTCATTCTGTTCGCACATTTTGTATTTGCTACTTTAAATGTATCTGTACTGCATGTAAAATGGTTAATTAATCAGGTTTTAAGTGTCTAAATTTGTTTTGATATTTTCTTATTTTGTGGGGCCATTTGAAATCACTTGTTAATCAGATCCGACCAAGAAATATAGGAGAACTTAAAGAAAGAATTAAATATGAATGCGGACAGGGAACTCTCCGACATTTTAATGAATCGTGTAAGCACAGGATTGAAATGTGTTTTGCAAAAGGACATTTTTAACAACACATATAACAATTAAATATCTAGGAATTAAAATTTTCATGTGCAATTATACTTTTAAAAATTATCCCAACAGTGTGCGACGTTTGTGCTTCACCCTGTATATCCACAAACATTATCTGTAAAGTAGAAATTGAAATCAGTACCCAGCAGTAACAGTCTGTTTCATGGTTATACGCAATCATCAGCTTTCTCTCTCTCTCTCTCTCTCTCTCTATATATATATATATATATATATATATATATATATATATACGAAAACTTTATTTGAAAGTGGTCAGACGTAATCGATTCCTAATTTTATTGAAGATAAAATCGCAACTTTTTTCCAAAATTCCTATTCTCTCTCTAACGATCCTTTCGAATAGAGTGGAAACACTCACTACAACGACAATTTTAATCTATTTTTTTCTATACAACCACCAGACGAAGATGTTTATTAGCATAGAAAAACATTTTATTTACATTGAGTAGCAATAAGTAAAGCATAACGGTCGACTTGGATGGTAACTAGACCAGCAGAAGACAAATTTTCAAGACCACAGCTGCTTCGCGGTCATGCCCATTCATACAAAACCTCATGTCAAATCCAGAATTAGTCATTACAACAATGGCGCGATCTTCAACCTCGCCCCAGCAAGCAATCTGAGGACATTGATGAAGAGCTATATCGGCTCTTCTTTTGGATATCTGTGTCGTAAAGGGAGGAGACCTTCTGTATGACCAACTGCCTGTCTTCAATAAAACCTTGCCGAAGCCTGGGCTTTGGAAGCAAGACTTTCTAAACACAAAACAATAATCGCGCAAACTTAGCCCAATTCTCACACGTCAGATTAGATTGCAATCGATACGGTGACGAACATTTTTACGACTTTTTATCCCAAATTAATCGATTTAGTGTCGCCAATCTATACAATAAAATACCATGTCTATCTTTAGTTAGTGACTGCAAGTTAATGATTATTGCAGGAATATAACGAACGAAATACGTCCTTCAATACTTCCAATGGTTATAACATCCATTTTTGTCATGTTTAATCGGAAATGTAGATAGAAAAATGTCGCTGGATGAGTACTGTGAGAATACTGTACTAAGTTATCCCGCTCCAACAGTAAACATTCTTTAGAATCTGTCTTGTAGGAGAGCATTTTCTACTTTTCGTTTCAATAGATTTCATAAAGATTCAATAGGACTTAAATCAGTCTCTATTTTAAGTCACTCTTGTGCTTTTGCGTTAGAAACTATGTAGCTGGATTATTCCATCAGTGTCATACTAAAATACAGCCCATTTTGAAGAATTTGAGAGAAAAGCAATATTTATTGTTTTAAATATAGGTAGTAACATTTACCATTGATGACTCTGTTGATGAAATACTATTCACACGTTATTGAAACTAAAACTACACCACATCCTTACGTTTCTAACACCATGCCAAAATATCCTTTTACGTCTCGCCAGGATGCCATCAGTCATCATGACGAAGCGTAGAAGGAAATTGAATGCCATCAATTAAATACGTTAAATTTTCTATCATCTAAGCATAGTAGGATGTCACAAGAATTTAATTTTTATCCTGATTCTTTCCTGCATATCTTAATTGAACCTCTTTTGGCTCGGATTTCAATAGCGGTTTCCTAGATGGTTATTGGTCACGCATAACTTACTCGCTGTGGAAAACGTGTGTTGCATGTGAATTCACTGTGCATACTTTGACCTCATTAGCAATATCTGAAAATGTATTTCTTAGGTTTTAATGAAACACTTCTGATTAAACGAATAGACCGTTTGGTGTCAGCTTTCAGGTCGATGTGGATGTTTCTTTAATCCTTCAATATATCTACTTATTGCCGTTTCGACAATAGTGCGTTTGCTCAACTTGAAAGATTTTAAAATACATGGTGTCCTAAAAGGATGCCGGATTCATCACAACTCTTCTTTTCTTCTAATATATCTATGAAATGGATTCATCTTTGGAGGGAAAATATTATTAGGTTGGTGCAAAAATAATGTCGTTTTCTCACATAGTAACATATATGAGAAAACGACATTATTTTTGCACCAACCTAATAGTAGCCGTTGTTTTATTTGAGGTTTAAATAACTTGTTATTTTCAAATACGAAGGTGTTCTTTCCTTCGTTGGTTCATTAAATGAACTAAAACTCAGTACACTGAAATATATCATTTTTTATTTCCTTTTTAAACATTAGCTACTTATTTCTTTATCAGAAAATAAACAATTGTTACCATAGAGAATTAAAAACTTAGACGGACAACAAATTATACGTATTTTTGACAAGAGAGTTTCACTGATGGAAAGTTTGCTCAAAACATAATGTCTGAAAATATCCGGAATATTTCACTAGAAATAAAAAGAATTGTTTTCTTTTGTTTAAAAGATAAGTTTCTATAAACAAAAATTAAGTGGTATATTCATTTCTGGCGATTGATCGGAAACGTACTGTCGATCAATGATGTGGCTTTCAGAGCGGGCTTCATAGAAGAAACAGTTGTGCACACCTTCCATTGTTCGCAGGTGTGACCCTTCTGTGAACTTGTCGGCGAGTTGACAGTTCGTATGGATCCCGAACATCTCGTGTCCATCGATCTCGCTTCCGCGGGCGATAATGTGTCGTCCCGTTGTCTGGAGAGAAAAGGATGGTGTTTCTTATGCTGCTAGCCGTAGAAAGAATGGTGGTGTAGTTGACGCAAATGGAGGGAATCTTATGAGGTGAAAACTATTATCTTCAGGAACTGGTTGGATTATTTGGGTATCAGCTAAGGATGAAAATCAAAACTGATAGAAATCGATTGCTCTCGGAAAATTTCAACGAAAGGTGGGTATTGGGCAATCACTGATTTTCTTTTTTAGTCCTTAATAGATACAACGGGACGAATTACTGTCGGACCCTAACCCTGGTTAAGCTGGATTCTTTTTGTTCAACTAATTAATGTGAGTGATTGTCGTTCGCAGCCTGCAGCATTCTCTTTTGTTATGCTTTTCAAGATTTGTCATCCTCCTCAGTTTGTTTTTACCCACTTTTTTTCTTTGCTATATGAGCCGTTTATATTTTCCTCATTCTGAAATTGTATTTGTCACCCCCTCGCCATTAGGGGGCGAGATTCTCGATTCTGCTTATTTTTCTGTCAGATTGATGGATCTTACTAACACGATTTTGCTTGAATTGCTTTCTTTTTTTTATTTTCGTTATTAGGCTCATGACCTCCATCCTTATTTCATTGTTTTATTATTATTTTTATATGAAAGTTTCTAAAAAGAATAAAAGAGGAAATTGGATATTGTTGTGGGGTTATTTCACAGTGGAGGTTTGTATTTGTACTAAATCGGTCCTAAATATGTTCGACGCAAAAAACGTTAAGAACTTGATATAATAGGTATTACTCAGAGTAATCTTGTTGTGGTCGCTGACAACTTTCGTATTCGACTAACTTTCGACTACTGTCGTCCGACATCGACTAGTATTTAGACACCCCTACGAGGGTATCATGTGGCACAAGGCCGGTTTAACGTGGGATTTCCAATCCCGTGGGCTCGGCCAAAAATATACCCTTTGAACCCGTATAAACGGGTTCAGGGTCGGTTTACCTCCCCGAACGAGACTCCGCCCTTTGGCGTAGCCTCGTTCGGGTTCCTCTCAGCCCGAAGGCAGAGAGTTCAACCGTTCAGCCGGTCGACCGACATCGACTAGTATTTAGTCACCCGCCCCACGAGGGTACCATGCGGCACAAGGCCGGTTTAACGTGGGATCTCCGAGCCCGAGGCCTCGGCCAAAAATATGCCCATTGAACCCGTATAAACGGGTTCAGGGTCGGTTTACCTCCCCGAAAGAGAATCCGCCCTTCGGCGTAGCCTCGTTCGGGTTCCTCCCCGCCCGAAAGCAGAGAGTTCAACTGTTCAGTCGGTCGTCCGACATCGACTAGTATTTAGTCACCCCCCCCCACAAGGGTATCATGTGGCACAAGGCCGGTTTAATGTGGGATCTCCGAGCCCGTGGGCTCGGCCAAAAATATGCCCTTTGAACCCGTATAAACGGGTTCAGGGTCAGGTTTACCTCCCCGAACGAGAATCCGCCCTTCGGCGTAGCCTCGTTCGGGTTCCTCCCCGCCCGGAAGCAGAGAGTTCAACCGTTCAGCCGGTCGTCTGACATCGACTGACCCTCGTTTCTCTTTCTACTCCTACTTATATTAGGTGGGAGAGTTTATTAACTACAGAATATGTGTGTTTCCCCATAACAGATATATTGCGAAATTTTTATCTCACGCGTTTTTTTTTTGTTTTTTGTTTTTTTTTTTAGTAGGCTCCCTGTGAATATGTAGTATATTTTGGGTTGAATAGAGATGAGTGAGTATTTGTGGCGAATGAGTAAATTGTAAGAATGAATGGGTCGTGAATCAGATTAGTTAGGTGTATGATAGTGACGACCAGCCTTACGCCAGTTTGCTTCTGCCTTGCACCACAAGAAATGTACTACATTGTACTCTGTGCTGTGCGATATTTCTGTTATGAAATCAATTAAAAATGAATTGTGCAAATATATCAATAGTTTTTGCTGACCATAAGAATTATATGCAGATAAAATAGTTTTTTTTAAGCCATGTTTATCTGCAAAGACGTAAATTCCTGGCACTTTCCATCTATTAATCACTTAATATTGGTGTTGATATATATGAAATGAATTCATTTTTGGGGAAAAATATTTTTGTATCAATGAGTTCTTGTAAAATCCTACTATATCGAAGAGTCGGGTATTTTTAATGTTTCCACCCATATCCCAAAAAAACTAAATATACTTTTATCTGCCAAGGGAGAACTTTGTTCCATATTTTTCCTCTCCTCAGAAAGGCAACCAAAGAAACATTTATTGTCTCAGGCCTTTTTTCAGACACTTTTCCTTGGATATGTTATGTATTCTATGATCTCCCTTTTACTAGGTTGTTTTTCCTCATCCGATAAAAGCATTTTCTATGTATGTCCAACTTACCAGCCAAAATCAAGAAATCGAAAAGTGTTATGAGCTTTTGAAGAAAGCAAAAAAAAAAAAAAAAATCAAAGGAAAATCTTCATATCATACGTTTGTCTAGTCTTCTATTTTAAGAGGAGTTTAGAATTCTGTTAATATTTGTGAAGACAGAAATAAGATCTTCTTTAACGTATTGAATATGTTTATAAGGAAACAATGTAATTAATTTTACCCCCTATTTTCCAGTAATAATAGATAGTTTTAAAATTTTACGGGGACGGTAGACATTAATGGTTAAACAGATAGAAACCGGTAATTAATATAGTTTTTTTTTTATTTTTTTATTTTATAATTAATACTTAATTTTTACGATCAGCTTTTATGGGTTAACAAAGGTCTTTATCTTGTTCTAATTGCTTTTTATCACTGGCCGTTTAACATTCAACAACCGTTAAATATGCAGCATAAGCATAAGAAATTATTAGTTGGTGCAAAAATAATGTCGTTTTCTCACATATGTTACTATGTGAGAAAACGACATTATTTTTGCACCCACCTAATATTAACTTTTGTCGAAATTTGGGCTGACATCTTTTATTCCTTGGATGGATTTCTGCCATGGACATCGCCTTAATGATTTACCTTCGAAATCTGACTAGGAGATATATTTCAAATTTAGTCATATGTTTACGTTTTGCTGTAATCGGTATATTAGTTAAGTTGTCCGAATTCCTTAGATGAATTACATTCTCTCACAATTTACAAGGCTGCCATACGTCGGAAATTAATATTTTATTAAATGTGTATAAAACGGATTTAAAGAAAAAAATAAATAAAAGCTCTCTCTCCATACAAGCTATTTATTAGCGTGATAAATATGGGATTTGCTGAGAACAGATACTTTATGCTAGTCAGTAACTTTAGCTAAATACAGTAAAAACTACATGGGATAGGTTGAGCAGGAGGATCGTATTGCAACTTTTTTTTTCATTTTATAAGTAACTATATAGCCATCAAGCAAAGCACCCATATTGATCAATTACTTAAAAAAACAAATCAATATATCAAGATGAGAATAACATTTTTGTTATTATTTAGAGTAATAAAAACAGCGAAAAATGCATACGTGCATCAGCTTAATAAATACAACAGAATACACATTTTAACTGTTAAAAACATAAAGGCTAGTGTATTACACAAGAAAAAACTTTTTTTTCTTTATGACTAATGTATTCTTATGAGGGTAAAATTCTCAAACACTCACATATATACGCACAAAGAAATATCATCAATTATAGACAGTAAGTAACAGAGTGATGAGAGTGATGGTAGATTTTTGTGCGAAGAGCTTCTTGAATTTTATGGATTATTTTCACTTATATTCTGTGATTTGCTGTTCATTATTTTCTTTATAGACTCCTTGTGAAGGATATCGGGAACACGGCCTCGCCAAACTAGGAATTGTTTCTGGGATATATCCGTACCAACTGTTTTTGCGCGATGGAAATGTGAGCCCCACGCCTAGTGGGAGATGAGATACATTCATATTTATATGCCAAAGCGAACGCGGCTGCTTCGAAAGGAATTTGAAACTCGGAACTACGCGAGCATCCTTTACTGGTCACTAGGTATCCGATCAGTTTGAATCAACATTCTAACTGCTTTGTAACGCGCGTACTGAAAAAAAAACTACATCCGGCTTTTTTTCATTTTATTTGCTTAAAAGCACATGAAGCGTGTAGAGTTCCTATTGAGTAGTATAATTACAATGTGTGCAGTTCAAAAATTTTCCAATAACACCTCGCATGTCGACGATTTTGATCCTTCTTCTGTCTTCCATAAATTGTCTCTGGACATGTCGGGGAAAACTAATAGTGACCCCTACATCCCCACAAAAACAGATAAACAATCTCAACGGACCCAAATAAGAACAACTGTAAAACAGTTAACTTCTGAGTTAGCAGACCAGTTTAAGGATTATTCAGGGAGTTTCAAGAGAAATTATAGATAAACAATAATTTCAATATGAATGCATAATATTTAGAAAATTCACAGCTCGATCAATAAGGATTTTAACAAGAAATGCTTTTAAATCTGCTACCTAGACAAAAGATTTATCGATAAACTATAAGTATCGATTTTCAGATTTAACTTTAAAATTTATGCTCGGAGATTTTTTCAAAGCTTGCCCTAGTATGGCTTGACATAGTATGGCACAGGGACATAAAATTTGGCCATCTAATGTTGATTAACAAACAATGATCACATAATGCTATATATATATATATATATATATATATATATATATATATATACACACCCATTCATCCATCCAGGTCGACCGTAGTCGGGATCATCGAACAAATGCGAACGCTCGTTTCTTTAGCAGGTATGGTGAGTGCTGCGCCAGCGCTACATACAGTCTTGAATTCAGAGTTACTTACTCCTAGACCGGTTGTCACCCAGGAAAGCCCAGTCCATCTTGCTATTTACTCATAACTGGGAGAGAAGAAGAGGATTCATACCTTTCCAAAGTGTATTATTACGTAAGTGCATGTAATGGATCTGACTGGAATTCGTAATCGGCTCTCCGATTCTTGAATTAGAAACGCTATGCATTATTCCTCATATATATATATATATATATATATATATATATATATATATATATATATAAAGAAATATAGTCTTAAGATGTGGTATATTTATGGGATAAAGTGCTCAATATCAGAGATAGAGCGTGTGTAAATATAAAAGTGAACATAAAAGTCAACACTTAGACGCGACAGTCTGTTTCATGCTAGATCGCCAGGCCACAACGATTTATATATATATATATATATATATATATATATATATATATATATATATATATATATATATATAAGCAGCTCCTAATAGTGTCTACTACAGAGGCATACAAGAGAAAGATACCTCAATGTAATATTAACTAGAAGAGCCTTAATATTTGCTAATAAATGCTTGGTGAATGATGGTCAACCACAACTAACAGTTTAATACGTTCAGCCGGAATCATCAGGAAGTCGGCTACAGTTGTCACATCTCGATGAGATCGGTTTGTGTAGGCACTGTAAATACTCATCAACTAGAATTGTAACATCTTGAACTTGTCAAATAGATAAATAGCGCCCACTTTTCCAAATAACTATTGCCGATTGCATAATGATCGTATGAAACATATTTGACATATTTGTGGTCGGCCAATGTTCACTGGGAATGAGGCTGTCAAATCAGAATAATAAAAGTTCGGATGTAAGCATATAAATTTCGAAATATTTTTTTTAAAATAAACTTAAATTCATGAAGAAATAACATCGAATTATAAATAAATACCTTTACTTTAATCAATATGTGTGTGTGTGTATATATATATATATATATATATATATATATATATATATATAGAGAGAGAGAGAGAGAGAGAGAGAAAGAGAGAGAGAGAAAGAGAGAGAGAATGAGATAGAGAGAGAGAAAAAGATTTCATCTTAATTTATTTCGACACTTTAACTCTTGAGTTAGTAGGTTTGAAATAGTGTAGTCATGATATGTGAGTACAAATAAGACCCCAACCTTCTGTTAAAAATTTATTACGGAATTTCCGACGGTATGATTGCTTTAGTGAGAGTCATCAAATCACGGAACAGTCTTAAATGGTGAATTTAATTTGGTATCTTTCCAAATCAAACGAACAAAGTACTTTTTCTAAGTTTCATAAAGCGTTCAAGTATAGAACTTGACTGATCGGAAGCTGAGCTAATGATCTTCGCTGAATTATCAGAGAATTTTGCTTGTAAAACCAAGGGTAACAACAAATCTTCGCCAGGAACACACTGAATTCATACATGTGGAAGTTTGTTTGTAAACTACATTGATCAGTGTGCACAACATTATCATCAGTCCTTGCGAAAAATGTGAGTGATCCAGTATACACTTTGGGGACGGGAGTATATATATATATATATATATATATATATATATATATATGTTTACATTTGTAACAGTTTTCACACACGGCGCACTGACTATAATCATAAATCAAACTATAAATGTAGATCCTAACACAGAATTCTATCCATTTTTGATGAAAACAGTTCACATTGGAATCGTTTCTTAAAAAAGAAAAACACTGAAATGTCAGTCCAACGATGTTTTAGAACAAAAAAGACACTTATGATTATCAAAAAGGGAGCTGAGAAATTTCTAGAGCACATAATGAAGAAAGAGGCATGGAAAATGTGATACTCACATGAGAGGGACAGGGGAAAACAAGGCATAGCCTACCTAACGAGCTTGAGTAAATGGATGGCGGAACTGTATTTAGGAACGATAAAAAATGACGGAATTTATTAAGGTCTAAAAACGATAGTAAATTGTAGAAAGTCATGATGGCCAATGTCCTGAAGGCGAAACGGCATATAGAAGAATCGATTTTGATTTTACGACGTGTTGCTTTAAAAATTATAGACTTGTATTATAATGATTAAGGAAAGAAACAACCCATCAATAACAATGGACTCGAGAAACCTGTTTACATGAAAACATATCTTAATAGAATCATTGTATGAGTTTCAATCGAAAGTAGCATTGGTTATTCGGTCATGGATGATGAATGTTTCTAAATCAAGAAGCTGCTAATATTACCATTACCAAAGTCATGACAAGTTTAGATATTGTTTTTCATATTTATGCTTTTTAGTTTCTTAATGATAGCGTAAGTTTTAAGGTTTAAAGACTTAATTGTTACTAAAAGTGAGGTAGACATTTTTTGGAAGAACTTTCCTAATTCCAGTGATAAGTCGTGTATTACTTACGCTGCTCAAAATTTAACAGTCTTCCGCAAGTATCTTTCACATTCACTATCATTCCAAAATCTTCAGATCGATGTAAATTATTTTTTTGAGTCGAAATGATGCAATACGCAGTTCTTTGAATGTATTACCCAATATCCTTCCTAAAATAATTTCAAATGCTTGTAAATCATCAATTCATATTTTTTAAATAACCCGGAATATATATATATATATATATATATATATATATATATATATATATATATATATATATATGAAGCAGAAACCGCAACTAAAGTCCGTTCAATAGAGTTGCAGTATAAATAACTGGCTGGCTCTGAGGATGTTGAACAAAAGTATATGTCTTTAATCAGGTGTCTGCAACAGGGACCAACAAGATCACAAACTGACGATCATACTCGGAAACTAGCAAGCAGCGTTGTGTTATATATGAAAGACAGGAACATTCATTAAGGATACAAAACATTTGAACTCTCGTTATTTGGCAAGAATGAGAGTTAATCCCTCGTAATAGAGGCGCATGTCAAGGCCAGAGTAAAACAACAGGTTAACCGCATTCGGATACTTTATATTCTGGATACCATGCTTATGAGTAAGAAGAAAGTTTTTTTTTATACATTAGGCTAGAAAATTCATCAAAGCAGTAAGGCTTGCGAGATCAAATTCAATTGTGGCGTCTATTACCGAGGTTAAAGCCACTGATAAGACCTAACATGCTGAACACATTGATGTGAAAAGTGGACGGGGCCTTCTAAGTACGATCCAACAGAAAAATCTAATGTGGCTTATATTTCAAATGCATTCATTAAAAATGAGGGAAAATGCACTACACCACAAAATACATCAATCCATCGATCTTGCATATGTTTCTGCGAAGGCGTGGATAATTTAAAGTACCCACGCTAACAAATGCTCATTGCCGAAATCATCTTCAATGGTCACGTGCGCGTCGCATATGCAGCTTGTACCAATGGGCGAACTTGCTTTCTCTTGAATAAACTGAATGGCAGGGTACGTTTGCATCATTGCTCTGATGAAGCCATGACTATCATGATGCACTGTGGCTAACTGTGAAAAATACAGTTCAATCAATCATGCAGAAGAAATTTCTTAATACTACCTCAGTCATTCTTTTCATATTAAGCAATTTTTAGGATACCGGTGACACTGCAAAACAATTCACGCGTAATTGCAGGTAAATTGTTTCAGAAATATGAACAGAATTCAATGTATTTCTTGATTATAATATTACTTAGGCTATACAGTTTGTTCTGCAAAAACTCCACCATTTAGACCAGGTGTACTTGTAGGATCGCTGTGTGACTGAACACCGTTCCAGTACTTTCCATATATCTGGGTTGAAAGCCGTTGAAGTATTCATTAATGTGTAGTATATCTTGGCGGAAGCTATCCCACACTAATTCATACCACAGTCGATGTCCTCCAACTTGAAGTGTCGTCTTGGTTACGGGCACTTGGCCGTTGATACCTTTGAAGGAGATCTACAACATGGCCTTTGACTTCACTCCAGTATTCCTTTCACTCAACGATACAGTGTTATCACCAGACTATATGCATACATAACTATAGAGCTCATTGTAATAGATGGCCGTTGAATGTTAATACTGCATTTTACCGGGTTCTTTGGGGTTTTTTTTTTAATCCTGCTAAGTGTCTAGCCTAACCCCTCACCAGAAAAACCTGCTAGAGGAACCAGTTAAGTCGCCATGACTCGACCATGCGGCAAATAGTAAAATGCAATATTTTACTATCAGCACTTATAGGATAACAAAAAAATTAAATTGCTGCTGTTAAAATATATGATGCCATCATCCTTGTCTAGATCTCAGAAGAAACATTTCGAGGTTCTTACACAGTTTATGTCGAGTCGAGTAAGAAATGTTTATCTGGCACCATATTGAGTAGTTACAGATAAATCAGAATGAATCAATTAGAGAAGGGTAATACACGAAAAAAATCCTTGGAAAGGAACAAGGTGACAAGTAGAAGAAACGAAGAGAACACAAAGAAAAGGTAGAGCTCTATCCCCTGAATCCTCCTAACATATCATGCGGTGGCTGTGGATGCCTCTTCAGATCACACATATATATGACTCATTTCACAATGAAGGAAATGTCTATGACAACACCAATAATCGGCAACGATGATATATTTTACACATACACACACACACACACACACATATATATATATATATATATATATATATATATATATATATATATATATGCATGTTTCATTAAAAACGACAGACAAGGTACTACGGTTAAGTTTTTTCTTTAATTTTTCTTGTGTTTCTTTTCTGGACAAAGGGTGTGTAAGAACTGTCCAAATGTTTTATATTTCCGACCGCTTTCGGCTATACTTTTAGCCAATATCAAGGATGATTAAAATGCCCCTTAAGGAACTTTGTTCCTGATCAAACCGGACTCATAAGTAATTACATCGGTCACACAACCACATGCTTATCCAGACGTCTTACGTTACACCTATCTGATCACAGCTCCATTAGAACCCATTTAAACAGACACACAAATTTACCAGACTCCATTAGAAACATACTAGTAGAAAACACAAATATATTAACTGCAATCACCTGCAAAAAAAAAGACTAAAAATGATGGAAGCTTTAATAATAAAAAAAGAAAAAGCCAACTCTTAACAATATTAACTACGAACAAAGCCACAATGTGCTAACCGTATTCGGAAATTAAAAACATCCCTACCACACACTAAGACATACACAGAACGCACACACTCAATTGAACTGAAAAATCGAATCTGAAATATAAAAAAAGCTTAACCGTAGTACCTTCTCTGTCGTTTATAATGAAACATGCATAAAGGATATATATACCAGGTGTAACAGCATAATTGTCCATCCCACAAAATGTTTAAAGTCTAAAAACCACTAAATTAATTGAGTGTCTTCAGGTTTTCAGATAAGATGTTTAGCCATCTTGACATCTTTTATCGCAAGAAGCACTGAAAAGCTCTTTGAGTTATTCAGCGATAAAGTGAACAAGTTGTTTTGTGTTAGCACCATTGTCTTCCCAAATGAGCAATGGAGAGAAGAAAAAGATCATTCAGACCTTCAGTAATGGTACCAGCATTCATATTTTGGCCTCCATCTTCAAAGACCATTAAGGGAATGATGAATATGTTTAAAAAAAGGAGGAATAGTAGAGTAGAAAACTGGATCACAACTGCAAGAGGGATGATCATTTCAACTTAGAGCTAAAGAGATCAAATAGAAAAGATCCAACTCAATCCATAAGATTTTTGACACATGAGAGAGGAGTTTCACCTTTGACAGTACAAAGAGTAGTGAAAAAAAAAGACTTGAAAATGAAATCGTACGAGAAAACTGTGAGGCATCTTTTTACTCCAGCATAGAAAGTTAGAAGGTTAGAAAGTGCGGAGGTTAACTTGAATAATTTGGAAAATGATCATAGAATAATATATACAGTTGTGGGAAACAAATATTCGTACACATACAAATCTTTATTTTATTGTATTTTCAACTAATGAATAAACATAATTTTCATATAATTAACTGTATACAGATGCATAATAACTAAATATGCACAGAAAACAGACAAAAATCTGATTCAATAGAAATAAATCCCATTTATCAATTTTAATAGGTAAAAAAATATTCGTACATGGCAAATTTCAGATTTTAAAACTTTAAAATTGCTTTATTACTCTAGATTATTCAAATGAAATATTCTAGAATGTTCCCATAATGTTATCAGTAGTTGTGTTTAGCCTAAAAATTACAAATACAACATGCTAGAAATGATATTCGTGTGAGGTGGTTATCATGGCAAGAGGTAAAAAATTGACAAATTCGCAAAAAGAACTGATTGTTAAACTCTGGAAAGAAGGTAAAAGTTACAGGAAAATCTCAGCTAACCTGCATATTCCATTTACTACCAATAGTTAATTCATTGCAGGGTATAAAAATATCAACTGTTGAAAAGCAAAGAAGTGATGCTCCACGGGAGATTCCTGCAAGATCTTCAAGGAAATTAATGCATCAACTTAAGCAAAGTCCAATGGTTACTCGTCAAGAGTTGCTGGATGATTTGCGTTCATCAGTGATCTGTGACACTAAACCCAGAATAAAGAATGCAATTCATGGAAACAATCGAAAAATTCTACTGCCATTGGAAAGATACAGAACTTCCAGGTTGAAATTCGTTTGTGAATATAAAGATAAGAAAAAATCGAATTGAAAAAGAGTATTATGAACAGACGAAACCGAAACTGAGTTGTCTGGACGTAATTCAAGAAATCATGTATGGAGGAAAGATGGCGATGCCTTCAAACAAAAGGACACAGTTCCTACAGTGAAATTTGGTGGAGTCAGCAACATGGTTTGGGGATGTTTTTCAACAAAAGGTACTGGCAAAATATCAGTAATAGATGGTAGAATGAATGCCGCAGCATATCAAGATATTTTGGAAGTAAATCTAATGGTTTCGGTTGAAAATCTTGAACTTCCTCCCGATTGGATCTTCCAATAAGATAATGATCCTAAGTCCTAAGAAGAAATGGCTTGCTGAAAATAATGTAAATATCTTGAAATGGCCAATTCAGTCCACAGACTGAAACTCAATCGACAATCTGTGGAGTTATTTGAGCATTCAAATCCAATCGAGTGCTCCAACAAACATCCTGGATCTGACGACTATATTCGAAGAATGGACCAAAATACCAACTAAAATTTGCAAATCATTAATTAGAACTACGAAAAGAGGTTAGTTGCTGCAGAAGTGAATAATGGCTATTCTAGAAAATACTAAATAAAGATTATGTATTCTTTTTTGTATCGTACGAATGCATTCTTCGCCCATTAAAATAGCTAAATTGTTTTTTCTATTAAATCATTTTTTTTCTGTTTTATATGCATATTTAGTTATAAATCTGTGTACAATTAATTATATGAAATATATGTTTATACATTAGTTGGAAATAAAATAAATTAAGAATTTGTATGTGTACGAATATTTGTTTCCTCCGCTGTATATATTTGAACTTTATTTCAATCCTTCAAGAACTTCCGATATTTAGCTATGATTAATTAATGATGAACAAGTTATTTTCGTTCATGATCGATCTAATCACGATCCTTCTGTTAAGTTTGAAGAGTAATTATACATTCTTATTGCTCAACGAAGAGTCTAATAGTGTTATAAAAATCTCGGATAATTCCAGTAAGCAATTTTTAATAATTTCTAAAATACCACGGTTCAAAGCCTAATCTAACAAATGAACAATTTTGCTTTTACATGATTTGGACAATTTTTCTGTTACACACGGTATATATATTTGACCGAACGTATCTCCAATAATTTAAATGCGTTAAAATTAAAACTACAATATTACCTACTAGAACTACCGGTAGTTTATTAAATAGCACCAGAAAACAACATATTACATCCGATGCTTGCATCTACCAAATCTCATGCAAAAACTGTGACTTAAAATATGTGGGTGAAACATGTAGGTCCGTAAAATCTCGTATTTTCGAACATAAACGAGATATTCGCATCGGAAATTTAAACAATGCTTTAGTTGTACACATAACTAAAACAGATCATAATTTCGATTTTGATTCCGTGAAGATTTTAAAATATTTTCATAATAAAAATCTTAGGAGGATTTATGAAGCAGGCATAATATCCATCTCACGCACGGTGAATACTAGACCTGGCTTCTTTAGTATTTCCCCTTTTCTAGCGAGATTAATGCTCGACAAGCGTACATATAAATTTTAGATCAAAATAGAATTCTTTCATTTTTCATTTTTCTTTCAAAATACTCAAATTTAGCAATACGTTTTCACAGCGTCGCCCACGTGACGACAATGTGACCATGTTTTAAAACGGAACGCTGATCATATAAAACTTTCAGTTATCTGTTTGGATAAGTCTTGTTCTTGTGTCCATCGTCTTTGTCATGTTCAATTGATGTTAATTATATTTTATGAATATGTCCTGAAGATGGTTTCTTAAACCGAAACGTCCGACGTTGACATATTAACATTAAAACAGCATTATTGCATATAAGGATTTTTGTTTGTTTTTTCCGTATATTTTTCTTCATATATATATATATATATATATATATATATATATATATATATATATATATATATATATACATACATACATACATACATTGTTGTTGTTGTTGTTGTAGCTGCTGAAGGTGTTGAGAATTTATTGAGTCGACTCACTACCTAAAACTGGCTAAATTTTAAAGTTTTGGTAATCAAATTTAGTCAGACTTTGAAATATTACATCACCTCTTTATAGATGTAGTAATGTTACTGGTAAGGGTGAAATTACTCGTTTTCATACAAGAAAATATTTAGCCTTCATTGACCGATCAGTTAACATTACTATCAACTGAAATCTATAAAAGCTTTCTCCTTTCCTTTTCCAGGAACTGTTATCCCCCTTTCCAGTATTGATGGGGACTTCATTCTTAGTCTTTTGTTTGTGTAGAGTCAACATCTTGATTGTATCGCTATTTTATCTACGAGTTATATTTGCAATTCATTTTAGCTGTTAGAAGAGTTCAAATGCTGTAGTACGGTAATATTTTGTGATCTGTAGCGTCAGTCTATAAAATCTGATGAAGTTTTGTCTTCTTTGAAGCATAGCGATTAATTCTCTTGAAGCATTTATTAATCATTGCTGTGAGAAAAAGTGTGTATATAGATGATTGTTTAGTAATTTCTAAACACGTTGGATACCATACATGACATTCATATGTTAGTCTAGATCTTACGAAGCTAAGGACATGGCTCGAATTCTTCGCTTAATATATTGATTTTGTATTATCATGTGATGTTGAAATAAACTAGCGTATCTACTTCTATGTTCAATTCTCTTTATATCCTATACAAGAAAACTGCTCCGTGCACCAAGATATTTGAAATGTTTAATATTTACTAATTCTACGTATTGAAATTTATGATGGATTCGGGGTATGCGCCATCACTGCTTTCATTCCAGTTTTAGATCATAGTTTCTATTTTAGAAATGTTTATTGTGAGTCATACTTCTTGGATCAGTTGCTACATAATGTAGATTTTTTTTGCTCAAGATCACTCTTATCCCATCTCAAAAATGAATTTATATATTAGAATCGATTTTGTGTAATGCACATACACGCATAAAAATAAAATCAGCCCGTGACATAGAAGGAGAGTCAGAATATATTGGGGGAATGTGGATTTCTTCTCGGTGTTCATCTCCTACGTAATATATACGAGATGATAAAAGGAGTGAATGCTGATATTTTATGGGAAGCAATTTCATGCCTTTTATAGTGAAAAGGGTGTACATATTAGTATGGACATATAAAAAATGCATATTTTCAAGTAATGAAATGTTCAACAATATTTTATTGAATTGTAATATTAACAAATATCTTCAGTATGATTTTCATCATCTGTGATGCAAAAGTTTATGCACTTTACAAGATTCACGTTAACTCGATGCAACAACTCCATACTGCAGTCAATTGTAGCATATTCACACTTTATGAGTTCAATCAAGTATGTTGCATCTGAGATTTTCCTTGAGTACACTTTCTTCTTTAACGTACTCCAAAAAAACCATTTCTTTTTTTCTGTAGCTAAAAAATTGTCTAATCTATGAAGGTAAAAAATAGTTAACTCGCATAAAAGTCGCCATATCAGGCGATATTTAAGCTAGCTCCTGTAGAGAGCTCTTGATTGGGTTTTCAGTAGGGAGTAGATGCAATAGGCAATATTAAACTACGGAAGAACTCAAAATTGATCGCTGAATTTAAGTATTGAATTAATATTTAAGGTTACCTTTTAAAAGTTCAACGATAGTTTTTCTGCCACCACTTAATTTAAAGACAGTTTGATGTACGTAGGTCTTTACTTTCCGTACAAACAATTATTTTTCTTTCATGGCTGACTTTTGCAATTAATTTCGATTATTTCCAAATTTATTTCCAAGTTATAAAAATTGTTATCGTACAAAATAACGTAAAAAAATCGCCGAAAACAAACGGAGCAATGAAAAATTGGGAATCAAAAATTGCAGGATTGCCGGTCCGGATCCGGCCCGGAATGATTTTAATTTGCTCACGGCGTCGGTGTGATTCCAAAATGGTATGATATGTTCGGCTACAGCCTCTAGAAGAAAAGTTAAAAAAGTGTGACAAAGTGACACACTGACATTCGCATTTATTATATTAATGATATTTCCTATGTGTCCAGATTTTAGAGATATCCTGTATTTACTTGATCGACCAACTCCTCACCTTCATAAAAACATATACATTCACTTTTTATTTACCTTGGTTTTCTATGAAGTGTACATTACCAGAAATATATTTGAATTGTCAGATGATGTATCTGATACATATCCGCATAGGTATGCTTAAATCAAAGCATCTACTCTGTGCGCGAACGTAGAGTGTCTTTAGAGAGAATCTGATTCTTCTAAGCTTTCATATATATGTTGATCCTCAATGTGCTCCGTTTCCAACTTGGACTTTTTTCTCAGAACATTCAAAGGCGCTTTCATCTTTCCTCTTTCAAAAAATATTTTCTCCAGGACAAGTATTTCTTTATTTTTCTTTAGTTATTTTATTTATTAGGTTGGCGCAAAAATAATGACGTAATAATGTCGTTTTTTGACGTATTTTTTATATTCAAAAAACGACATTGTTACGTCATTATTTTTGCACCAACCTAATACATATTTTTAATTCACAGCTTTACTATCTTTTTTTTTTTCTATTTCTATGACAAGTATTCCTTATTACTTTCTCTATGCCTTACTTGTTTTTTCCTTCGGCTAATCTATTTATTCAATCATTCGCCTTTTCATCTTATCTTAATTCATATCGCTTTTAAGTTTACCCACAGTTATTATAATTTATTTAATTATTATATTGATGATAAAATTAGTAAATTCGGAGAGTTCAATGAACATTATAATTATTAAACGAAATGATTTTATATAAAAATTATGTCTAATGTACAATATCGGCAAATTGTTAAAATGTTAGCATCCCCCTCACAAAAAATACTATCTTTAGATGATAATTTTGAAATTGAGATGTCATTTATCCAAATAAAAAAAAAACAAAACAAAACAAAAAAATCCAATAGAGTCTAACAATACCAGATTTTGTCAGTTGAAAAGGCTATATCGTTGGTAGAAATGTTTGGTACGCCCTACCAGACATTAATTTCTGGAGCTCTGTATATATTTCCTTTCTTTATTTATTAAATATATATTCCTTTTATCAGAGTTAATCATTTCTAGGCACTTCAGATTTTTAGAAGTTGCAGTGATATAACCATATTTGACAGAAGATATATTGTACTGTTAGCAAAATTCCTTTTCACTCAATTTCAGATCTTCATTCCCCCATCAGATTTTCGTTTACACGAATATTAGATGTCGTCTTCGACGGAACTGTTGGCTGGATGACGAGTACTATTTTGGAAGTTAGTGATGCGATAACAAAATCACTATACTTATCAGCTAACATGATTCGATTCGGAAAATCGAGATGAAATCCAAATAAGGACCGTCATCTCCCTTTATCTGTCTGTTTTGTCTTTGGCTTCTTGTTACTACTGCGCCAAAAATACTTGCACATATTACATACACACACAATGAAAGTACACATTTTCTCCTTTCCAAGCTGTTACAGAATGAAAATATTTCATCAACTATTTTCCGACTACTTATCTCCAAGATATTTGATCCAAATATGCCTCCTTCAGCCATATCATCATCATCCCATTATCACAACATTTTAACCATTGTACCCTCTGGCGTCTGATTCCATTAACACTGTCTAGGGAAATCTCGACCTGTTATTTACTCCCATAAATTAAATAAGTGGTTAGGTTCGAACTTCCCAGAAGGTTCACTTGAACGACAAGCACCTGAAGAAAATACTTTTATTTTCTCGGATTGTGTGGATAATTGCTATAAAATAGTGATTCGAGGAATATATTTTTGCGATGTACTGAAAGGTCACATAGACTGTACATTATCATGTTGCCGCAAACTTTTTAGCCCTCACTTTCATGATTTCACAAAGATATTGTAAATGCTTTACAGCAGAGGATATTGAGTGAGTGATAAAAAATTATATTTATCTCCTAATATATATATATATATATATATATATATATATATATATATATATATATATATATATATATATATATATATATTAATAAATACACATATTATCCCTCACCCATATCACGATTTGGATTTTCAAGCACAACCCCGTGTTCAGTTGCTGAGTATAATCGTTATGTAATTATGCATTCTAAAGGTACTGAGTATGGTCGTTACGTAATTTAAATTTGAAAATTTAAAAATACATCTGGTTATCGCAATGTAGTCTCAGTTTATATATTATACTGATATTACAGTTTTTTTTATTTTAAAAATTATATTTGGCATTTAAAATAAACGGCACTTGTGTATATATGTAAGGGGAAAAGAATAGTTGTGAATATTATTGTTTTATTTTTAAATTAAATGGAGATTATTTGTTCCTTTTTATATAAAAACAAAAACAAACCGCAATTTATATTAAAATAAAGCGTCATTTATATTAAAAATAAATCTGGATCAACGTAGGTAAGCAGATATTTATTTTTATACCTACATGTAACGATCAATTCGTTTTCTTGCTTGATAAGCAAGGGTCATTAATTTTTTTTAACATTATCGGTTTATCATCAAGACATAAGTTACATTTATTTCCGTTCCCGTTATAAGAGATTTGGTTCTTGCTATAATATTCCAGTTGATGAAAGGAGAATTGCCATTATTCTTTAATTGTCAGAAATATTTGAAGAGAACAGTGGTAATTTTTTTTTTTTCTTTGTATTTTATATTACCTAAATTAATTCAATGACGGCAGAAACTAAATTTGAAGGATTTTCAGTGGGATCAAAATAAATTTTAACATCGCTACCGGAATGTATACAATATTATGAGTCATATATTGACCATTTAAAGGACAGATCATATTTTTTCGACAGTTGCATTTTTAGAAAAATTTTCGTTATCTATGTTGAAAATATATTTGTTTAATATAATGTTGTTATGCTTGGAAATGGATTTGTCTTTTTTATCAACGCAGCTATAGCTGATCATATCATTATTTTTGTGAAAATTTTTTTGTTGTTGTTAAATGATTAATATATTCATGCATTAAATTTAGAAATCTTCCGATATCATCTTGAACATTACGATTAAAAAGTGAATTAAACAATATGGTGTCATGCCCACGGTGTATCTCCTTTTTACTTTCTTTGTTTTTTCCAAATACTCTAAATTTACTTTATGATTGCTTAGATCTAAAGCCTGTATATATTTAATTTTATTATTATTATCACATATTTCTTTATTGCTGAAGTAGGGAGATAATCTAACTTGGAATGATTTATAAACATTATCTAGAATTTTGTGGCGTTGGTTTGTTTCTTACGTATCTATGGCTATATAAATCTTTGGTATATGCTTTGTAATAACCATTATACAAATTTAAGGTCAGGTGAAGAAAGTTGATCACCTTAGCATTTGTGGTGGTGGTGGTAATACTTTGTTCGTGATCTTTAAAAAAATTATTAGTTGCTTTCTCAATCGGTCTATATTTCGTGAGCTTGTTTTACGGAGGAGTATTACGCCATCGTCTCTGTGGAATCCGGTGTCCCTAATATCAAAAATATATCTAAGTTTCCACAATAATAAGATTTCAATTAATTCGCATGCTTCTACCGAGTCAAATACTCCTATACCAATATTAAATTACGGATTACTTCTTTTGGTCCACAAATAACCATTATGGAATAGTACAGAGTTTTGTGTCTGGTTTATGATATTTATTTGGCAATCGCTAATAGGACAGTAATCTTTTCCAGATTTACAGCAGACATTAGCGGATTCTAGGTGTTGGAAAGGTAAAAGTCACAAATATCGAATTGGATGAATGCACATTATATATATATATATATATATATATATATATATATATATATATATATATATATATATACGTACAGAAACTTTGAATAGGAAAAAGTGGCGAAAAGTTCATCTGAAGCGTTATACACTATATGAGATGTAATGATGTAATATTATAAAATTTTTATTAAAAGATGCTGGAAACTTTTCGGTTCACACCTAAATGTATCTAAAGGATCAAATTGTCAAGTCTTAGCTTATAATACCTATCTTGACTTGAAGGGAAAATATGATTAACTTGTTTGGATTCGTAAGGTTATATTAGGCATATAATGAAAATATTGCTTAAATATTTATAAAGATACAGAACACAGACACTTGAGATTAACAGATTATCCCAAACAGCTGAAAAATTATATATCAAATATATTCATTTAGTTAATTTTCTCTTGTTTCAACTAATGTTACTTACAATTATTTTATTGTTTCCCCAGACATCTTTATTTGAATAGTGATTTCCTTATATACATGTATTTTAATGATGAACCATTAGCTTATTTTGGATTATTATAATTAGAGGCAAGGGTTCATTACATTAAATTCTCTTCTTACATTTTTTCTACAAATTCAGGTTTGTATAATATGAAAGAATATTTCTGCATGATTATATTAAGGTTTATTTGTGACTTGTACTTCTCTTGTCCAAGAGATTACAATAATTCTATGCATCTCTCTTGTTCAAGAGATTACAATACTTGACATAATATATGAAGGGACCTATAATTCTACTACCTCCCTATAGTTGTTTTTTTTAAATAATTTTCGTTGTCTTTCTCGTCAAACCACTATTGTAGATTTTAACCTATTAATTTTTGTCAGGTTTCATTTTGCGTTCAAAATACGCATATTTTCAATTTCTTTTTTGTTCAGTGATATCTGGTCAACATTTTTGCAATTTCCGACAGTGTTTACATTTCACCATTTTACGCCATCTTGTTTCTGTTTTGAGCTTTTATTATTCTTACCACCTAGAGCAATGTTCTATATCGGAAATTAATAAAATAAAATATTTCACATTGTAAATAAAAATTTATTTACAATGTGATAAATAACCCATTAATGGCAATATTAAATTTCACACCAAATTGGTTATTGTATATATTTTCAATAAAACAAAATGAAATTCACTTGATATTTTTTTAATCAAGATACAAGCACATTCCCGAAAGTTTTCTCAACATCGACTTGTTCATATAAAAATTTCTCAAAATATTGAATCGCATCATAAAAATCTAACATTGTGTAGTAATAATTAAAATCAACAAAAATAAATAATTAAACTTCAAAATTAGCAGACGTAAATAGCCAATATAAAATTGCAAATGGAATTCTTAAATCAATAATCAAACATCGAAAGTGAAATGATCCATTTTCTTTTCTTACAAACCTCTTCGTAAATATCATTCTGAAAATAAACCAACATTCTTTATCCGAGACAAGTTTCTAGTCATTTTCCTGCATTGTACAGAAAGAAATCTATTTACTATTTATTTTTCAGAAACGTACACTCAAACTGCATTTTAAACGAAAACAAGGAACAAGGCGACCACCCCAACACTACTGATCTCTGTCTACTGATTTGACTTGGAAAGAAGTCAATAGTGAAGTCTTACTTTGGTTATGATCCATTTCCCATCAATCGAGTAAGTTGATTTAGGTGTGGGCGTGTTGGCTATAATTTCCGTTTGTGAAAAAGAAAAATCGATCTTTCAACTAACATCAATACTAATAACTGTAAAAAGACTCCCACAACAGATCTGGTTTTCAAAGTGTCAATGTTAAGTGTTTATGCAACTTTGCGTTGAAAAATCGTATCATTCGAAAAGAAACTGGCTTTTTATTACATTGGCATGTGAAGAAAAAAAATAAATACATGTCACCGTTAATATGAAAAGATATATTTGCTGTAAGACAATCATCCTAATGGCGTTACACTTAATGTAGTCTGTGTTAAAGAAATACTGAGAATCAATAATATAGTTTTAGTTGTAGCACTGGCTTCGGCGTTCAACCCCGAGAAACAAAAGATCATATTTATCACTCACTCATTTATTTTTTGTCATTTGTGACTGAATTTATGGAAAGAAGTGTTATTACTTACATTTCAACTCATGTTCTCATTATTATTATATAACATTTCAGTTTCCAGTAGCAGAACAAGGGTTCTCAGCATCCGATAATGAATACAATTTTGGATCTCACGCCTTAATGCTCTATCTATTGTTCAGAATACACTAACTCACTTAAGTCGTTTATATGTTTCCATAGTTTAAACAAACATTTTGAATACAGATTATAAATGTCAACATTCGTGTACATTGGTACATTTTGTCAGTGTCATGCTTAAAGCTCCTAAGCGCATTTTTTGAGAAAGCAAGAGTAATTAGAAAAGGACATAACTCAAAATAGGGCCTTTTGCATAGAAGAATTGATTAAATATTAAGGCTCTACTTCACAAAAAGTATTTGTATTAGAATATTTTTCTGTCATATTGTAGAGATCAGTTTGCTCTTTTAAAAGTTGTGAAAACAAAGCTTCAGAATTACATCGAAAATCTGCGAAGTATTATATTTTAACGCCCTATTCGACTAAATTCAGATTACAATACACAAAGTTGAATCAATTTGAGGTTTTAACTATAGAATATACAAGTGATTTATATTTATCTTATCATTAAGCATATTTACAAGGACTAACGTTAACGAATTATGTTAAACATTTATTGCGTAAAAAAAAATTTCTCAATTAGAGTACCGAATTAATGATATGCGTGTATATATATATATATATATATATATATATATATATATATTATGGTGGTGCAAAAATAATGTCGTTTTCTCACATAGTAACATATGTGAGAAAACGACATTATTTTTGCACCAACCTAATATATAGGATTGAAAAATCGGAGAGCTGAGTTCGAATTCCATTTGAATGCATTCCATTCATTTACGTGCTAATAACGTTAGGAAAGGTGTTAATCCTCTTCTTCTCCCTCCAGTTATAAGTAAATAACAGGACAGACTGGGTTCTATAGCCTAGGATGGTAACTGGTCTAGGAGAAGGGCAACTCTGAATTCAAAACCTGCGGAGGGTCGTTTGCGGACTTTGTGGCACGTAGTGCACCAGGTCTTTGTATTCGGCCCCTCAAAAAGTGTGGCTGGTTTTGCACAAAACTATCGCCACTACCACTATAATCAAATCTCATATGCTGGTGTCGGGTTGTCGGCTCATAGGAACTGATCTGCTTGTCACTCATCCGTCGAATTCAACGGGAGAATCGAGTATATATATATATATATTGAAAAAGGCAAGATAGCTCAAAATAAGTGATAGATAAGAATTACTTGTCCAACTTTTCCAAACTTTTAGGAAAATTAATGTTGAAGCAGAAAATAATGTGCGACGTGTTTCGTCCTTCAGGTTTTACTCGAACGAAACGCGTGACACAAAACAAAATTTTCCCCACTATCATTAATTTTCCTATCATTTTTCTGGTATAGAAATATTTTTTAATCTGAACGGTAAAAAATGGAATTTTAAATTTCCTGATTGGATGGTATTTATCAATCCACTCACGAGGATTGAATGTGGCACAAGGCGTTTTTAATGTGAGTATCTCCGAGCCCGTAGGCCCAGCCAAAAATAAATAACCATCTCAACCCCCCGAGGGGGGCCAGTTCCGTCAACCTCCCCAAACGAAACCCTACCCTTCGGCGGAGCTTCGTCAAGGTTCCTCTCTGCAAGCAGAGAGTTCGACAGACACCCGACCCGGCAGCTCACAAAGCACAGATACTACACTTTGATCCTAGACACCGGGCCGAGCGGGTATGCTTTTTTCGGATACAATTTCCTGATTGGATGGTATTTATCAATCCACCCACGAGGATTGAATGTGGCACAAGGCCTTTTTAATGTGGGTATCTCCGAGCCCGTAGGCCCAGCCAAAAATAAATAACCATCCAAAACCCCCGATACAATTTTCTGATTGGGTGGATATTTATTTCGTAAAAAATATAAAATTATGGCACAAGGCCGAAGAAGGGGGTGGGTGGGTAGAAGGCTGGTCTTCACTAACTATCTTATACCTAGCTAATCTGATTCGCGACCCATTCGTACTTTACAATTTACCCATTCACCACAAGAACTCGTCCGTCGCCAATCGATCCTCCATGCACCATAATACCGCATCCGCTCGAGGGAGACCTACAAAACGCGCCCCGTGTCATAAAAATTTTAATGATACTAAAAAGATATATACAAAATTCTATGATGAAACGATGACAGGGGAAGGGAGATGAACCCAAAAACGAACTAAAATATATTAACACAATTCAAATTAAACATAACTGATGTTAGTAGGACCCGTCCAACCCTCAAAACAGAGAGGCCACTGTATTCTGCCCCTCGGACAAAATCAAGCAGCTCCCTCGCTAAGGGAGTGGGAAAAGGATAAAAAATCATAAGGGCATGGGAAAATATAAAGCTGACCCAGTCGAGTTAGAAAGTGGTGGGCCAAAAAACAAACTGGGGAGGTAGGGAATCTCAGGCTGGATCATAACTAAAGAGCAGCCGGGATACAGGCCGGGAACAACACTCACTCACATTAACTAGGTACACAAAAGCTTGTCTAACCTAACCAAGGGGAGGGCTCCACAGGAAACCACCCCGATGTAACGTAGGCTTGACCTAAACGAGAAAATCAAGGCTAGCCCCGTTCACACGAACCAAGCTCGCCTCAGTCACCCACCTTTCGCTGAAGACTGTCGAATGCAAGCGTTTCCTATCAGTTCTGATCTTCATCTTCAGCTGATGCTCAAAGAATCGGAACAGATCCTGATGAGAAAGACGGATACATCGCAAGACTTCCTCCTGTCGCGTCGTCCATATCACCATTCGGGCCGTGGCTAGCAGCGTGAGAAACACCATCCGTTTCACCCCGGAATACGGGGGCGACACATTGTCACACGCGTATGCGCGATCAATGGGCACGAGCTTTTCGGGAGCGAGATGAGCCGTCAGCTCGCCGACATGGTCCCATAAGGGGCGGACCCGGGGGCAATGGAAGGCGTGCGAAGCCGTTTCCTCTAAGCCAAGGCCGCACCGTTCGCAGTCTGGCAAATCCGCCAAGCCCCATATGAAGACCTTGTCATTGAGAAGCAGCCGATTCCGAGCCAGTCGCCAGGTAAGCGAAAACTCAGGGTTACTGAGGTAATCTGCCGCTGGCGCCCAAGACCAGTAAGAACGAAACTCGTCCTCCGACAAGCCGAGATCCTCGCGTAGGGAATCCTTTGCGAACCCCTCCACGAACAAACGATAGAAGACCTTCCTAGGCCGAGAAAGGTCACTGGACCGAGGGACGGCAAGCAAGGCCGACCAACACTCGCCAAAGGAAAATGCATTGCTCCCGGGGTTTACGATGGCGCTCAACCCGCGAGATGGAGGGAGTGATAGTAAGGCAAGGGAACACGTCCCTAACAATACCCGCCATAACCGAATCTCCTGTCAACGCGCGGCGTAGGAAAGCCAGCCTGGAGGCACGTTTGTCGCTCATCAAGTGCGGCATTCCCAGCCCCCACCCTCCATGACACAGACGCTGTGCACAGACATCTCTGTCGACCCGATTCCCGCGTGCCCTCCACAAAATGGAGGATAGCGAGCGCTCGAGCGGCACCCTATGGTCGCCACAGAGAGGAAGTACAGACAATCGATAAAGGATCAGAAGGAAAATGTGTGTAGCACACACCTCCGCCCTGCCCTTCACGGACAACCTCCGTCGGCGCCAAGTCTGACCGGCTGCGTCGACCTTTGCTCGTACTTCAGACCAATTCTTCTCCAGCTGGAGGTCGGGTCCAAACGACACTCCGAGAATGCGGACAGGACCGCCCGTCCAACCGAAGGGCCCCGGAAGATTGACCCCCTTCCAGGCGCCTAGCCGCAAGCCGGACGACTTGTCGCGGTTAATCTTGGCCCCTGTCACCTTTTCGTACCGATCAAGGGGCCTTCAGTACCGCCTTAATGTCTCTGCGGGACGACACGAAGGCAGATACGTCATCGGCGTACGCGGAAACCCTGGCTCGAGCCCCGCCAGGAACGGCGATTCCGCGTAGGGCCGGACTGCACGCCCTGTCCCTCAGCCGGCGAAGGAGAGGCTCCAACGCCAAAGCGTAAAGTAGGGGCGACAGCGGGCAACCCTGACGAACCGACCTAGACAGCGCAAAAGCGCCCGACAGCTTCCCGTTCACCTGTACCACAGCACTCGGGGGGAGCGATAATTTCCTGATTGGATGAATGATTTACACAGTGAAAATATTAATGATGAAATCTTATTGTCAACAAAAGCTGCGCAAGAGAAACATGTATTTGCCAATAGTAAAAATTTGTACTATGTTAATTTTGCAGATGCAGTGGACACTACAATCTATTACTATTACCGTTAGAGGTCTGATATTTCATTTCGTGAAGACAAGTTCCAAATATCTTCCTATAAAACGTTTTATCATTGCATGATTATTCCATTGTTAAAAAATGGTTACTTTCTACTACGTTACACAACGTCTTAGGTAAAGTTCGGATATCGGCATGAAAAAACGATTCCGGTTTTGATACGAATAATTTCTACAGAAATCTTTCGATATCATGCAATTCTTGGAAATGCTGAAATCCCATGCAGTGTTTGCTAAGTATTCATCCCAGCTTCATGATGATTTCTTGCGTCGCATTTGTAACATGTGATAGACATTATGCTTAATTATGCAGTCGATTTCTTATTCTAATGGGTCATTCGAACGTGCCTGACTTACTATATGTTCAGTGACCGCATGCAGTAAATGTTTGGCTAGATCACATCTATTCGTAATTAAATATGCTGTTTAAATCCCAAGAAAGAACAAATAAGTGTATATAGAAGTATAGTGTGAATCTGATAGAATATGAAATTTGAAAGATAATTTGTAAAAAATAAAATTTTAGAAATGGAAATATTCCAGATTTTCATATACATTTGTGTATACATACACACCGTAGCAGTTCGAGTCTACCCCGGCTCCTGCTGCTTATGTTGCCGCTGTTTCTTTCCCTTCTATCATCTATTTGTAGATTTAACAGCGTATTTGTTCCATGAGGCAAATTGAATCTCTTATTTGATTGGCTGGAAATTGGAGCAACGATTTAGAAATAAAATAAATAATTGAAAGAAACACTAGTAAACTGATCATACGAAACCTGCTAAACAAAAAATCCAGAAATGTCTATGGAAAACATACATTTACATTATCAAGAACATTTCGCCTTTGCTACTTTTTTCTCTAGTCTACGATTGACACTCTGGCTTACAAAGGGTACTGCTCGCAAAAGGTAGCGGCAAGAGTGGGTCACATTGGTTTCTCTGGCACCGTTCAAATTCCCAGAACAAAACTCCTACATTCGTAAACCATACTCAATAAATGTTAATACTGGGTTGAAATACTTTGAAAATTTCCTTAGTAGGCGTGCTTGATCACATCTCAAATTCAATTTGAATCGGTTTTACAAGTTTACATGGGCTTCTGCAATAGAACATTGTTCAGAATTAAATTCCTGCTAGCCAGGGTCAGCACGTTTAGTGTCCAAATATCGCAAGAATTCTCAAACTTTTTTTCTCGCGGTATTTTCTTGGCTTTTGAGGATATCGAGGTTTTGTGTTATAGTATTCACAACGATGAACATTCGCCGCTGGGAAAGGGTGTGTCTGAGGGGAATACAGGAAGAAAATGGTATATTTCCAACGGAAACAGGATGTTCGCAAAAATCTAATAATAAAAAAGGGGACGAAGTGAAAGAAACTTAATAGCGTTTGAGAAATCCTGCACAATCATGATGCAATATGATTGATTGCTAATAATTTTGCTTCACAGGGTATGTGATAAAATATTTCAAACGATGACTTTCAAAGTTGATTTGCAGATCTTCTTTCAGAATGATTTACTCATCGAAACCCGTAAAATGTCAATATATTCTTACACTTAAGTAAAATTCAGCTGTTGTAGAGTGTCTACATTAAGTGTTAAATGCCACAGCATGCCTTTCTTACATAAAAACACGAACTTGTAGATCTTTATAAGACAGATGTCCCTTGTGTATACATGAAAAGTTAAATATTATTAAGTTTCTGAAAAATAAAAAAATATTAAATCAAAGAATGAAATAGCGAGTTTTTGTAGACATTGCCATTTTTTTGTCCTTAAGTAATAGCTAATTTTAAAAAATGAAACTAATATATTTATATTTGAATAAAATTGGTTATAAATACATAATTATATTCTAATATATTAATTTTAACATTACCATATACGTACTTAATTAGTAAATAAATTAAATATAAAAGTATAAGTATGGAAAATGTGACTAAATAATATTCAAATGCCTCTTGAAAAAATTGTAATTGAAATTTATAAAAGTAAGAAATAAAAAAATGAAAAAATAAGTATGCCAAATGTATTGTTATTGAAACTCAGACGATGTGTTGGAACATAGACACTACCACATGTTTCTTCCTTAAAAAAAGAAGTTTATATCAATAGACAGATACCCCAGCTCCCACATTTACCTGACCGATTTGTAACCTACATTGCATTAGATACATGAGTCCTTAATCATCAAATCTCAAAAAATCAAATTTGTCTGAACTTATGAGTGAAGTGAATCAATTTCAAAAAGTCATTCTTAGCATCGCTTGAAAATGGAACGGGACTTTGTATTTTAAATTTAATTTATATGATTTAATTTAAATTGGTGTTTTAATTTTGTAACATGGGAATTTCGGTGTTGCGATGATTATATTTTAAAAAAAACAATTATAATATTATACTCTACTGTTGTACTGAGCACTGCTTTTTAAAAATAAAAGTAAATGCTAAGAACAGAACTATAAATCTCATTGTCCTATCCTATTATATTAATATATATATATATCATTAATAAATAAACATATACCTACGTTCGTAATGCAACTGTCGTCACCAGGCACGCATATATAGTTGCTAATATCTAATTATTTGTTATATATATATATATATATAATTTATTCGAGAATTATAACATAAATCACTACAAAAATAGCCAATAAATTTAAATAATTCCATAATATTTTAAACTTAATGCATATTAAATTTAAAATTTAAGATTGATAATTTTTAATTTTCAATTTTATAGTAATATTTTATATTAATTAGTTAGAATGATTTCTATTTCAGTCTAACCCTAACGTTAAAGCATTAATTATTATAACCAAGGATCGTTGTCAAGTTTTTTGAATTCTCATATACTTGTATTTTGATTAGTCAATGCAGCTTATGTAACAGTTTCCCCTAGCGAGGGGTGTTTGATTGATTTGAATGTTTTAAAACCC
The DNA here is from genome assembly GCA_963932145.1 of Acanthosepion lycidas. NCBI lineage: Eukaryota > Metazoa > Mollusca > Cephalopoda > Sepiida > Sepiidae > Acanthosepion > Acanthosepion lycidas. The sequence goes on along the minus strand of OZ010573.1, from coordinate 39,856,013 downwards.
TTCATTCTACATTCAATACTATCACTTGATAAGACACTAGAAGTGTTGAAACAAAATGGCTATTTTTGTAGTGATTTTGTAGCATATTTGTTATAATTTTCGAATAAATTATATTTGCTCTACTCTGTATTGAGCACGCTTTTAAGAATAGTATTTTTTGGTTATTCGAATTTATTCTGTATCCACCACTTCTAGACTTTTACACGCACACATACACACGCACACACACACACACACACATATATATATATACATATATATATATATATATATATATATATATATCTCAAAGGATAAAATCAATGCCTCATTAAATATTTCGGTAATAATTTATTTCAGACAGACAACTGCCTCATCAGGATGGAGTTATAAAATGGTTTAAATCATCCAGACAATTTATTAAAAATTACAAGAGGCAATGAATAAAAGATTTGACCTAGACGATTGAAGAGATAAGTGGAAATCGGGGAAAGGAAAACAAAACGGTGTCAACCCAACAAGCAGGGCTAGTAGAGCGTTTTGTGTTTTTTTTTCATAACCTATCAAATGACAAAGTCAAAGGCCGAGAGGAACGTCTTTCAAATTTATTAAAGAAACCCGCCTAGAATAGACTGCACAGTGTTTGAAACAATGATACCTCTTTACCGGTTATCAATCGCACAGGCAAGTATGATAAAAAAGAAATTAAAAATAAACATCATTCATAACCACAATAAATGTAGACGCGAATGTTTTTGAAGCATCAAATAGAAAAAGTAAATTATTTGTTTTACAAAATAGCCCATGCAATAATCAGTTAAATTCTTTTTATGACTCAGGAAATGGAAAATTTTCCAGGAAATAAACTCACCAATTATTAAAATTCTTCATCCTCTTCTGTCCTTGTAAAATGTTAATCATATCCAAACGTTTTTTGATAGAACACATAAAATGGCGCCAGAAAAACGACAGGATTTACTGAAGTCGCAGGAAAGAAATTATGAAAATTAGGCCTGCCTCGTGTCAAGAGATAAAAGCATTTCATGTTGGTGTCAGAGGTCAGTGTCCAAATACAGGTAAAAAGCTATTTTCAAGACACATTCCGCACATGCACGATTGGCGAGATACATTTGCCTAACTCCAATATCGCCTTGTGAATTAATAATTATAGTTTATTAATTATATTTATTAATGGTAAAATGCATTAAATGTGACAAAAAGGTTTAAAATTGGTGAGACTTCAATGCTGTTCGTCTCTGTCCTATCTTTAGCTAGTCATATTTGTTTTCTTCAAATGTTATGCAATTTTTCTGTATGACAGTGAATGCTGGACAGCCTTCCCACAAATGAAGAAGACTTGAAGCAAGAAAAATGTGAGCAACAATGAAATTTTAGGGAAAATGGAAACAAAAAGGAAACATACTTAAAATCAGAAAAAGAAATTTGAAGTTACTAGGTCATATAATAAAGAAAGAGAGCTTGGGGGATATGGTACTCATAGGGCATACTGAAAACAAAAAGTACAGAGGAAGACAGTGAGTACTCTAGCTAACGAACTTGTGTAAATGGTTGCCAGAAAAGGATTAGGAGATATCGAAAAAAAAACCAAATCTCACTAAGCAGTCCCCAAGATAAGTACTGACCGACCTCGACATTGCTTAACTTCGGTGATCGAAGGAAGCCAGTGTTTTCAGGTTGACTTGACCGCTAGCGCTATAAATGGGAAGAATACTTTTTTTTTTATAGTGATGATTTTGTAACCGCAGGGCTTTGTTTGCTAAGAAAATATTAAAATATATTTAATATTGAAAATTTCCTGAAATGAAAAAGATTTTTTTAAATTTTTATATTCTAATACATTTAATGGGCTAAGCAAACAAATATAAATTACATGAGAAAACTAAAACAAAAATAAAAATCTTCCATAACTTCATCGACTACGACTAAAGAAATATCCCATTTCTGCTAGCACACGCATATTCCGGTGGAAGCAGATCAATAGAGATAGAGAAGACTTAGTCAGTCCAAAATGTACGAATTCTACTAAAAAGGCGCATCGAGAAACATTGGCACGTAATGTCCATTATCTATGTTTGTATATATTTACTTCCCCACGAAGTCAAATATAACACAAAGTTGGTTTAATGTGAAAACCGCGCACGTGTTTGGTTAGTTGCAAAAAATAACACATTCTCTCCGGCTTTTGCTGGAGATATCAGTGTACCTGCTGCTCCTACCGTTCTAGTACTTTGGAGAAGGATGTTCAGAAACCAAACTTTTTTCATGGTTTCCCGACCCCACGCAACAGAGACACAGAGTTAATATATAGTTGGTCACGTCAATGTATTTAATAATTCTATGATTTTTTATTATGTTTTTAAGTCAAAATAAGCGCGAAATAATAATTATTATTCATCTTTGAGAGCAGGGAAGTTCACCATAAGGGATTAAGTAATAAATAAATTAATAATGTTATGCTATTTAACCGTTATATTGGATTCATCTTTATTTCAAATAATCATTCGCAATTAAAGATGTGTATTTCTCCATAGAAAAACAAACATTCGCTGTAAATGACTAACTTTTGGATTCGATGCTTTAACTGAAAAAAATTTTGCTCATATTGTAATATTTTTTCTTGAAATATTTAGATTAATGATTATTAGAAGGATTTTCTTAAATCTGACAAGTCACTACTGTTGTCGTATTTAAACAAATAATGCATGTATATTTTAATGATGATTTTTTGACAAATTTCCGACGGCGCAGTAGATTAACAAAAGTTGCTTTCCAAAAGCTAAACGAAGTATTAAGAAACAGGAAAACTATTAGAAATAAATCAAAGATCGCTAAATTGATACGCAATGTCAACCCGCCAATGTGGAAGTGAATCATGGACAATTTGTTCGCAAATGAAGAGGATACTTGAGGCAATACAGAGGGGTTTCTCCAGAAGAGGCTGAGAATACCATGGACGGGACATGTGAGCATTAAAAAAGAAAAATGCAAACAAAAAGGACACTTATGTTTAAAATCAAAGAGTTGAAATTTGAGAAACACATAAAGAGCAAATGGGTTTAGAGAATTTGTCACTCACATGACATATTCAAGCAAGAGGGATAAAGGGAAACGGAGAATAACTTATCTAACGAATTTGAACAAGGAATAGGAGAGATTTTAAAGGAACGAATAATAAGAGTAAGCTGTGAAAAGACATCCTGAAAGGTCGCAACACAACAAAAGATATTATTTTTTTGCCAGCATGAGATTCTCAGCAAAGGGAAGTAAATCGAAGCAAGTACAGTAACAAGGAGATTATGGATAAAGAATACTCTCTGACCGTAATTTCTATACCCAAAGTATAGGGTGTCCCTGTAAATTGACATAATTTAAAATGTGAATATCAGAGTATCTACATATCCCAAGCAAACGAAATTAAATAGGTTTCCAGTTGAACAATAAAAGATTGATTTATCAAAATTCGAACAAGATATTCAAAGAGATGTAGATTTTATAAGCGATTTACATGTGTTCAATATGAACAACACCTGTGACACGACATACGTCAAGTCGGTAGTCCAGCTCCTGCCAAATGCACTGTAGCATGTTTTACGTAACATTCTCCACTGTCTCAGTGATTCTATGATTAAGTTCCTCCAAGCTTGTAGAGAGATGGGAATATAGACACATAACCTCATAGAAAAACATCACAAGGTGCCAACTCAGGTGAATGTGGTGGCCATTTCAACAGCACATTGTCATTATCACTGGCACGCCCGATCCATCTTCCCGGTAAATTGTCATTGAGAAAACTTCGCACAGTCAACTTAATTTTGTTAAAATGTGATACTATTTGAACGATAATGTCAATATTTAGGAAGCCCTGTATGTTAAGAGTCACTACATAACAGATATCGCCCTGAATTAGGATAATTGTTCCAGTGACATTTCTAGCAAGTTGAATTGAAAATTGATTCATAATTTGTGACGAAAAGTACAAATAAGAAATTATGTAACCGTTCATCTGCATTTAAACGTAGACATCTTCTTGTAAAATAATCATAGTATAATTCTGCTTATTTCTTGGTTCCTACATTAATTAACATGTACGTTACGCGCTGCTAGTGCCACATATATAACGGACTGTTTCATTTGGATTGCGAAGAAAGACGGAAAAGACACATCAGCGAGAAAAAGGAAAGAGAAAGAAAGTAAAAAACAGAATATAGAGCAGGATGATAACGATTTAACGTATTTAATATCTTCTTCAATGAAATGAAAAAAAAACCCTGTACATTTTTACTTCTTTAAATAATAACCTATACTCATATGTATAATTACACTGGGTAAAATTTAAAACAAATAGTTGTCTTTCTTTTTACAATTGTTTCTATCTAATTTGATAGTGCTGAGTTCAGAATTGCCTTCAGAAATTTTATATTACGTCAAGTTTTTTGTTAAAAAGGAATAAAATTTTACAAAAAAAATCAGTTTCGCCATTAAATGGAATACTCAAAGAAGAAAATAACACAGATTAAATAGTACGTTTTATTGTTGAAAAATATATTACAAAAATGTTTAATTTCACATCTTAGCATCGATATTTCTATGAAACTGAAGTTTTGGTTACTCAAAGATTAAACATTCTCGTTACTGCTTTGCCCGAATAACTTGCATCGCAAGTCTACCTTTGCAGACACCAGCAGCAGCCAGCCATTATGTTAGTATTTTGATACCTAGAATCCATGTTCTTGATGTCTTGGTTGAATTGTTTGTCTTTCTGATTACACCAAGACTTACAGATGACTGTGCAGGAAATGAACTTGTACACTGAAAATTCAGTTCATTGCTCGAAAACTGTTGAACAAGGTTTGAACGAGGTCTTCATAATTTGATGACTTCCTATTTTCAAGGAAATAAGTACAACTGCATCAAAAGCATTCCACGCGTCTTTTTCAACGCCAGGCATGGTCTCCAAAAACTGCTCGTTTTGCAATAGCCAGCAAATCTATGGCTCGTCAAGCACATCAGCCTTAATTTTCCTACAAGACAAGGCTAAGATCTTCCCACTTAAGCAATTGAAACGGTCAACATCCTGGTTCAAGACTTTTACGAACTGTTTCCTCAGCCCAATTTTGATATGCAATGGGAGCAAAACCTTCTTGGGATTAACCAGCGGCCTGTTTAACACATAAACTTCAATTTTGATTTTCCCGCCCGTCTTCCTATGACTTTCGTATACGATGACCACTTTTTATTCAACTGTACCAAAGATACAAATGCAAATATCCTTGGTATAAACATCTTATAGTCCAAGAGGCAATCAAATGACTCATATGGTTCAGTTGTGCTCCTCATAGCACATCTTTTCAAGCAATGTCGTCAAAAAATTGTAGTTTTCCTTTAAATATTCAGAATATCCAATCAGTATAGAAGCAAATACATTGCTACCATGCAGCAGGACACACTTAAAACTAGCTTTTGAACACTCTATGAAAATCCTCCAGTCTTCTTCAACACGTTTTACACTCTTGTCTTGATCATCCAGTTTTAAGCCAAAGTAATGTAAGATTTCTTCATAAATTCTGTGATTTTGTATCACTGTCTAAGTAAAGAGTAACATACAGAAATATAGCAGAAGATATCATGGGTGTTTTGTGCATTTTCTTCTCTAACAAAGTTCCATAAAGAGCATCCAAACAATAAACTTTGACCATGCTTGACAAAAAGCGACCTTAACACATGAAACTTCACAATTACAACATTAAGAGTAAATTCAAAATAGCAATTTTCATATCATGACATTTAAAACTGGTTAAATAGTGAAAGTTGGCCAAGTTTGACGCTTTTTATTTACGGAAGATACTTAAATCATTACTTTTGTTTTTCACTTTTGTAATTGCATTTATTATAAATCACATTGGAAAATTATGTTTTCAAAATCATTTCAAGCTCCATACATGGATCTGTGTCTGAGAAATTCAAATCTAACCTTGGAAATGGTGACAATACCGGAATTGTGGAAAATGAACATTGGAGTTTGTGAAAGATCTTAACGCGAGAGAACAAAATGATTTCATTTTCGAAATCAACACCCCAAAATTATTAAGAATCCTGTCACCACCTCCACATAGTAAAAGCCATATTCTCCAGTGTTACGATTCAGATGTTTTGTTAAAGTTCTCAAATATCTGACGATGCAGTAAGGGAATTTCCATATATTCTGATGAACTCTAAAACAAATGATGTATCTTTTGCATAGACCAAGGTAGTTGTGCTGAACATTCACACATAATTCGGGCTTTCAATTTAGTATTTTTTCAGCAACAAAAATGATGGAAAAATCTCGTGTCTGGTTTTCCTTACTTCCACCTAGGATACAAAGGTACAACATACCCACAAATAGGCAGAGTAATGTTTGTTACCCACGATATTTAGCATTGTTTTTATAAATTTTATTCGATAATATTTTTGCCTGCACTCACTTGGTCATGTTTATCCGTGTAAGAAAGTGTATGCGTCTGTGTGTATGCATGTGTGCTTGTTCATGTGTATACGTGTGTGTCAGTGCAAAGAGATGCTTAAAGGTCATCGTCCGCATCAGAGTTCAGAATCTAACAAAAATAAAGATATTTTGATCGCTTTTCATCGCATATAAGCTTCTGTGTACCTCTTCAGATATATCGATGCTATAATATATATATATATATATATATATATATATATATATATATATATATATATATATATATATATATATGTATGTATTGAAATAGGTTTGGCTAAATAATTTAGATATAAGTGTATTTTTTTGTATATTTAGACTAAGTGTATCTTTGTTTTAATCTTTCGAGTCCACTAATGATATCCGGGGTAAATTGATTAAGATAAATAACAAAATTTTCTTTCAAATGATTCTTATTTTCCAAGTACTTTCATTCTCATCTGAGAGCATCTTCAGTAAGTTTAAATTGTCTGCGCATATGTATACATATGTCTGTAAATTCAAAACATATTACTATTCGTGTTACTGCGTTTTTATCGTTTTATATTAATTTCGAATTCAAATTCATTCTTCCTTTTTCATGCAAGGGAGGAAACGTTTGTATTACTTATTTTCTTTTCTTATTATATATATATATATATATATATATATATATATATATATATATATATATATATATATATGTATGTGTGTGTATGTGTGTGTGTGTGTGTGTATTTAGGCAGCAGATCCTCTTTCATGCACATTTCATTGAATACGACAGACAAGGTACCTTGATTTAGTTTTTTTATACAATTTCTCAATAATTTTTTTCTTTACAGATGATAAATTATATAAAAACTGTCAAAATGATCTTTTTTCCGTACGCTTTCGACTATTCATTTAACCATTTTCAAGGATTAAATATTTTGACTGTTAAATAAGAAATAGTTTGTTTGGTGTATGTATTCACATAATGTTTTCATTTTTCAAATCACGATCAAGGTATTGTGTCCATGTTCATAGTTGATATTACTGAGTGTTGCTTTTTTTTGTTTTTATTAATAAGGCTTCCATTACGTTTAGCCCTTTTTTGCATGTAGATTTTGCTGTTATGTTCGTGTTGTTAACAAGTATGTTACGAATACGGTCCCTTAGGTCTCCATAAATATTTAAATGAGATCTAATTGAACTATGAGCAGAAAGGTGTAGAGTGTGTTCAAACATGCTGTAGTATGGCCTATATAATTATTTACGAATTTCAATTGACAATACACACACACACACACACACACATATATATATATATATATATATATATATATATATATATATATATATATATATATATATATATATATATATACGTGTGTGAGAGAGAAAATTCATAATCATTCGTACTGGTCTTTGATTTGTGAGATCTGCATTCTGAATAGTTAATGTTTTCTTTCTTTGTCTATATCGGGCAGGATATAAAATGAATATTTCGTTTTTGATACTTTGTACCAGATGTCCTGTAGACATGTGACTGACATCCAGATGATATCAAAGGAGATAAGCTTCAGGGCTGGAGCAGTTAGTGATTCTAGTTTTAACTGTTATATTACCTCGCAATATGAGAGAGAATCAATATTGTCTGGTATTGTTGTGGTGTCTTTCTTGGCCATCCTTGCTTATTTCTAATATCGCTTCCCAAACATTTCAGAACCCAGCGTCGTCATTTGATGTGATCTTTCTTTTAAACTGCTGTTATTAATGACGGATTAATTGTAGGATATTTCATATGTATAACTTAAACATCCTGGTGAGTGGAGTGAACGATTACAAAAAAATCCGTCAGTATCTGCCTATATTTCTGAGATGAGGTATTATGTACACTATTTACAATAGTCCAAATAATGTAAGTAGTGTAAAAAATTCCGTCTACGAAACTCTGGTGTAGAGGTGCTGAATGTAACATCAAAATATTGTGTATTAATCACACATACACACACATACATACAAACACATGCACACACACACACACACACACACACACACATATATATATATATATATATATATATATATACACATACATGCATACATAATGTTTTTTTTGTTGCAGTCTCTCATTGACTAGACCAAAGGCAAGGTTTATTTGGTAGTCTTTCAGACATTTTTCGCTTGTTTTCGTGCAAAGTATATATTTTTTTTATTCTTAAATATATATTTAATCAGTTTCAACCCTCAATGATTATTTTCAACAAGTGAATATGTTATGCATTTGAAATTCTACCAATCTTTGTTAGATTGTTGTTTGACCTCATGACAGTATTAATTTGAATCATTTGACAAGGTATTCCTTCCATTATCAGATAAATATCCGGAGACAACACCTTCATATTGCACAATATAAACTGTTAATAATTAATACAAATATATGAAGCAGTAATTTAAAAAGGAATAAAAATGAAAAATAACGAAACCCTCCAACGTTTTGATGAAAAGAAATAATAATATGAAAAATTAAACTAAAAAATTATTGTTATATTAATTCAAATATTTCGCATAATCAATTCTCTTCTTCCCCTGAAGAGGATAAAGTATACTTCCGACAGGTTCAACTCTCTATGGATAAAGAACCCTTCAACTGATTCTGAACGCCTGATAAGATTTGTGCATATATATTTTCTTTATTTTTTATAATTGTATTGGCCAATTTTTCTTTCCTATCGACAGTGTTTTCTTGCTTTTATATTTCTAGTGATGTATTTACGTCATCAAGTGGTATTTAATCATTTACTTTCTCGGGATTCCTAACCAGTCAGAATAATATTGGTAGATGACTTGAGGCTTTCCTTGGTGCATTTGTGTTAACAACCATATGATTCGTCCCGCTTTTGTCCTTAACCATGCAAAAGTAAATTTAAAAAAACAACTTTATTTCTTATATTTACTTTAAATTTTTGTGATGTAAAATTCGTGTAGGATGAAGAATCCTCTCCAGTCAAAACGTTTCACCCTAAACGCTATGAAATCTCAAATATTCTTGCCTCACCAAATAAGTCAGACAATTTTTATTTTGTAATTATGTTTTTCTTTATCACTACTTTGACATTTGTCAGATTTTCAAGAAGGCATTGATATTACAAGAATATTATTATCGACCTAAACGAAGAACTAACCGATATATCATCCAATTTCTTTGACGTAGGGTATACGTATTTGACGGAGGGTTCCTTTTGTCTGCAGGGATGTTTCAAGAAGCAAGCGCATGTCTGAAATCGCGTACAACACAGAATTCTATATATGCTAAGATTTTTCTTATAAATGCATTTTCTTTTATGCGCCGTATCCATACAGGACGTTGACAATGATGATTCTCCACAGCTTCTTCTTATTGTACTTCTAGGCAACGTTTTCCTTTTACTATCTTCTGCACTCTTTGTTCTTCCTACCAATATTAAACCGGTTATAGGTAGATTACTCGTTATTTTTCCTCTTGACTTCAGTATGTCCTGGGAGTGTTAAATTTCCAAGAGATTATTTCCTCATTTTATTTTTTTTTCTTTCTGATTCTAAGCGTATGACATCTTCTGCCTCGGTCATATGTTATGTCTATTGTAATTATCAGCAACCTGCCTATTACGTCATTATTTTTGCACCAACCTAATAGCAATTCAGCTAACTTTGCTTTGTATTCAACGAATTTTTTTTCTCTTTCTTTATACTTTGTTTAACTTTTGGAAGGCATCTATCGCTATTCTAATGTGCCTACGGATTTCTGAGTCACCTTTTCCCTGGACTGGTTAAAACAATTTCCAGATAGCTTCATTTTTAAGTCTTCAGTTTGTAGTTCGCATCTTGGTTTGACTCACTTGCTAAAGACTATATATTTAGTTTTCTTACGATTAATGGCTTATCACTTTCTCTCACTTTCATTGACTTACCTCGTCTAAGCGCTCCTAAGGTTTTCTTTCTGTGTCTGTATCATCTTTGTATCTTGGGTTTTTAAGATTGTGTACGCGGATAATAAATCTTAGTAGCGTTCTGGTTCTCTTAAGATCACCTTGGTGTATAGGTTAAGTAATTCTGGTGAGAAGACGCAAACTTGTCTTATGCCCTTTTTTATTTTTCTGCACTTGTTCAATTCATTTTCTTTCCGTATGCATTACAAGGAAAATTTTAAAATTTTAAATAAATTGCTCAGTCGGTTTTCTATCTGTATCCGTATAAATACATCCATACATATAATGAATTTAAATTGAATTAAAATAAATTTAGATTAAGAATTTAGGATCAATAACATATTAATATTCATAACCATTAATAAATCGGGGCAATTATAAAAGTAAACCGAAATTAATGATAAGTGATGGATAAAAGATTTGTTCTTACTGTAGCCACCTTTGCGTAACGACTTTTCTGGGATTTAGAATGACCAATTCTTCATATAAAGGAAACACTTTAAGGCTTCTTTATAGAATACTGAAAATTAGTAAAGCTTAGAAATTTGTTTTTATTTTTTAGGTTGACTTTGTGATTAATTAACCGCGAAAAATGTAGGTACACTATACTTGAAACGGAAACAAGACTCATTTGAAATTTGATGTCTCATAAACTCTTACCATTTCTGCTTTCCAACATAGCTTATGTTTCTTACATTTATTCTACATAGTGAAATCTACGCCGTTCGCGTAATTCCCAAAAGATTACCGATCCTACCCAATCATGTGTGTGTTTTTATTTAATTTACTTCTAAAGTAATTTTCTACATTCACATTAATGATTGAATGTTTTATCTTTCTCCGCAGAAACGATGTTTTCTTTATTTTTGTCTATTTTGATCTTAATATTTAGTAATTGGCATTCAGTTTTTCTTTTAAAATAACCTTTGCGCAACCATACGAGTAAATGTTGGTGTGTAATTATTTTTTCCTTTCCTCTATTGTATTATTTTTCAATACGCTTCTGCTTTGATTAAATTGTTAAAACATTAATTCATCTATTAGATACTTAGAAGCACGCGAATCAACACAACATGTTGACAATGTGCTACTATAAAGACGGCGGCAAATATAAATAATTTAGGCTTGCGAAACGGGAAAAATAAATTTTCAAATAAAAACGTCCAAATCGTATATTTTCTTCGACTACGCCTTATCGTGTTTTGCAGCTATAGATCTGCGCATGCCCAAGGAAAGCTGATGAATAATTTGATTGTTCTTAAACAAAGCGGCACAATAATTGAATTTACAGACTAAACAAATATATCTTAGAACACAGTATCACCGCGAATGTTTAACGTGAACAGTGAGCAAAACAATGTTCTTTTAAGTGTTCGTCTTTGTCATATCTACTTGAGCAATCTTCCAACCATATCTTGAACTGCTTAAATATTTGTGTTCATTATATGTTCATAGGAAGCTAACTGATTGATTCCACCTGTTTTAGAGGCTCTTATTTATCTGTTATTATTTTTATCATCTAGATGTCTGATCATGGCCCCTGGAAATCATGAAAACGTTTCTCACATCTCTAGAATTTTCCCCAGCACTTTTTTCTGATACCCAAATGATTGTGATTTGAACAGACTAGATATTTCTTCGAATTTCCAGTTATCTAGATTCGCCATTATTGTAATTTGGTGGCATTTAATTGTACTCATTCATATTAGCTTCTGTATCTAGCAAGCCTTCAGCCCTATTTACGAATATCAAAACCTGTCTTCCTGCTTAGGAGTGGGGTAATAATCTCAAATAATTATTATTGCAACACTTAGAGACGAGCGCGATTTAAGTAAAGAAAAATACAATCTGACAATGCTTAACACTATTTCCACTATGGGTCTGTTTTCTTCATGTTCTGTTTACACATTGGCTTCAAGTATAAAAAAATGCAATTCTTTATACAAACGTCGCTTGTCTTGAGGAAAAAAATATGTAGTGATAATAAACACGAAAAAACGAATGAAAAGCAGCCAGCTTCAATATAATGCAACTTAAACGTGAGTACACGATGGGTGACCGTGCTCATCTTGAAATTATTTCTCAGTCTATTAGTTACTAAGAGCAATTAACCAAAGAGTGTAGTATGTAAATCACCTGTCATTTGCTTATCACCATGATGTGTGATGTTAGTAATTTGTATACGGTGGAGTAACGGATAGCGGCTCAGACTGAGGAATCGGAGAACCGAGTTCGAAATCCAGTCGAATCCATTACATTCACTTACGTGTTAATACCCTTGGGGAAGGTATAAATCCTCTTCTTCTCCCCTGAGCTATGGATAAATAGCAGGACAGACCGGGTCCTATAGCCTTGGATGGCAACTGGTCTAACGCAGAAAAAACGGCAAACTAATGCGGGAAAAAATTGCCTCGTCAGTTATGTATCGAAAGATACATGTTCGTCTAAGCGTGTATCAAGCATGACACTGATTTATCTTCATGGGTTTTGAAAGGTTGGTGCATTTTGGATAATTTTTTCAGAATGTGTACCTTAAGGTGTTCGTTAACATTACAATCGATCGTAATAGAATATTCCACAAGTTTTGTTGATGCCAAATTTTTGTGTCGGCCATTGTTTCCTTTGGCTATTAAATATTTTGTTTAATTTTCCAGTTATGTCATCCATATAGATCAAGTCTTGTTTCCTGCATTGGGAGGCGTATATCAAATGGGAATCAGCACAATTACCACATTTTGTAGAAATGATAATGTTTCTCTTTGAATTTGTGATCAACATGACTTGGCTCATTTTGTTGCATAATAAACGGCATTTTCCTCTTCTATACGTGTTTTCTGCAGTACAACAAACGGAAACCTCAGTGAAATTTTGAGTGTGATCGTTTGTATTCGTTAAAATTTGTCAGATTTTTTTTTTGTTTCGTTTGAAAGAAACGATAGAAAGGTTGGTAAAAATCTTCTTAAAACACGGATGGGTTTTGCGAAATATGTTCATAGCTGTCGTGCAGCAATTTCTAGATGCTACCTAAATTTCGGTGCCAGTTTATTACTAAAGGGATTCGGTCAAAATTTTGATAGTGCTTATTATTATTATTATTATTATTATTATTATTATTGAGAAATCGGTACGCAAGAAAGTGAAGCTGGAGAACAAATATACAAAACGCAATGTATCCATCATTACACTGTCTGATAAAGATATACCGGGCATATCACAATCAAATATGTGTGATATGGTAAAAAGTTTTTAATAAAAAAGAGCAAAATATTGCAGCTATACCACAGTGAGAAATACGTTTAGGTTTAGTAAGCCATTCTGCTCAGACGATTCCTGATTTAATACGCTCTTATGTCAACTTGGCTGCTACATCAATCAAACATAATAATAAAACTCTCTCGATACCCGATCAAGATGCTTTCCCAATACTCCTGCATATGAATAGAGATGCGTAGGGCGTAAGCCCCTGGAGAACATGCCAATTGGTTATGGTCAGGCAACAAACAAATCTTTGGTACTGAATGGGATAGTATGTAGATAATCTTAATTCACCAAGACGAAACAAATACATCTTAACATCTCCATTTAAATTGCAAAAGTTGGTTTTCATTCTTTATTATTATAGAAACACACTGATTCTGATATCTATTATTACAGTAGTTATATACCTACTTTTGCACATGTTTCTCACTGTTTGTCTTTGTATATATAATATATTAGAAGACATTTTAATGCAACTCACGCTGATACAATGTTTCATGGCTTTGTATCGTATTTATTATCATGGGACAAAGCTAATAAAATGTTTTAAAATTGAAATAATTTTTGTAAATTTATATCACCTATTTTCGTTGTGAGTCAATACTACTACTACTATTCTGCCACTACTACAACTACTAATAATAATAAGTTTACAAAATTTTCAAAGACCTTTTCAAATGTCCCGACATTGATGTGCAGAATGATGAACGATATGCATCACATTTTTTTTGTTATTGTTGAGGTATATTTTAATATTAGACGATTATTGTTCATAATTCAGATATTTTTATTTTATTTTAGTCCAGATAATTTTTGGTTTTTCGGTCACTTAGTGATCTTCTGAGAGTGCAACCTCCAATTTGACATACTTTCGTTTCATTATTTGCATTTTCTAGATTTAGAACCTAAATCTTTGGATTTGTTTGAATTTCAGAGTCATATAGAATTATAATGTTTTAATTTTTCCATGTCAGTTTAAGTTTAGCGCTTGTAAAATTGTTATCTATTTTCAAATCTGGTTCGTTTGAACCATTCCCAGTAGATCAAAATTTCTGCCACGCCGTAAATATATATATATATATATATATATATATATATATATATATATATATATATATATATATATATTGGAAATTTTAAAGATATTTTCTGCATTCAATTATCATATGATTACTGGTTGCATCACTATCTTTGCACAGTAGAAACGTACAATGTTTCATCTTCGCCTTAACTTTGTTAATTTCACTACATTTGTCTATATTTCTGAGATGAGGTATTATGTACAGTATTTACATTAGTCGGACTATTGTCCGCATCTTTGTTGCCATATTTGTCACAACTAGAACAGTCTACCCCAGTAATCGAAATAAAGGGTTCAGTTCGAAATTCCAACCACCTGAAGAAGGCTGGAGCGTACAACGCCCGAAACGTTGTGACAAATATGGCGACAAAGATGAGGACAATAGTCTGACTAATGTAAATACTGTTCACTACATTTTATTTCTTCGAGTGTTCTTTCCATAATCGTCTCATGTCAGTTCATCTGAAATTTCTTCTGCTTAATTTCCATACAGCTGACTTTTATGTATTTACTTTTTTTCTTTTTTTGTAAGGATTTTAACATAGCTTTAACTTCTTGTTTGTCATAGTCACCCTGTAATTATTTGTTGAGTTAAGTGTTAAAAATCTTTAAATTTGGAGTCGAAATATTTTTCTCTACTGATAAGATCTCTCTTTTTACCATTCTTTGTTCTTTCTCTGGTGTAAATCTGTTTACATAGTTATCAGTTCCCTGTTCTTTTGATCACAGTTCTTCTTTTGTCCAGTTTAGAAAGGGTCATAGTAGCTTACTATCAATGCTGCCAACGTGTTTGTACCTTACGAACATTTTGTATAGAAACGCCTTCTGTCCGTACGCTGCGCAATATGAAACGAATTTACAATATAACTTTCAACAGCACTTAATATTAAAAATTTTCTGTCTTTTTCTGCAAGCATAAAATAGTCGGCTATAATTAACATTTATTTCTGTATTACAAATGATTTACCTGATAAATCTCCTCATATCCATTGTTATAATGAACTTGGAACTGAAACAGTTTTATATTTTATCGTTGTGCCAGTGATTGGTATTCAAGCAAATGCGTACAAAACAAGATCTGATCAAAAGTAAGTCCAGTTCTTCCTTAATTACAATATATTTAATAAAAGAAGCACAAAACCATACTAAAATAGACAGAAATGTATCAGGATTACAAATCTAATCTTCAAAACCATTTGCTTCTTTCTGAAACCGGATATTCTACTTTTGAATGAGAACATTTATCCCCACATCATAGAAACTTCTAGATTGCATTTGTTGTCAAGTGTACGATGCTTTTGTCACTTCATCATGATTGAAGAATTGCTGTCCTCCTCATTCAAAGATCAAACAGATGAATGCTTCACGAAATCCGTTAACATTCTGAGAACATATTTTGTGCAAAGAGAGACACTACACAAAACTGAAGGTATTGTCTTTTTAACGGCGTTTTGCAAATCAGATTCTTCTGATCTGTGTATTGAGCCTATCAATCTATTTGGCTTCATTCTCATTCACGGAAGCAGATGACTTGTCACTGTAGAGTTCTCCTTTCTCTCTCTGATTTCATTTTTTTACTGACCATATTTTTACTCTGCTTATATCAGAAGAACTCTTTTTATATACATTCATTAATTTCCAGCCCATGCTCCACCTCAAAACAGAACTTCTCTGACAGCGCTTTTTTGAGGAACTGACATTTTGAGAAAGGATTATGGGTAAAAGAAAGAAACGGTAACCCCATAAATTTTCTCTGAGCTTTTAATCACTTTATGATTTCTGACTTAAAAATCCTTGGAATTCGGTCTCATAATTTTCAAATTAGAACAGGTATTACTTTTTGACAAATTCTATACGCATATACATGTGATATTTAAAAATTTTTTTTTTTCTTTTTAAATTCGTAATATGAACTGTTTAATCGAGAGTAGTATAAGAAAAAATGAACATTATGAATTTCTATTTAAAAATATTTTCTACATGTTTGGAAGTCATGTGGTATAAGCATATATTGTTTTGACATTCAATTTACTATAAATTTGCATAGCAAACTGACTTTTAACCTTTATAAAGTTGAATACATTTTGTTTTCATATTCGTGATCTGGAGTTCCTAATATTATTAAGAAAAGAATTTGAAAAATATTACTTCTGGTCATAGGGATTATTGTACAACCATACAACTCTCTCATCTAAAATTTACATAATGATTTTTCAAAATAAACCTTTCCAACTTGAAATATTTGCAAAAATGATTCTTTATTTTACCATATGCTCCAGTATTTTGTCTTGCGTCAGATTAAACTAAGTTTAGTGAACATCTCTACAAGAATTTTTCAAACATTTTTTATTGATTACATTTTTTAAATAAGTTTTCTTGCAACACATAATTTAAGTTTTGTTAGCTAAGCCAATTATAGGGTTGAAAACAAGTATAAGAAGAAAGAATTTAATGTTAATAATTAAAAAAGGGAACAGCTAATTGATTTCACTATTGTGTCGCAACACACCAGTTAAAAACGCGCTAATACTATTTTTTTTCGCTGGTACCTACTTTTTTACCTATTGATATCAAACGTATCTTGCTTTCTGTAACTGCCTCTAAATAACTGAAAACAAATAAATAAAACAGTTTCTCAATTTTACTTTGAGAGATTTTAGTCTAATGCATATTGAATTTTCTAAAATGTGTGTGCATCCTAAATGTGACTGATCTAATTTAATTAAATGCCCTCCCGGAGTCAAGCCAATTGCTCGCCACAGCTTCCTTTAATAACTTCAAAGGAAAGATAGTGTAATGGTTTCTCGTTTTTTGTTTTTCTTTTTAAATTCAGATTTGTTTTTCTCTTCGAGTGAATATCACCCAAGAATATAACATTCAGTCTACTCTTCTATTTAGCTGAAAGAAGAAGAAATAAATAGTTCCATGCCGTATCAAAGGACATAGTTTAAAGTGAACGCAAAATACTAAAACGGAATCTAAACTTGGCTTCCCGATTCCATTTTCCATACTACGAGCAAATGGTAACAAAGTTACAAAAGAAATATAAGTTTGCCTGCAGTGTTCTACTAAACTGATTGAAATGGGGACAAATTTTCGAACTACCACATTAATCCACTAGTCTGTAAATATCGGTCCATAAAATAAAAACAAATTAATAATATTATCATGGATTTTTATTTGATGACATGTCAATAATTAATCTCTCATTAATATTTCTTTCACTGATGCCATGCTGTTTACATATTGGTGTAGAACGTTAATCTGAGTAATTACAATGAAAAACAACTGAAACAGATGAATGAAATGCAAATCGAGGATAGACAGAGACGAGATAATTGGTTCAAAATAATAACCCCGTATCCAAACGTCTGTGAAACTTTGACACATATTATCACATTAAATCGACAATATTAGACTATCCAGCATTTTAATCTCGGTTTAAACTGTTTTAGTGTCTTTGCTTATAGTAAAATCAAATTAGTCATCTATTTAGTGTTTACTTTTCAAATAATTGGTGACTGCTTAAAGAAGAAGGAAACAAAATATAATTTTGGGTCCAAAAATATAGAAAGATTTTGATTATATAATCACAAATATCAACGTCTTTTAAGTTTTAAATAATAAAGGATATCTACTAGTAAATATTACGTTCTAATAAAAAATATCTTGCAATAAAGAGTACCGACTACGAAAGACTGTCCAATAATAAAGACTAATAATAGAGTTTATCTATTAATGAAAAATATTTACAAATTAAGAGTGTCTACTAAATAGACCATCTATTAATAAGGATTGTCCCTTCTGAAGATTATCTACTAATAAAAGACTGGACTAATAAAGAATGCTTAGTATTAAAGTATCTACAGTGTAACCCGGATATAAGATACCCTGATATAAGAGAAACCCGGATATAAGAGATTTTCTCTGGTCCCAAATTAGAGTCTGTGTTAATGCATATATAATAGACCAAACCCGGATATAAGAGAAACCCTGATATAAGAGAAACCCGGATATAAGTTACTTCTTCTCCGGTCCCAACAACTCTCTTATATCCGGGTTACACTGTACTAATAAAGAGTATTTACTAAGAAAAAAATATTTATTAAATGTATAAGGCATCTACTAATAAAGTGTAGGTTATAATAATGACCATCTCTTAATAAAGTGTATGTACAGTGTAACCCGGATATAAGAGAAACCTGGATATAAGAGCGATTTTTTTCTAGTCCCAAATTAGAGCCTGTGTTAATGTATATATAATAGACCAAACCCGGATATAAGAGAAACCCGGATATAAGAGACTCAGTCTCCGGCCCCAACAACTCTCTTATATCCGGGTTATACTGTAGTAGTAAAGAGTGTCGACTTATAAAGAATATCTACTAATAAAAATGGCCTACTAATAAAATTTATATGCTAATGAAGAGTAAATTGTAATATATTTCATTGTACGAAATAAAAATGACGTCTGGAATTGCCATACCGAAAACAACTTTCCATGTGTGCCAGTTTAAATAAACGTTCCGCCAGTAATTTTATATAAGTTTATTTACACTCGATCGAAAGTTTAATGATTGTGTGGTATAAATGAACAGATCAGGCACTTCGAAGAGAGATAAGGCGAACAGCCCACGACATAAAACAAGTTAGAAACAATACACTAACGCCATGAACTGAACAGACCAAGAATAATCTCTTCGCGCGTTCTTGATGCTGTTTCGTTTACCGCTGCTGGGGGGAAAAAGGGAAAAGTTAAAATCAAAGAGCAGAAAGAGATGGTTAAATATCGTTCTACGATTTCCGTCGAGTCTTTGTTATACAGCAAAAAAGGCGTATTCGCCAAGACAGGCTACAAATGAATTTTAGAAATGTTCACCTGTAAAAGATCAAACACGCACATCGCACACTGCAAGAGAAAATTACTACTAAAGTTTCTTCAGACAGAACAGCATAATTTATGGCTTGCCGAAAACTGATATCAGTAGAAAGACATAAAAGGCCGATAGAATCACATGCACGAGAATTTCAAATATATACTTAAGTAACTATTTTTTATTGCAATTACCTTTCGCTATGTGACGTGTATGGAATTGATTGATTTTTATATGGGTCTTTATTATGTGTTTCAGGAAATGTACATTTCAGGGTAGATTTATTTTGCTTCTAAGATTTGGCAAAGGGTCAAATGAATAAATAAGACACATCCAATGAATAATTTGTTTGTTTCTTTTGTTAGATTAAATGGAAACAATTCAAGTAATTTCCACTTGGCTTCATGAAGCAATCTTCCGCCTACGCAGCGGGTATGGTTTGATGTATATACAACGCCTAGTGTCGAACAATTTGGCTCATTTTTCAAAATATAATCCTAGAAATAATAATAGTAAAAATAATAAAGCAATTAATAATAGCAAGTTCAACGTGGAAAGACTGAGAGAAGCAAACTAAAGACAGTAGAAAACATTCTCAAAAAAGAAGTGAGAAACTATCGCAGTCATAAATATAGTTACGCTGGGGGCACTTAAAACGTGAAACTGAATGTTTTCTCATCAGAATGCAGAAAAAATTCTTCACTTACTAATTATTCAGTTATATCAAAGCAAAAGTATGAAAACTACAGAAAACACCAAAGGCCACTTTTATAGGGAAACAAACAAATGTCTTAATTGCATAAATAAAAAAAAAATGTGCTTCAAAAAATAAAATAGATGTGGCGGGGTAGAAGAACGGGTTCAATAGCAACGATACAAATGACTAGGCTTTGAGTATGTAAACAATAGTTTTCTTCACAGACAAAAAACTGTCTGAACAATTAAAAATAAGACACTGTTACTGATATCCAAACCATCAATTTCAACGAAACGAGAAAACCAGATATGATGACGATTGCAGAAAACTATTTTTTTTTTCAATATAAGACTCTCACGGATGAATTTAACAAGCTGCGAAATATGAAGTCTAGGGTTCCGCTGTTAATAACTGAAGCACATTTTTTTAATTCCGTGTCGTTTCAGGGCGTAAGGTGTCATAGTTCTCAACAGATTCCTTTTATTTTTTTTCTATCTGCGAATCGTTATGTTTTCTTACGGGAAAAATTAGACATCTTTTCTTTTTCTACATTTTGAATTCAGAGTTTTCGTTCTGCTAAAATAGTTGTCAGGCATGTTTCAAACAAAAACTTCGGGTGCCTTTTTTTCCATATATTTCTCTCACCTAAAGCTCTACCCCGTCGTCAATGTCGTCTATGAATTTATTGCTGGGTGTTTTGTTGGTGTACCTCAAGCTCTTTCCCCACAATTATAAGTATAATTAGTTACTTCTCCAGCAATGGCCACTAAAATACACTCGGCTTTCATAGAGTGTGATCATAATTTTTACTAGGTTCCTATATTGTTCTTCATTCGACATATGTTGTTTTCAATCAGTACTTAGCGTTCTTGTCAATAGAATTTGTTAATATCAAACTGTTTTACACATATATAAGAGAACTGTTTCTAATGTTACCCTAAAAAGTTTCACTTTCAAACTTAGTAATTTCTGATTTCCAGATTGTAAAAGACATTTTTACTATGATATTAAAAATATATTTATAAACGTTTTATAATTTTGTTCTACGAACGTCCGCCGTCTTTTAAATAATTTCATAATTCCATCCATTTTTTAAAAATTCTCTCAACACAGAAATAAGTTCGGTGTCTTTTACAATCTCCATAAAAATTAATTTTTAATTAAAATTATTTTGTAAATATTAGAATAACTTTGAACTCTCAGTCAAGTTGAAACAGTTTTTGCTATGCTATCAAAGACAAATGTGGTCTCGAATTATCCTGATTTTCTTTTAATTAATTACGCATACCTTCTAACGATTGCGGCTTTTAGTTGGTCCAATTAGGAGAAAAGTTTTTAGATCAATCATTAGTTGGTGTGGGTGAAGCTTGTATAGAGAACTCTAAATCGTGCTACCTGTTACAGAATACGAATGCCAGGGTCAGAATGGTCAACGATTGGTCAAAATACCTCGTAGGCGTGGTATTCAGAGTGATCGATATCATCAATGGTCATCATATCTGGGTTTTCGATATGTCCAAAACGGTGCGAATTCAACAGAGGGGTTGCAAGAATTTTGATACGCTTCCCACACCTAGGTCCGAGAGATAGGCTATGAACACACGCGGAGGTACGCTGCCAACAAGTGACATGCATTCACTTGAAGTTCTTACTCGCGCTGCCTCTGAGAATCCAAGCTGTCACATCTCTGTTCTAATCTGTTAAAAACGAGTAAGACAAAGAAATCTAATTTTCGTTAATATTAGGTTGGTGCAAAAATAATGACGTAATCATGTCGTTTGTTGACGTTAAAAAATACGTCAAAAACGACATTATTACGTCATTATTTTTTGCACCAACCTAATACCATCTATGCGATAGCGTTGGGATTCAGTTACGACACGGAAAACTACAGATTCTTTATCGGGACACAACATACAATATACAAATCATCGTGATTTTCAGATGAAAATCAACTTACTTTACGCTTAATGTTTATGAATTTCGCTTCTCCAGTGGTCTCTTGCGTTGCACATTGATTTGAATATCCACTATTAATCGTCCATCAAAATTTGAAATATTGTCAAATAGTTTTCTTTTTTCATTTGATGTCTGCGGATGCCAAATATCAAAGTGACGACCACAAAGAACCTGGTGTTCATGTTTTTCAGCGCTTGTATTAGATATTTTGTGTATGTAAGTTATCATCTACGTTATAAGATT
Source organism: Acanthosepion lycidas (assembly GCA_963932145.1). NCBI lineage: Eukaryota > Metazoa > Mollusca > Cephalopoda > Sepiida > Sepiidae > Acanthosepion > Acanthosepion lycidas. Next base: position 39,833,488 of record OZ010573.1, on the reverse strand, counting down.
ATTATTCTTAATCAATCTCTTGATTTTAATAATATCAAGTCAAAGCGTTTATGAAAGATACTGCAACGTACTGATTACTCGTCGTGGAATTGTGATTAGACCGAAAGTAAAATGGGTCCGACTGGAAAAAGAAGAATTATCGCTATATATTTAGATGGAGCAGCCCAGAAGGAAGAATTGAGAGACGAAATGAAAGACATCTGGGACAAAGTTTGTAATCGACGACTTTTCTTATTGTCCGTTCTGGTATCGATTGAAATTTTAAATAATAAAAGATTTTTTCTTTCCATATTGAGTTGGTCTTGTTTAACCAGGGATAGTAGAAGTCGAGTTTAAATACACAATTTTACGTATATTGTCGTCTATAGCCGCTTTTCGTAGCTGTAACTACTGAAGATTCGACACCGTTTGCCACGGCAAAATAACTAACATGGTAACGCATATAGAGGCTAATCGACCGTCCCGCGAAAAAATCACTAATCGCTTTTAATACGTTTGATCCTGCACAAATGTTTTCATAGCAACTTCTCTCTGGAGAAAGGGGATTGTGACTCGCCACATAATCCTTTTCATTATTATCTGTGAATTGCTGTGACTTTTGAGGAAATATCATGAACTCCTTCATTATCTTCTCCATGATTCTGAACAGTCCTTTCCCTAGACTAGCTGTCAGGCAATTTTAAAAAGTCAGGTCTATACTGATAACGGATTTATACCTTTTTCGAAAGGGAAATTCAAAGAGTAGGCCGGAATTTGAACAAGTTTCGCCGAATTCGGTTTCGCTACAGACATACTTTCATGCATATTATCTTCCATTTAAACAGTTGTTGCTTTGAAATCACGTTATTATTTTTAGTGCATTGCAAAGCCTAAATATACCGAATACATTGCTTATTTTCATCTCTCTTAGACATTTTATCAACTTTATTCATGGCCTCTTAACGCTAAAGTTCAACAGTAATCTTTCCTCAATCTTGACTTCCACCACCTTCTGTTACATTCCTGTCACTCAGATCATTCATCATTACCATTTCGACTGTAACGTTCTATCTTGAATTGCTATCGAGCCTTATACTGAGTGAAAATCATTAGATAAGACTAAGAAGAATGATACATCTTGACTCGTTCTTACATAACAACAGTTAAATATAATTCTTTAAGATTGCTACAAATGTGTGTTTGTAGGATGTATAATAGTATGTGAGGCAAAATGAAAAGTTATAAACTACGCGTTTCATCGAAAAATGTCTACTGCGTTCGACTTCTTGTGTTAGAATGAAAGGCAAAACTGTATGTCAGGTAAATGCGTCAGAATCTATGGGGATAAGAGGTTGACATAAATAAAATTACCTTATCATATCCGATGACAAGAAACCAGAAAGTGTCTCTCAGAGGGTTGTTTGTTTGTTTGTTACTTTGTTTCATATCTCTCTCTCTCTCTCTCTCTATATATATATATATATATATATATATATATATATATATATATATAAGGTTGGTGCAAAAATAATGTCGTTTTTCTTTTGAAGTTGAACGTCAAAAAACGACATTATTTTTGCACCAACCTAATATAAATATATATATATATATATATATATATATATATATATATATATATATATATATATATATATATATATATATATATATATATTGACTGATTGATATTATAACGGGAGAGAGCGATGGAAGAAAGGTTTATTTTCCCATTTTTGTTGCCCCGTTATGGCCATTGTTATATCCGTGATATAATAACTCCGCACTTCACGGACAGAACGGAATGGCTGAAAGAAAAATGAATGACGAACATTCATTGTTCTCAGAGAGCTTTTGATACCAATAAAAGATACACAAATCTATATATACATATAGAAACGTGCCCCATGCAGAAAACTATGTATCATATATATCTACACAGCAAAGCAGCGTAGAAGTTAAAAAAGGAAGAGTTTACATATAATATAGAGATACTCTTGTGCCTGGAGATGCTATGTTTAGAATTCCAGATTCAAACGGACAAGATTCATCTACTATGTCCCAGGCGAGGGAAAATTCCACGAAGAGGATATGGGGGGAGTTGAGTTTTTATCAAATTGAGGACTGCAAGCCGTTTTTGATATATTCCCAAACAAACGGTAGCATGGTCTTGTAAGCTCTAGGATTTAACCTCAGCCTTGACCCTAGCTTATAAAGCAATTGCTCGGTTTGGGTGCTATAAACAAACTGAAATTGACTGCCGCTTTCGTCACTCTATGGAGTGACGTCACTAAGCGGCCATCATGTTACCCACGTGAATAATCCCCACCAAATGTAAATAAACGCCTTCTGTAGATATAGATATATATATATATATATATATATATATATATATATATATATATATATATATATATATATATTAGAGCCGTTGATGACTGTTCGATTTTAAATAGGTCCACTGAAATGCACACAAAAAATACATATATTAAGAAATGGGAAAATGAATGCTATCCAAATGATTATGCTTGGGGGTATTTCTGTTTTATATATTTTTTCGTTGCCATTACTATTTAATAGAATCCGTTTGTTACCTTGACATAGAACTTGTTTTTTGTGATTATATTTTTTGCGTGTTTGAAACATTTTCACTAATTTTTTTATTGTGGATGAATACGATTTTTTGAAGAGAAGTTTTCTCACCGTCATTTGTCGGCAAGGCTTTCAATTATAATTACGATTTGCAGATTAAAGATATTAGGTTGGTGCAAAAATAATGACGTAATAATGTCGTTTTTGACGTATTTTTAACGTCAAAAAACGACATTATTACGTCATTATTTTTGCACCAACCTAATATTTGTTGAACTGAATGACCTCCATTTCTCATCTCCTTATAATAGCCAAATTGCCTTCTGAAATAGCGATATACAGAATCGGACATCCATTGGCTTCTTCATGTAGAGTTAATCTCTCTTAATTGTTCTATGTAATGTATCATTTCATCACGTGATCAATTTCGAAAGTTAATGCTTTCTCCGTTTAGGGATTTTCTCCACCGAAAAAAAATGCTTTCTTTTTTTTTTATCTCATCTTTAAACGCAAAGAATTGATGAGATGTGAGCAATTCTTAGAAAACAAGAATAAAACATTTTTTAAGCAGGAATACAGAGCAAACATACGAAATCTTTCTTCCCAAAGGGTGTCCTTTGAATTGATAGAGGAAATGATTGCTAACTGAGTGTTAACATTTCGAAAGAAACAGAGGGCAGATTAAAAACGACGTAAATTCCACAATGCCTTAGGTGTTGAAGGTTAGCGAAGGAGAAAATGTTACATGCCAGATAAAGATGATGTTTCAATCGTAAATTGAAAAAAAAAAACAACTATAATAATAATAATAATAATAATAATAATAATAATAATAATAATAATAATAATAATAATAATAATAATAACCTGATAATACAATGTGTACGGCTCTCATGGCTTCTGATCTTAAATGATTAACGTTCACATGATTTGTCTTTATAAATCAAAATGGGCTACAATAAATATCCCGTTTAGTACTACAGATTTGCTTGTTAGTAGCGTGACCTGAACCAGTTTTTACGTTTGAAGTATAAAACAGACAAGGCAACTTGGGAGTCACATCATGATACTTTGGAACACCTTCTATCGGAGACCGTCTAAGCCGATTGGTTTACCCGATCTGAAGGTATTTCTAACTGGGAACATCTTCAACATTATGTCCCGTTTCCATCAAAACATTTCACCATTTCGCGCATATTTGATTGTGATGTATCTACCTGATATACTTTTTCCGACTGTGTCACGTGATGATTATACTGGGCGTTGTTTATTTGTACTTCAGTGTTATTTTATTGAAAGTTTTCCCTCACAATAATAATAATAATAATAATAATAATAATAATAATAATAATAATAATAATAAATAAATAAATAAATAAATAAAAATATGTGGTGTTAAATAAAAAAAAATATAATATACTCTACGATTTCAAGATCCAGGCTTATACGCTCAGCCATGCGAGAAAGATGGATTTTATTATTACAGATCTTCGGCTTGATTGTAAAGTGTGTTCCAATAACTTGGACCGATTTTAAACTTAATTCACATTTAAAATCGGTTCAAGTTATTCGAACACCCTTTATAAGTACACAACAGAATTTAAGTAAAGAAAATGTAATTTAAAACATTATTAATATATCACCCGAGATCTAAAAACCTGTGGAAATGCAAATATTTTAATCATTTCCTTGTAAAGTGGCTGAATGAGATCTGTACGGAAAGCACAAAATCGAGTGTATATTTGAGACTGTCCAGACCACGTCTGCGGAAATAAAAGTGTTGAAGATCAGATTAGAATTGTTACTCGATCCTCAATGAGGAACCTCAAGCATCAGACGTACATCTATAAGTATAATAATATAATATACGCTAGTAAGAATTTACCTTAGAGAATGGAAAATATTAAGTACTATGGTGCTATTAAATTCAGATGAATTACACAATTCAGTTCAAGAAACTGGAACTTGCGATCGCAAAAAAGAAATGCGTATGTCTGATAGTTGAAGCCTCCTTTCCAATGGGTCACTTTTCAAATATCTGGTCTTTTAAGATAGCTGAAAATTATTTGTATATAATGTTAACATTCTTAACAGAGAACGGAAGATAGCCCCGAAATGCCTTTTAGAACAAATAGAAATCCAAAGAATTAAAACTCTCTAGACAGCGCTGCTGAAATCAGTCAAACTACTGACAAGAGTATTGGACAATTGAAAATCTCATTGTTGATGCGGAAACTAAAAGATTTAAAATAATAAATAAATGAAAATAAAACCCCATGGAATTAAAAAATAAAGTTCAACTGCTTTCATTTGGGGGGGTGGGGTTGGATTCATCTTTTCTACCTCCTGTTATTCTTTTTACTTCCGTCCTTCCTCCTAACATTCCTCCCACTCTTCCTGCCTTCCTTCTACTCACCCTCCCTTACCTCAATTCCTTCTGCCACTCCTTCTTTTTTCCTGCTTCCATTCTTTTATAAATCCCAACCTTCCTTGTGTTTTCCTTCCTTTCTTTACATTTTTTTACTTTTTCACTTTCTTTATTCTTTTCCAATCCGTTTTCTTTTTTCTTCAGTTTTGCCTGCCTTTCTCCTTATTTGACAGATATTCTTAAAATTCTCATTTGACACGTTGATCGTTTATCACCTTCGATTATTTTCATGTCACCCCCGAGAGCTAAAATAGTTCCGAACCTTGATACAACAAACCAATTAAGAAAATCGGAAAAGGATTTCAAAATTCTGACTTTCAGCCAACCGTTTTAATTAGAGAAAGTAAATACGCAAAGAAGCCATTTTAATTACACTACTAATGCTGTCGAATGAAAATCTATTTGCAATCGTTTAGTAATGCAAATGTTTTTAATAAATGACCAAAGAGTTTGACTTAAAACTCTTATTTTGTCCGCATTAGATACCTAATAGAAGCGGTGGTATTTATTCTATCTGAGGAAATTTTCCGACCTCCGCGAGCTCATTAATGCCACCCCGTTTATTAATGTCGTACTTGTTGAATAATTTTCAGACCCCAACTTTATAAAGCCCCTCGTTTAGTGACCCCTTATTAAAACCCTGCCTTGAATTAGGCACTTAATAGCCATACTTCATTATTTGATAATTTTACACAACGGTACATTATTTCTAATACTAGGGCATTTCGACAGGTAGCTTGTCAGGCTAGAATCAGTTACGATGGAGAAATGAGTTCGATCCTCATTTTCTGCTCCATACTTTCGGCCTTGTGCCTCATCTAAACTACGCTTAAAAAATTGCTAATATTTCTCGTCTTGGTTATTTCGGGTGCCTACAGGAATGAAATAGAGATAAGATGACATCACCGGATGGATATTAAGTTGGTGCAAAAATAATGTCGGTTTTTGACGTTAAAAAATACATTATTTTTGCACCAACCTAATATTTACGGGGGAAAAAGATTGGTATCTTCGATCTGCCTACATCATAGCAACAGAAATTTTTAACAATCCTTTAGATCCATGAAAATGTTCCGTGAGATTTGAGTGCATTTCCTGTAAAAGAAGAATTGCTGACGTCATTTAAAATATCGGTTATATTATAACTGGGCGGTTCCTTCTGAGATTTCTGTAAAAATGTGCATCAACTTTCCGCACGGTGACAAGGGTGGGGCGTAAAGTCTAGTCAACTTCTGTGTTTTTATATTATTCTTTATCAAGCCTTTTCAGAGATCCGTTTTTTTTTTTTTATTATCGTCGATGAATTTCTACGGTTTTGAATCCATTGTATCACTACTACTATATTGGCCGCCATCCATGGCTAGAGAGTCCAGCCTATATTTTTACTCAACCCATAATTAAGAGGAAAAGGAGGAGAGGTAGATTCCTGCGTTCTCCAAAGGTATACGTGCGAAGTACATGAAACAGTTACTGTTACTCTACCCGTTACTCTACGTACACACACAATGAAATAATAAGAAATGAAAAATTATTGTAATTATTGGCATTATATGCAGGTAAAAGATTTTTTCTAAAAAATTGTATAAATCTTGGTAGAAGTTCTAAAATGGCGGGGATTCATTGTAATTACTCCATTTGATTTATCTATTCATTCACTTGACATTAATTCTTTTTACGTAAGTGAAAATTATGATGAATTGTGTAAAGGGTGAGCCAATAGTCACAATGAGTGAAAATATAATAATTCTTTTGTAATTCATATTTGATGTATTTTTCTTTAGATATTTTATAATAAGATTTTTGAAATTAACCTTGAAAATGCTGCATATCATCCTATAGCATTGAAAATTTAAAATAAAAAATAATAAAGTTCTTTTATATTGAAATCACTTTGTGGCTTTTCACCCACTATATATTATATACAAAAAGATAAGCATAGAGAGCCTGTTATACAGAGAGTATTACATAGTTAATGTAGTGAGACTGATGTTCATTATAGTCTCATTATTATGATTTAGTGTCAGACTTTACTGTTCTTCGTAAATAAAATATATAAATGGTGTCAATACAGTACTGACCTGAGGAAAGATTAAAATGGACTTTCATAAGAGAAATTAAAAGAAAAACATGAACTTTATGTGAATTTTAGGCATGCAAAATAAACATTCATCTTTGAGTAGTATTTAAGAGTAAGACCCTTCAAAAGGGTTTTCCAGGGTTTAAGGTAAATGAATGAGCGATTTATTGAAAAAGGAAAAAAAAGAGTGCATGTAAAATTACAAAGTAATGACACAGTTAAGATAATATAACGGTCAATACAAAACTCAGATCGGTTGACGACATTCCTTTTGTTGCAATCGGGGTTCTCATATTCTGTATTTGATTTTTCTGCCATCACATATAATTTGTATACATCTGGCTAAATTTAATTGATGTCTGCTGATTAGCTTGCGTAGTCTACCTGTTGTAGAGTAAATAAGACAACTCCGCCAAAAGAAATGAACTAGGCAAGACGCCTTAAATAAAAACTCAAAGTGAGTCAAGAGAAGCCCGTTCGAGTCAGCAGAGAAGATTTTCAAAGGGCGTCACGGTAAGTAGCCTATTCAAGATATAATAACGACTGGGAGCGAGTTATAACAGTGGCGATGAGGGATCGAAACTCATAATGAGTAGTAAATATATATATTATTTTTTTTGCTTCGGTGAAAATAGAACCGCGTTGTTTTGTTTTGTTTTTTTTTATTATTATTATTATTGTCTCTAACCGATTGGAACTCATATTTTTATGTTGGAAGAACTGTTAGCTTTTACGTTAAGTTTATCTCTTATTTTTTATGTTTCTTCTCTTTTTGTTTAATCCTTTTGGTTTTCAATTTCTACTTTTTACATTTTTGTGCCCTAAAGTTAATTTTTACTCGTCTCCGCCCAGGCGCAAATCAAATTTAATTATTGTTTAATCTGTTTGTTGTTTATTTTCTTTTTGTGTTACGCTGGCGATTTTGTTTAATTAGTAAAAAGCTTTACACGTGTCTCTTTCTTATAATTTTTCTTTTGTAGTATGCATTTCATAATTTGTTTCTTTATTGATTTTCATTTTTTTTTTTAAATAAGGGAAACGATTTGAGTTATTTCATTAGATGCATTCCTTTTATATTTTTTGACGTCAAACATTTTTCATCTATTTTTTTGTTATCTTTTTTATTGTTAAATTTCTTTTCCTTCTTTTCAAGGACTTTGTTTTAATTTGTAAATTTTATTTACGCCAAAAACCCTTATATAAAAGCTATTTTGGTAGGTTTTTTGTTTCATTGTATTCGTAAATTTGTTTTTCATTTTCTGTATCAGTTTAATAATTTGTTATTTATTCATTTATTCTTTTTTAAGAAAATTCGCTGTTTTTCGTTAAAAAAAATTATTTAAAAAAAATCAGAAATGGACGATTGTGGTCGAAAAGCGTTCGCGCAAAATTTGTCGCTCTACGAAAGACACCGTGATAAAATCATTGATGTCCATGTATATTCGAAAGATCATAAAAAGTAAGGCATATTTCATGTGGCATGTACTGTTACCCAGACCTGCCGACTGTGAGAAAGCTATCAGTCGGGTCCTTATCGCAAATTAGCTCATTATAAGAATCGAATATGAGGACAGATGGAGGTCACCCCTCTTGTTATAGAGAAGTACTTGGCCGCTTTCTGGCTCAATTTGAGCAGATACTCAGTGCTTCCTCTGACGACCTGAACGAGGGAGAGAGTTTTGATATAATGCTAGATCAAAAAGCATCCATCTCCACCCTTAAGATGCTGGATGTAAAGGGCCAGGTAATGCCGCTCATTGTGATCGGCCGTAAACCAACTACCTGTTGGGAGCATTGAGAGACTGCTCACCTTTATTCTTCCTGCCCGGAGAAAAAGGCTTCTGAAGTTCTGTCCCCCACAGTTCGAGTTTGTTATTTCCGTTTCGCCTGTGATGGATATGCCAATGATTGGGACCGGTGTGGTGAAACCCCCGGTTATGTCTAATGCTTGGTCCCATTTCCCAAAAAAGCCTTTGCTAGCCACTTATGCGGTCACTCGGAAGGAAAAGTGGGAATGGCTGATCGTTAACAAGAGGGAAGATCCGGAGAGCGGAATCTCAGTCTCGGGAACTCTCTACGGGTAAGGAAGGTACAGTCCCACACCCTCTACCAAGTGAGAAGACCCGTTCAGCTGCAGAGAAAGAATTAGAAATCAGCATCTTCAGTACGAGCCAAATTTTGAAAAGACAGACTAAAGGAATCCTTAAAAACAAAGAGAATTAAAGATTCAGCAGTGCGAAAGATGGGTCTCTCTTCCCCTTGAATCAAAAACGTCATGGCAACACCCTCAGTAGGAAAATCACTGATTTCCACCCTTCCAAGATGACCACTCTCAAAAAGGTTCCTTCTACTAAATTACCAGCAAAATCAAAAACTACACCTTCAAACACGACCAATCCATCCCCTACACATATACCCATAAATTCTCCCAAAATTTGGATCAACAAAAAAGACAGGGAAACTCTTCATCTAATACAACAGAACATTCTTTATGGAAGGAAATTAAATCTAAATATATTTTTAACACTGTGCTGAGTTTCGAGGGAGCAGGCGGAAAACTCAAACAAGAAAAATAAACGACTTAAAATACTTATTGAACTTTTAGTAAGACAACTCCAAGGATGTAGAAAATCCAAAAAACTTTTCAAATGTTAAAAGTGTCCGAACCGCGGTTCTATCAGGACAAGGATCCCAACAAATATTGATTAGGCTGCGGGAGGCGAATGACGGCTTCAGCACATTCACTCACTGGCGCTTTTTGATGGCGACAATGTCAAAATTTAAAGCAATTTTGTTTAGGAATTCTCACACTTTTTGTTCACACCTCTATGGATCCCTAAAGTTAACCTTCCTCTGGAACATAGATGGGACGTCTCTTGAATTGCACCATCGAGAGTGTGATAACCCCGGCCATGTTTAATACATATCCCCAATTCTAATCTAATTCTAATCGAACTGATCATGTCTCTCTGGTTGGCTAGTATAAATAACCGACGTATGTATACAGGACACCCGGTTTTCGACTTACGACTGTGAATGTTCCAGGATCTGGTTGGATAGGATAGGAGCAACTGTAGTGATGGACAAATCAGAGTATACAAGAAAGCTGGAAGACCTCATTAGCAGTGGGAGCTACAGCAAAGGGAAAAAGGATCCTACTATGAAAACGGAACGCAAACTGTCACAGATCCTAATCAAGAACAAGGATCACTTCGCACCCAAGACGTATAGGCAGTTATCGCAGCGTTACACCAAGCTACCTCATATATACGGTCTCCCTAAGATTCACAAAGACGGTAATCCGCTCAGGCCGATTATTAGTTGCCAAGGCTCTGTGTACCACCCTCTGAGTCGCTTCCTTGTAGATATAATTGATCCATTGATCGGAAAGTCTCCTTCATATGTCTGAAACTCCGCCCACTTCGTGGAAATAATCAAAGATGCTCCCATCTTATCCAACCAGATGGTGAGCTTGGACGTGGTGAGTTTGTTCACCAAGGTACCCACGGAGGAGGCACTCTCAGTAGTCAGAGACAAACTGACCTCTGACTCTTCCCTAGAAGAACGGACCAGTAATCCAATAGATAATCTGATGGAGATGTTGACTTTCTGTACACAAACAACACACTTTGGAATGAGATCACACATATATCTACAGGATGAGGGCTTAGCAATGGGCTCGCCATTATCACCAGTAATGGCGAATATATACATGGAATACTTTGAAAAAATGGCATTAGAATCTATATCGCTAAAGCCTACTATATGGTTAAGGTACGTAGATGACACCTTCATACTCTGGCCATACCAGGAAGATGTCCAGGTTCTACTGGACCATGTGAACTCAATAAGACCTTCGATACAGTTCACAGTGGAGAGAGAGAGTAACAACACACTCCCATTCCTGGATGTACTAATATCTCGAACAGAGCATGGGTTCAAGACATCTGTATACCGTAAACCAACATTCACCGGACAGTACCTCAATTTCAACTCCCACCATCCATACAGCGTAAAGAAAGGGATAGTCCGTTGCTTACAACACCGAGCAAAAGTCATAAGTGGCGACCCAGAGATGTTAGATAAAGAATTGGTCAGTATAAGTAGTACCCTACAACGTAACAACTCCCCTGGGTACATGGCAGCAGCCCCCAAAAACTGGGATAGGCGGGTACAAGAGGAGGAGGAGGACAACAACACTCAGAAAACAGTCTGCCTGCCTTATGTGAAGGGGTTATCAGAGAAAATACAAAGGATCTGCGGTCCATATAACATCAGGACAACCTTCAAGAGCTTGACAACACTTCGCAGATATCTCTCTCGAGTGAGACCCCCCATACAGGAGAACATGACTAAAGACTGTGTGTACGCTATCCCGTGCAGCTGCTGAAAGGAATATAAAGGAGAGACAGGCCGCCCCCTCAAGGTAAGGCTTCAAGAACACCAGAGGCTGTAACGCGAGGGGAAGTAGAAAAATCAGGCGTGGCTGACCACATATGAAGAGAGAAGGGAGATCATCGTCCCCTGTGGGATCATGTTGAGATCATAGACAGGGAACACCATTGGAAAATTCGTAAACTTAAGGAATCAGCACATATGCTAGGCCACAAAAATCTCCTGAGCCGACCAAGCATAGAAATAAATACAATATGGGACCCAGTTATAAGGAGTGCCAGAGAAAAGCAATGATAACAAAGTTGCAATATGAGCTCTGATAAAAACATGCAATGATAACAGCAAAATTGCAATATGAGCACTGGTAAAAATGGTTGCTGAAAACATTAGGTTTATAATACCCAGAAATTCATACCCAGATGTCCTCATGGCACAGTGGATAAAGGCGTTGGTTAGATCCAGTGTCAGACCCAAAGAGTGTGAGTTCAATACCCGGTTAAGGCAGTGGGAAAATTAGCATAAATGATAACTGACATCCATCAAACATGGCACCTGGAACTAGAACAGTCTACCCCAATGATCGAAATTCCAACCACCTGAAGAAGGCCGGAGCATATAACGGCCGAAACGTTGTGATAAATATGGCGACAAAGATGAGGACAATAGTCCGCATAATGTAAATACTGTACATAATACCGCATCTCAGAAATATAGACAGACTCTGAAGTTAGATCTTATCGAGCAGCTCGTGCGTTCAAACTATCTCGACCGATTTGTCCAAATTTCCATTATATAGTTTACGCGGGTCATAGGCTCGTCCGGGTTTGTGATGGCTGGCTACTGGACATCGAACGCATCATTATTTAGTAAGCGAGATTTTCATGACAAGCTACGGGAATTAACTGGAACTGTGATTGGGAATAAGTGGTAGGAATTATTGAAATCTGGAGTTAGATCGTTTGCTTCTGATTATTTTCCTCGACTCAGTCTAATTAAGTTAGAACAAACGTCATGCGAAAAAAAGTTTAATCGGGCGATTAAATCCCGTGAGATTGGGGAAGTAGTCTTAACTTGCGCGTAGCTGGCCTCCATGCTTATCTAGAATAATCAAGCTCTTGTAGTTAGGACTAAGTTAAAAAAAATTTTTCCTGAGGCAACGAATATGGCCGGCTGGGTGCGAGGGTCCCGTTACAGTGTCTGATATTTGGAAAGTGCAGAAGGTGGATTAGATGGTCTTCCTTACGTACTTTGGGCAGTCGGCCGTTTTTGTTCCTTTACTGGAACTGCTTTAGAATAACTGTATGAAGAAAGGGTCTATACCTTAACGCTTCACCGGGGATGTTATCGTTACTTCGCAAAAACAAGAACTCTGGGTTGGGATAGGTAACTTTCGGCTTTTGACGATGTTAAATACAGAGTTTAAGACTAGCTACGATCTTAACCAGCCGTTAGCAGGCTGTCCTGTCTAATTTGATTGGCTCTGAACAGAGGTGCTGTGAATGGTAGGACTATTCAGGACAACCTGAATTTGGTACGTGTATTTATTCAGCAAGTCGACAGTGATGCTGCGCTGATCAATTTAGATCAGTCCAAGGAATTCGATAGGTTTGTCCATCAATTTCTGGAGGCAGTACTTTTGGCCGCTGGTTTTGGGCTGTACTTTCGCACTTGGATCTGACTACTGTAAGCACTCCCCGGTGCGCTGGTGGAAGTGAAAGGAGTACTATCGTAGCCTTTCATATTGTCAGGGATGTCCGCTTTTTTTAGTTGCTTTACGTTCTTGCGTTGGGGCCTTTCCAACATAGTTACTCCGCCTATGCTGATGAAGTTTCGATTCTTGTACAGGAACGATATTGACGAAGTCGGCAAAGAGATAATAGAGTAAGAGACGGTGACAGGGACCAAGATCAACCGCGATGAGTCTGTTGGCTTCCGGTTGGGCGCATGGAACGTAGTTTCTCTTCTGGGGCCTTTCTTCTGGACGGACGGACGGACCAGTCAAGGCACTCGGCGTCTGGTTTGGTCCGGATGTGTTGTTGGAAATGAATTGATCCAAGGTACAGGAGCAGATCGTGGACACAGTTCGTCTGTGGTAGCAGGGAATCTTTCCTTAAAAGAAACTTTACCGACTCTCCGAATGTCATACTAATGCAATTAGGGTCTTGTTCTCTTTCTTGTGGGGAGGCAAGGCTCCCAAGGTATGTCAGGAGGTCTTTTACCTCCATCCTCCTGAAGACAGTTTGGGTATGACTAGCCTTGAGATTTGTCAATATAATCTTCGCATCGCTTTCCTAGGCCGAAGCAAGTACTTCTGTCGTAAATACCGGTTACGTGCGACTTCTAGGCGTTGTCCCGTAAGGAATTATATTAGGTGTCAGTGAAGGGGTTCGTTCAAGGTGGTTTGTCTGGCGAGCTTGATTTAACAAAGGGGGAGGTTCGCTCAATATGGACTGGGACGCCTGGTTTAAAATACCACACTAACAATAAGGCATCAATCACTAATGCGAAAAGCAAAAACTTTCCTCGGTACACTGTGGTAAGTCTGTGAGACCCTAGGTCACGCCTTCTAGACCCGTTGTGCAAGTTTATTGAAGAAATCTCGGTTCGCATACTGCATGAAAAGTTCTTTCTCCTTCAGGCTAGTTCTGTTTGTCGCAATGTGGTGCCGTCGTCGACTAAAGCTTACTACTGTTTTCATGTGCTTAGTAGGTTTTATGTTTTGATATGGACTACGCGACAGAAAAAAATTCTATGGAAACGAAAAGTTTACCTCTTCCCAAATGATCTTGTTCTCTAAGCATCAGCTGAAAGCCAAGATCTGGATGGTGACTGCCTCTATTGAGAATTTAGCAAAATGGGAGTGCGTCTTGCGCGTATCTGCGAAAGGAGCTAACTTAGTGGCACGTTGATGCCGGTTAGGCATCAGAATATTGGTAGCCCTGTATTAAACTTTGGTAACCCCGCCCAAAATAGGGTAGTTTAGGCTTGTTTTGTTTGTTTCTTTTCTTAGCCAATGTGCATGAAAGGGGTCAATGTGCATACACCCCCCCATGAAAGGGGCTAATGTGCATACACCCCCACATTGGCCCATTTCCTTTTTGCTTCCATTTTCTTTAATTTAATTCCCCACTCTGCCCCCCGTTAGTCGACCAGAAATGTCAATACTCTGGTGGATGTGGGGCACTTTTCGTTATTTCGTGAATGTTGTCGCGTCAGAATGAGTGTGTAATTGTATGTGTGGTTGGTTGAATGATTGTTCTTCAAGTCTCACATTAATTTCGTACACTTAAATGATATTTCTACCATGATTGAGGATTGCACGGGTTATTACTAACGTCATTTTGTGTAGTTTCTTATATATATGTGTGTGTATATATATATATATATATATATATATATATATATATATATATATATATATATATATATATATATAGTATTATGCATAATGTAAATATCCATTGTTGTTATTCTATTCCTCCTGACGCCTCACAGACAAATTGTACATATAGGGTTGAGTTAGAAATTCATATAGATTTGATCTATTATGGCGGTTGTAGTTAGTGTGGTAAATAAGAATGTTGTATTGTGGCGCAAGGAATATTGTATGGTTTGTTTGGGTCCGTGATTGTTTAAGTTTAAGATAATACAGATGAAGGTGTCAGCAGAGGAGATTTTATAAGAACTTCAGAGCGAGAGCCTAAGCAATACATAATATTATAACCACTGGGGGTGAGTTATGACTAAACCAGGCTTTCAAAGATAAAAGAATGTAACTGTAAAACTTATTTTAACATACATTATTCTTTATTACCGATATATACTGATTAATTAACAGTGGTAGAATATAAAAATGGCCTTGCTCTTGCGATAAATTTGTTGAGACATGGTGTCTAGTTATCTAGCAAACAACGTATGTATGTGTTTTTCTTTTTAAAGGCTGTAACGCTATAACTTATGATTCTCTGTTTCTGGATCGTGCTGATTAGATAATGGGCGAAGAATATAAAATCGACGTTACTCTTAAAAAAAACATATTTTAAAACATTATTTAGCTATCTAGAAAACAATATTAGTTTTGTTTTTTGTTTCTTTGTTCGCGTTAAAACAAAAAAAGTATGTTCGATATATGCTGATCAATAGTCGTTGAATATAAAAACGACTTTGCGGTTAGGATATTTTTTTTTAATATTTGTGTAGTTATCAAGTGAACAGTATTCATTTTTTTCCTTGATTGTTCGTAACTGATGTGGTGCTAAAACGAACATGACTCCAGTTCTTGTTTGTAAAATACGAGCTGGGTGTACACGTTCGCCTCCTTTCATATCACGATATTTTTAAATTAGATGCTAAGTTCGCCGGAAATAAATAACACTGATCCTTGGCAGACAGCGCTCATAGATATTATACTGAGTTTAGGAAGGTAATCTGGGATCTACACTTTCATCATTGTCAGAACACATAGATTCTTATTATTATTCTTGAGTCTGAAACCTACCTATGAAATATAAGTCTACATCAAAAATAAAAAAAATGATGCGGACTGGATTCCAGCAGCAAGTAGTTTCAACAGGACAGAAAAGGGCTTTAAATCCAATCTCGTCCTTCTCCGTGACTGGTTGTAAACCAATATTAGAAACGTCTGTTAGCACTGCTATTTGACCTCTAGCTAGCGATGTGTTTATACCTTTCCCAATGTGAATCGTGCGAAAGTAAATGCAACGACTGGAATTTGAACTCGTTTCGCTAATCAACTTTTCCGCGCCGATAACCGCTACGTTATGCTCACATCCAAAGTGCACAAATACACCGGTTCTAAACAGGAGTACTAATCCTGAGGTTGATACTGCTGTATTACTGAGGTAATTTGCTAGTAATTTAATAATAATGACGATGTCTCAGCTGAGACAATCGGTTAGCTATAAAGTAAGTTTGCGGTTTAAATAGTTTATCAGATCCGTTCAGCGAATAGATCAATTAGTGTATTCCAGCATCTATGAAACAAAATAATTAGTAAATAAATAAAACAATGGCTTCTTTTTCTCCTTCTATGGGCCATGTTCGTTGAGGACGTTGGCGATTTTAGCTCTCCACAAGTTCCTATCCTTTTTAGTAAATTTTGTCATTTTGCTATCTCTCCTAAACCCTGTTTTACCATCCATTCGCACAAGTTCGTTAGTTAGGTTTTGCGCTCTTTTCCTCTATCTATCTTGCCTTCAGTATATCCTGTGAGCGTCAAAATTTCCAATTCTTTTTTCCTCATTATTTTCCGTAGAAATTTCAATTTCTCATGTTAAGTATAAGTGTATTTTTGTTTCCATTTTCTCTAAAACTTCGTCATTGCTCACATGTTTAGTCCATGGTATTCTCAGCATATTTCTGTAGAACCAGATTTCTGTTGCTTCAATTCACTTCTTTATCTGTGAGTCGATTGTTCAGTGTTCACTGCCATATGAGAGGACCGATATTACATAACAGTTCAGTACTATCTTTGTTTCTGAATTCGTTTCCTCCATTAGCAATAGACACACATGATTTGTTTGATTGTTTTTTGTTTTTGTTTTTTTGTTTTTTTTTAGATTTGGGAAGCGCATTCACGTGAGAAATTAAACATAAGATCGAAGATTGTTCAAAATTAAAGCAACTTATGGATGGAAGCACAGAAAATAGTTTAGAGGATTGCATGCTGGTTTTGAATAGAGTCTCATTGTACTGTCACAATGGAAGAAAAAAACCGAGATACAGATTGAATAAAGTCTCACAATTCTCAATTCCACTTTTCTAAAGAAATCTTATACACATGCAATAACATACAATTTGCAGTTTCATTCAAAATCAGGATACAATTTAAAATAATTAATACAAGTAAATTTTATGATAAATATGTACACACACGCTCTCCCGCTCATATATATATATATATATATATATATATATATATACTGAGCGGCGATAGTCGGTTTCATGCTTCAACGCCATCTTCAGGTCATGTGTGTTGTGTTTGGGCTCGACTATTTATATATGCTGTTCAATTATTTAGGCGTAACTAAGTCTATTGTATTATCCTAACGGTTATTGGGTAGGCAGCAGCGGTTAAGACTGTTGAGTATAAATAATTGTGAATCTGAATCCGGTTATTTCTAACTATTTTATAGTCTTGTTTGTGAACTTTTTACTCATTTTTTTATTATTAAGTACATAATAATGTGTTTTATGATTATTAATATTACATTTACTTTTGTTTATGTGTGCATTCCTACTTTGTTCATTTATTTGTAATTTATTTAATTTGTTTATTAAGAGTTTTAGCAGTTTTTTCGGGGTCGGTTACCTTATTTGTCTTTAGATCCACAATTATTATTATTATCGATATTATTTTTTTCCATGATATTTTTTACTTAATTTTGATTTTATTTTTAATTCCCATTTATGTTTGGAAAGCATGGTGCTGTTTGCGTATTTACTATTTGTAAAAGATGTTTTATGTGAGAAGTTTCTCTGTTTCCAGATTTCGTCATTTACTCCTATGTGATTTTTCCCCGATAATTTTACAGTGACTTAGTACATGATATTGTTTTTCAAGCAGATAATGTCAGAATAGACATTGCACTCATTGAGACATCAGAGAATCCAGGTTCATCGACGGGTTGACGTGAGGGAGAACTCTTAGCTATCTACTTCAGATCCACCATATAGAGGTGACCAGTTGTTCACCAGCACAGATTCAAGGGATCAACTCAGTTACTCCTAGGGCGTGACATAAAAATTGTGTAAAAGGAAGATATATAAAAAAGTGATTCGTGAACCAACAAGTAGGGATTTTTTACACCCTCGCAACACGAAGAATCCACGATTGTAAAAGAGCACGACTCCATATACAATAATTTTACGTATGAGAGTTTTAATCTCGAGTTTTCATTAGTCGCTACGATAAATGATATTACATACATTTTTATTTATGTTTTTTTGTGTTCTTTTCTGAATTCGAATGAATAAAAATACAAGTAACTGTAGAAATGATATTGCTGAAAATAATCGTGGCAATTACAAAAAATGAATAGTATTTTCTTTAACCTGATGCTCAGCGAAACCGTCATAACTTCGAATGTTGAACTACGGTGTCACCAAGAGTAATTATGTGGGTAATACAATTTTTACCCTTGTTTCCTCGTTATGCAAAATACTCAAGAGCATTAACAGACTCGTGGAGACTCATGATCACTGTAATTACATTATATAAGAGAAGATACAAGCTATTTATAGGATAGTAATCTACCAGAGGGCTCAATAATTTACTCCCTTCTTTGTCAATTAACGTGCTAAAACACTTTCTCAAGATAAGTAGTACAAGAAACCGATTGGTAATATTATCAATATTATTAGGCCCAGAAGACAAAAATTTTCTACTTACTATTTGATTTGTTACACTCTCTGAGTATGTAGCCATATGTGTTTCAGTGTTGTTATCCTTATAAGATTACATACACTTGTACGTCAAAACCGATGTATCAAAGGCAAGAAAGTATCATGAAATGATTCAATATGTGATTATACATTTAAGCAGTTAATAGATTGTTTAGTAATATTTCTGTGAGAACACATGTTTGAATAAAGCTTCGTATTTTTCATTTTTAACAAAGAAATTAATATCAAACAGCCTAGATATCAAGCGATCCTACTTAAGGAAATATACCCCCGACAGGAACACAATCTGTATTCACTTTTACTTCGATATCAGGGAAACCACTGTCGATTCTTTTCGGGAGGCACGTATTATTTAAAACGACAATCCCTAGGTCGATTGGCAATTGTTTAAAAAAAATCTACGAAAACACATATACCCACTAAATATACGATTTACGGTATATGTATTTTTCTATGTAAACTAAATAAAAATACAACCAATGATAAGTAAAAAAAGTACGTAAATGCATTGAAACGATAACTTTATATATATTCACTCGAAAATACAAGATGCTGTTGTATCCACTGCTGTTTAAAACTCACAGACAGCTTGTCGTCAGTCATTTGTGCCTCATCCTGATTAGCTTTTTTCCTGCAACTTAGTAAACACGCTGATAAGTTCATAAAGTCTTTTTTCTCCATATAAGATATTTTTTGAACTGGATAGGAATAAGCAATTGCTAACATGTCTTTTTTAGATATTTGCAGTAAAGTTCACCCTGTCCAAGGCTCGGGGACCACTCGAGTTAGAGGGTTACCTTAAGGAGTAGTTTTAGAAGAAGCTGTTCGAGTGGAACTTACTTCTCACAGATGGAATAGAGAGGGAATGTAGGTAGTTTAACACAATATAAGTGAAGTGACATGGCAGGTCCTAGACGTGAAGGTTAGACCTATCGGAACCAAGGAATGCAATTCATCCGAGCACTCTCCATGAAGTAGCGATAGAGCAGTGAGAGACTCGCCACATCCCACCTGTGAGAGAGAGAGATCAGAGGATGGAAAATAATCATTCTCCAACAAGGACTTTGAGACACCTTTGAACTCTATCAAGCCTGGAAAGTGAAGACAGTGCTACTAGTTAAGGTAATTCTGCATATTGTTTGCAGTGAATAGAATTTGGTTAAAGTCGTCGGATACAGCTGAGTGACAAGATTTAAAATTTAAAATCAGAAAAAGATAGCTTTTATCAGGTTCGACATCAAACATCTTTAATTAAGTTTTCTGTAATTTTGTCTATTATTCATGAAGCGATTACATAACGTCCATCTTTTTAAAGTTGCACATCGCCCTCATTTTGTCCTCATCAAATTATCGAAGAATAACATTAAAAACAAAGAAAACTAATAAATTACCGAAATGTGTCCTCATCACATGGTTGTAACTAATACCTGCCTTCCTGCATTGCTATTAATCTGATTTGTATTCACATTGTTCTATTCTTGGTTTACTCACGTTCAAAAATAAAATGCTAGCGCTGGTATTACATTATCAGAATGGACAACTGAAATATTATTTCAAATTAAGTCTGTTGTGTTCATGCTCAGGAGAATTTTTCAGCGATAAGTCAATAGAGAGAGAGAGAGAGAGAGAGATGTGTTTTATGAATCGAGTAAGGTAATGAAGGGTCGAAATGCGAGAAAATTTATAGCAGAAACTACAAAAAAAAGATCAATCAGAAAGATGCGGTAGAAATATTTAGGACAAATATTGTGAAAAGTAAGCTTTAGAATTAAACCCTTAGTAACTGTCGAAAGTAAAAGGAGCAGAGGAATACAGCGAATAACCTACTTGAGAAAACTGAAAAAATGAAAAGATCAACAAGTACCACAAAGACCAGTTAGGAGTGTTGAGTTTTACATATCACTTGTTAGTTTGGTTTGGTTTGTTTTGTTTTACGGCATATCAATTTCACTGGACTATTTAATACCGATAAGATTTTTAGGATAGGTTCATATGAATAGAATATGTATTCTTTGTAACAAATCAGTTTTTAGATCAAGCTTTATTGACGTATTTTTGTAAAGAGGGTTTTTATCGACAGTCAACTGCATTGCTGGTAATATTTTTTTGAAAAATATATTGCTGGTATATTTACGATAAAAATTGATTTTCATACTTTCATAGTGTTTTGACCCCAGTTTGAACGTTGACTATAACTTTGATAAAAAAACTAAAAAAAAAAACCCAAAAAATGAAATAACTCATAGACAATGTTTGGTTTAGTTTGGTTTGTTTAACACCATATCATCTCCTCATTTCATGCCGAAATTTAATTTTCTTGGGAGCTTTAGTAATTTCTTTTTTAATATTAAAATCTATTACTGGAAATTTGTTTTAAAAACTATTTTATAAAATATTTTTATACTTTCATATTTTCTGGTCCTAGTTTGGGGGTTCACTATTTTTCAGTAGAATGGACCCTAACAGGTGCTACCACCCAAGATCACGACCGACCTGTGAACAGCAGCAATTAAGAGGTGGTTCCATGCTCCTCAATACCTCCCGATCAGAGGCAATGATGCCGGAAGAAGTTTATCGTAATAACCAGGACGCTCCAAACTTGTTAGGCGAGGTTCAAACAGTATCCCAAAGTTACTCGTAATTAAAATTGATGGACAAAGATAGGAAGAAAATAGTAAGGAAAAAGAAAATACGGAACTGATGATCACTCTACAATTCTAATGGATAATTTAATGAAATGTTTCATTGCGCATTTTATATAGACATAAGAAAAAACTTATCTTTAGATGAAAACAATTATAGTAAGATATTAGAGTGGACATAGGTTAGTTCAACTCAATGTGAGACGTTAATTGTAATTTGAAGTTAACAAAGGTTTACATATTTATTAGATATATGAGCTACCACAGAGAGATCACAATAGGATATAATGTTGAGAATTTTAACCCAACATAACCTAATCAATATCACCGCGGAATATGAATAGTTTATTTATTTGAGCTTTAATCGAACTCGGATTTGACCTGGGAAAGGGTTAAATAAATCGGAAGCAGGAAGCTCTGCCCTCGGTTCCACTTTTCAGATAACTGACCTTGTTTGTGAAAAACTGTAAGTTGATGTCTGCACTTTGAAAATCAATCATTAATACAAAATTTATGACAGTAGTCGACAGCTATTTATATATTTATGTGTGATAATGGCCTCCAAATAAAACATGTTTGAAATTTTCGCAGATAAATTTTTACTGCATCGGATGTCTGAAAGCGAAAGTCTCTGGATAGAACAGAAAGTAAAGCTGTTTGCCTCTTGAAGGAAAGTGGCAGGATGTTATGTCTGAATTCTATTTTGTATCTCGGTGTTCAAAAATCGCTACTTTTGAATTCTTGTAAAACATGAAATTAAAGCAAATCTGAGTACTGATTGTGTTTATAGAATATAGGATCTTTATAAAAGTGCATTTTATCTGTCTGAATCATGTTATAAGATCAAGCGTTTAAAATATCTATTCGTTGTATCGGGCTACGTGTGTGGCCGGCATGAAAACGCCGAGAAAAAAAAACAACTAATTAGATCTAACAGGGAATCTTATATATCCGCACAGCACAGAGCTAAAAAAAAGACACTAAAATAAGCTGGTCACACAGAATAATATTCAACCACACGCAGTAAGCAATGTTTCATTATTTCTTTTTCTCCCTGACTAACCTTCTCTCTCTCTCACACACACACACACATGCATATACAAACAAACGATGAGGCGAACGGTCGTTTTTCTTCCTAACCCTAAAAATTATTTAAAATAAGGTTTTCCAAGTTGAAGCAAAGAATAAAACGAGATATTTTTATACGTTGTATTCACATTTCAGTTTTAGCAAGGGTAAAAAGAAGCAAACTGCAATAACAAATAAGAATACAAATTTCTGATTTTTCGATTACAACTTTAACCACAGAGGTTTTAGACGAATAACAAACATCTATTACAGAGGACATCTACACTACTGGTACTCGTATTCGCCAGATTTAGACCCCATTGAGCATGTAAGAATATATTGTAAACTGTATTAAATTTCTTACAGACAAACCCAATATTCAAAACGCAGTACCTCAGCGGCTCCATGGCACGTGGCGTAGATGCCGTTAATCAGGCAAAGAGAGGGTCTACAGTTTATTGGACTGTACTTCTACTTATTGACATTTCAATTTTTAGTTTTAATTATTTAAATAGCGGTTAAATCTTTACAATTTACAAAAATCGTATCTGCAGTATTACCACCAGTATAAATATCTCTGAAGCGTTTTAAATTACCCATAAATATATACATTTCTATGTATTTCAGATGCGGAATACATCGGATATATGTTCAAAGAATTATAGAAAAGAGCACCTGAAATATAAAGGGACAACTACGAAATCGAAGCGAAATTAAATTGACTCTGTCGCAGCCTCACTGACGCCATTTGGTGTAAATATGTGACAAAAATAGTCAAAGAAATAATAAGAAATTCAGTCCTACCTTAAATGTTGGTTCTATCACGTTAGCCGTTGTGTAAGTCTGAAAAGGAAAAATATTTATTTCTGAAAAAAATACACAATATATGACACAAGGCCAGCAGAGAGCAAGAGGAAAGCTGGTCATCACTGTTTTTTTCTTTTAATCAAGCTAGTCACAATTACTGACCTTTGTACTCAAAAATTATCACCAAAATGCCATATTTTTATTTGATTTTCATATCATAAATTTTCATTGAAATCTAAAATTAGTACCGTATTTATAATTTTTTTTTAAATTACTGCTTTCATGTGTAAGAAACAAAAATTATAAAACTTCCAATGTTTATTTAAAGAAAATATATTTACCAAAACAAAACGGAAATTTAGTTAATAATAACAGAATCCCCTCCCCTACCTAATATGGCAAAACAAAAAGTCAAAATTAGTAGTGAGGAACTACGAAAATCAAACTAGGTTTAAAAAGAAGACAATGCTTTTGCATTTCCTGTTACATTAATACTAACATATCATGTGACTACTATAGTGTCACGTGTATTGTAGTATATAGAGACTAAATACCTAGGCGAGAGAAAAACAATTCACATTTGCTACTCGTGTTTTATTTAGCCTTGTGGGTATGTGAGTGTTACACTGTTATACAGGAATAAAGTGTCACTGCCGACACTTGAGTTTAAACATATAGCAAACACAAACGATTCCATTACTGAATTAAGTAGATCACGTGACAACGCATAAGTAGAAAGTAGCGTGACCTCCAAACGATCGCTATTTCTACTCTATCCTCTATTACTATACGGATAGCTATTTCTACTCTATCCTCTATCACTATACAGATCGCTATTTCTACTCTATCGTCTATTACTATACAGATCGCTATTTCTACTCTATCCTCTACTATACGAACCGCTATTCTCTATACGGGTTACTTTTCGAGCGAGTATTATCGAGCAAATACTATTAGTGCGAGTGTTATTCGAAGGCGTCTGACACCAGTATTATTCAACGACGTACAATAGTTGTATCTGCGAATACAAAGTCTCTACTACAACGAGCATTAAAAAGTGTCAACGAGTATTCGTTGACATTACAAAAGTGTCAGCGAGAGTTCGTTGATATCACAAAATACACCAATGTGAACACCAGACAAGTTTATAAGCAGAATAATTCCTCATATATTTCTGTGACCCCTGTCAATATCGATTGTAGTGATTTGAAGCTGTTGGCTAGTACTTCAAGAATTGGTCAAGTAAGTGTCCTTGTCTAGTGCTTTCTTACCGCCTTCCCTTTGCGTTAATGATATTTCAGTGACGAAATATTTTATCCCGATATCTGTCAATGGGTAAAAGTACATGGGAAATTAGGTTAACGCATTTCGTAGATACGCAGAAATACGGAGAGAAAACTGTAGGTATTTTTAACAAGTTCGTAAAAGAAAGCAAACAGAAAGGGCTAACCACATTTGTAAGAAGGCAGAGTATACAGTCAAAAGTTGTCAGTCCAAGATATAATTTAGAAATGCCAAACGCAAACAAGTACAGAAATTTAGATATCTGGGAAGTGTTTTAACAGACAACGGAAAACGTGACACAGAAATCCGAAGGCGCATTTTAATAGCAAAATATAGCATCCGAAAATTAAAATAGAAATTACGAAGAAACGAGAATTTTTCTTTGGAAGCAAAGGTATGTGCTCAATTCTTGGGTAGCATTAATCCTACCTCATGACAGTAAATGCTGTATAATTTATTCACAGAGACACAGGAGACTTCAGGCAATGGAGATGTGGTTCTACAGAAAAATACTGAGAATAACATGTAAGCAACGAAGAATTTTAAAGTAAAATCGGACGAAAAGAATGCCTGTTCTTATAGCCAGAACAAGTGAATTGCAATTTATAGGAAGATAATGAGAAAAGAGAGATTGGAGAATTTAACACGCCCAAGATATAATAAACGCAAGAGGGGCAGAAAGAAACATCGACTGAGCACCTAAGGATTTACTGAAATAGCTCGCAGAACAGAGATGATTTTAGCTATGAATGATAGTAAATTGTGGGGAGCCAAGATCACGCACATCATGAAACGACACGCCACTTAAAAGAAGTATGCAAACTCTATATAAGCAACCTCTGCTGAAATTCGAACACATTTCGTTGGTTCCATTTTCTATGCTGATAAAGAGCACGTTAATCAGCACCGGAAAATGTAACCACGGACAAGTGCCGTAAACAATAAAATCATCCTTTCGTTAGCTTTGTCCACTTGGAAGCAGCTGACGATTTATCGCGTGAGCACATTTCTTTTTCTCGCAGCCGCTGGCGGTTTATATCTGACAATGAATCATATGGTGATTTAAGACTGTAGACGACGAAGAATTCAATGAAAGCAATGGTTGTCCTCGAACGGCTGATGAGATATTTCGATGATATATCGTTACACTAAAATATCATGACCACAAGTGGTTAAATGATGCCTTTGGTTTAAGAAAGTTAAAAGAATAAATATGGATTTATATCTCACTAATTCACTAACACGATCCCTGGCGAATCAAACACATTTGTAAAAACATTCGTCGGTTTGGATGAAGAGATTGCTAAATGTTTTCCCCTGTTGTTATAGGCAATAATGCCAAAGTATATTTTAATAGTGGCGGATTCAGCTAAAGATTGCAATGTAGGAAAATAAATGCATTTTTCGGCCATAGATGTAATATTATTATTGTATAAATTTATGAAAGAAAAAGATTATTCTAAATTGTGATATTTATGGTACGATTTAGATAGATAGATAGATAGATAGATAGATAGATAGAAAGAAATTTCTATGGAATTAAATAAAATCCTAGAGATTATTTCTTATTACACTAATTGTTATACGTAACTGAGTAGCCATTACTGTTTTTTTTCCAATAATCAGAGTAATTAACAGCTACTGGCTTGAGTAACCGAATCTCTTAACAAATGAAATGCGCCTCACAGCATTCGAATGTGCTGGTTTAGCTAATGTAATAGGAAACATATTCGTTCTCTACAGAGAAGCTTTTTTTTTTTAATAAGTCTTTCGATTAAAGGTCGGTAGACGTCAGTTATATTGTTTAAATAACAGGAATAGCTAATCGAACGCATTTATCCATTAATATAACATTTATGGCGATAGATAGGTAGATAGATATTATTAGGCTCATATTACATGATGTTACGATCCTAAATAGCCTGATATGAACTGAGCTAGAGGATGTTCAGCTAAAAGAAAGAGATGGACATTCGCTTAGATAATGGGTATCCTGGAATATATTTATTGATATGGTTACATTTAGATGGATAGTAGCAGGTTAAAATATTGTAAGATAGAAGTGAACAAAATGGGGTTGAGTGAATATATATATATGAAGAGATTTTGAAAGAGATAGGAACAGATATATATGTAGATTAACTGACATAGATAGATAGATAGATAGATAGATAGATAGATAGATAGATAGATAGATAGATAGATACACGCCGAACACTAAACATATTACAATAGGCTGATATGAAAAATGATAGGGGAAAATAGATAGATAGATAGATAGATAGATAGATAGATAGATAGATAGATAGATAGATAGATAGATAGATAGAAAAAAAGAATAGAAGATAGTAACAAAGAATTTTTTTAATCGAGTTCAACACGAGCAAAACAGGAACGCCACGAAGTCACAAGGAGTTACTGGGTGTGGAAGAATCAGAGAAAAAAGAAGATAAAAAAAAGTAGGAGCAATCAGGAGGACAGTAGATAGCGATTGACATTGCACTGAAAGTTTTGAAGATAAAGTTGTCTGGAAAGCATGGATCTGGAAGGAAGTTCCGCAGTCAAGAAGTGCGAAAAAAGAAACTGTTAGCATAGAAATTACTGGAGTCACTCTACTGATGCAAGGCAGAAAGAGGTCTTTCAGATGATTAATGGAGAACAGTTTCGTTTTTGAGGCTTTAACATTAACAATCCAACCTTTTACCCACAGAATGAAACAAGGAGAAAGAAGGAGAGATAGAATTTTACAAAGCGATATTTATTTTGTTCTTGACTCAAAATGTGTTTATTACAACTAGTTCATTGTAACATTTTTTAAACTTTGATTTCGTATTGTAAAAGATTTATACAAAACATATATCAACATCACGTTAATATTTTTCTAACAAATCTTCCCTCTCTTAGTTGAAACTTGATGCCTTCTAATTATACAATCATTAAGTAAGTAAGTTTTAGCCTCTTCGTCAATATATAAATATATATATATATATATATATATATATATATATATATATATATATATATAGAGAGAGAGAGAGAGAGAGAGAGAGAGAGAGATAGATAGAGAGAGATAGATAGAGAGAGAGAGAGCTGTCAAGTAATTAATCCACTTGCTACCGTGAATAATTTACAAGCGTATTTAAAAGTAGAATTTATTTTGAGAAAATTTCTTTTTTTGGTTGTAAAAATTCCTGAGGCGTTTTTCTTGAAGAAATTTGAAAATAAAAAAAAGAACAGAATTTTTACAAAATAGAAACTTCCACGTAGTTTTCACACTTGAATGCATTTGCTGATTTCCTCGCGACAAACATGCCCCCAGAAACCGCTTTAGATTTCATCATAAAGTCGACTAAAAGTCAAATTAGAAATTCTTTCTTCAAGCTGTTTCTTAATGAAAAGCATAACGGTGGAATTTTTTCTTTTTTTATCTATAAATTTATGCTTATTTCTGTTAAAAATAATATTTGTAATGCTGTTACATAAATAAAAAAGGCCACGATTAAAACAAATAATTTTCTTACAAAATTGATTCAACAGAGGTGCATGGACAATATTTTATTTATACAGCAAAATAAAACCTTCAATTATAATAATACCAGTGATAGTTTTAAAACACATACATATGAGATACAAATCAATATATTAGACTAATCGTGGACAATTGAAAAGAAAAAAATGGAAAAAGGAAACCTATTTTGCACTTTACTTCCTCCGAAAGGACACCAATTTAAAAACGGTTTTCTCGGTGGAATATTATATATGTAGTTGTAGTTTTTTGTGTTTCATCGCCCTCTACATATATTAAATTCTATCGATAAACTCAATGAAAAGTTGTTGCGAAGGACGAATCACGTGATGTAGGATATTTTGTTCATTTTTTTTTGTTCATTTCAATTGCTCATGCGTACATGTATACAAGTACTTAGAGAAAATTTCGTTGAATTTGACCATTAAATATTTACTGATCATAAAACTATTTTCCTCAGTTCCCTTCGAATCATTCTGCATGGCATGTTTATAGAGATCTCATAAAGGCTTCTGCTCACAAAGCATAACAGCAAAAATAATCTATTTGGTTTACGTGTGTTGCTCAAAATCACTGAAATTATGATATGTATATATATATATATATATATATATATAGATAATATTAGTGGTAAATATACATATATATGCAAAATCCACAGGTGCATATATACACATGTATATTTAGAATAAAAAATTCCGAGAGGATAAAATCCAGGTAGAACTCAATGTCCAGGACAGAGTAAGGATATAATAAAAAGGCTTAAACACTAATATTCCATGGTCATAATTTATTCCATTGGAATCGTAAATACGATCCAATTCATCAGACCTACAAATTCAAAAAGAAAACAGAAAAAAACCCACTCCGGAAATAAAAAAGAATTTAGAGAGAGAGTAATTATGAGAGTGTGGGACGAATGTTAGTTTATAAGAGAGGGGTTTAACAGAGAGAGTTTTATTTAAAATTAGGTGTGAGTGGAAGGGGGAAAAAGACTGTTGACGGATGTCTAAAACAGTATAAGGATACACATCGACGTGACAATACACACACCATGGCCGATCAAATCTTAAAGAAGGAGGGGGAGGTAAGGAAGGAAGTGGTGGGGAAGAAAGATGGGGCGGGTGAAATTAAAATTGCAAGGGACGCTGGTTTTTGTATGTGTGTGTATGTATATATGTGTATGTGGGTGCATGTGTATTTATGTATATGTATGTGGAAAATGTGTGTATAGGGTATAGGTGGATATACGTGTATATATGTGTGCGTATGTATATGTATGTATATGTATGTGTATGTGTGTATGTATTTATATGTGTTTGTGTGTGTACATGTATATGTGTGTATGTGCATATATATGTATATATGTGTGTGTGTGTGTGTGTGTGTGTGTAGTATATACATGTATGTATGGTTTTGCATGCGTTTTGAACATAAAAATATAGGTCCTCGCCAGATTTGATAATCTTCATATTTATTGTTTATAATATTTTATTTGTAACCTGCAGTCGATATTATTTTTGTCAAATTTTCTCAATTACACAGCGTCCCTTGCAATTTTAATTTCACCCGCCCCATCTTTCTTCCCCACCACTTCCTTCCTTACCTCCCCCTCCTTCTTTAAGATTTGATCGGCCATGGTGTGTGTATTGTCACGTCGATGTGTATCCTTATACTGTTTTAGACATCCGTCAACAGTCTTTTTCCCCCTTCCACTCACACCTAATTTTAAATAAAACTCTCTCTGTTAAACCCCTCTCTTATAAACTAACATTCGTCCCACACTCTCATAATTACTCTCTCTCTAAATTCTTTTTTATTTCCGGAGTGGGTTTTTTTCTGT
The DNA here is from genome assembly GCA_963932145.1 of Acanthosepion lycidas. Lineage (NCBI taxonomy): Eukaryota > Metazoa > Mollusca > Cephalopoda > Sepiida > Sepiidae > Acanthosepion > Acanthosepion lycidas. The sequence goes on along the minus strand of OZ010573.1, from coordinate 39,803,425 downwards.
TTTCTTTTTGAATTTGTAGGTCTGATGAATTGGATCGTATTTACGATTCCAATGGAATAAATTATGACCATGGAATATTAGTGTTTAAGCCTTTTTATTATATATATATATATATATATATATATATATATATGTGTGTGTGTGTGTGTGTGTGTGTGCGCGCGCGAATTCGTGCGTTGCTACTGAGGAGGTCATTAGCATTTATATGTCATTTTTGTTTAGGTGGTGAGCGATTATAGTTCTTCACAACTTTTGGACCTTGTAGATCTAAGCAAAATTGTACTTTTTACCATCACTTGTTCCCGCGCTACAGCCCATTCATACAAATTTTCCCAGATAAATTACTTTTGCTCTTTTGCTCTATTTCTCTTTCTCTATTTCTCTTTCCTTTTTATGTGTCCAGAAATTTCGACTGTCTCTTTCTGATTTTAAGTAGGAGTGTCATCCACAATATGTATATGCAAAAGTTTCTACAAACATGTGTAACATAACCATGAAAAAATACGATCACCTAAGTTAAGCAACATCGCGCCTGGTTAGTACCTAGATGGATGACCGCTTGGCGTTGTAAGATTGTGGATGGTGTAAGAGATAATGGCTCAGAATTATTAATCAGAAAGTTGAGTTCCGGTTTTAGTTGGGTTCATATATATTCACTTGCGCGCAAATAGTCTTGGGAAAGGTATAAATCCACCTTTTCTCTCCAGCTAGGTGTTAATTAGTAAAACATGTATTCCTATCCACTACCACCCAAAAAAAATCATCTTACAATCTAAAATTATTTTCTGACTTTAAATAAACTTCAAAGCGATGATAAGCCGTAGAAAACGAATTAATCAATCAATCAATAAGCATGAAAAATCAAGTAACCCGAAGTTCCTATCACTTTTTTTCGAAGTAATACCCTTAAGTATCTTTTGAACACTGACTCTACTATTCAAACGGGGTAGCAGGAAAGCATTTACTCTATCCTTTTCGCGCTTACTATTAAATTCCCTAAAATTTTAGGTAGCAACTCCTATCTGCGCAAACGCATACACACACACCTGTGTATATATATGTGTGTGTGCGCGCGCGTGTGGGCACACGGGCGTAGAAATCTTTCTTTGCGTTTATGCACCATGGAAACCTAAAGCCTAGTTTAGCTATTCCGATCTAAACTGAAGGGAGAAGAGATGGCATTTGTATTAAAATGAACACAACCGACTCGGCCAAAATTTGGACATGCCCATTGATTTCCACTTTTTATATATCTTCGGTATTCGAATATATGTAAAATCAATTTAGACAGAAAAAGATTTTTAAAGTCTGTTTAGGAAAGAATAATCGCAAAGATAACCTGTCTTTTCTATATTCAATGAAACATTTTTTTTTTTATGTTTATTAGATAGAAAATGTTTTTTGTGGGTAGGGGTTATCACGGATTTCAATGTTTTCTTTCTTTTTTAGGACTGTTCGAAAACTGTCTTGAACATCTTTCTCTCTCTCTCTCTCTCTCTCTCTCTCTCTCAATCTCTATCTCTGCTGCGTCCCATCTGAATGTGGTTGATCATGGCTCTCCACAGTTTCCTACCCTTTGTTGGTCTCAGTAATGACATTTTCATCATAAAGCATTTTTCTCTTTACAACAAATACAGCTTCCCCTATCTATTTGCAGAAACGTGTCAAGTCGATTACTTGCTATTTCACCCTGCATCACTTGCTTTCAATTTCTCCAGTGAGAGTTTTATTCTCCAGTCTAACTTTCCTCATTATATTTTCCAAGTATTATAGCTATTTCTTTCCGGATGCTAGTAACAGTTTCTTTGTCCGTATGTTCAGTTTATGATATTCTCAAAATTCATCATGATTGTTTCAAATGATTATTTTTCTTCATTTTTGACGGAACTATCTAGCTTTTCTCACGACTTTTTATCCCTTTCAACAGATATTTTTCAATCACTTTAGTATCTTACTTAATTTCTGAAAATTGCCTTTCGTTATTTCTATGCGCATTCAGATTTTTGTGTCAAAATTCTATTGCCTATTTTTCAAACTGTTCACATTTGGACGTTGTTTCCTTTTAATGTCCGAAATATATAACACAAAAATTTGTATTCGTTTTGTTGGAAAAAATGCCTTCTTTAACGTTAGTCCAGTGTTTTTTTATTTCTTTAATTAATTTGTGTAATAGTTATTTCGCTTTTTTCTTCTAAATCTACCATCAACAAAATATCGTCGGCATAGCTTATGTTGTTTTACGTTTCGTATGTTGATAAAAAAAAAAGAAGTATTTTAATTATTATGGTCATATTATAATAATCATATCGCTGAACAGATTAAATAAATCTGCAGAGAAAACACATCCTTTGGAACTCCTTATTCGATTTTAGTTTACTCAGTTGTCTAATGTCAAGCAAGTCGTTTCTATGTAACAAAAATAGTAAATTATTCCCATATCCGTGTATATCAATTTTCTTAAACTTTTAATAAGTTCTTAGGGCTATATTCAATGGAATGCTCTTGCGTAATCCTTGAAAAATTTTAACACAGTGTAACCCGGATATTTAAGATTTGTCGGGACAGGAGAAGGAGTCTCTTATATCCGGGTTTCTCTTATATCCGAGTTTGGTCTATTTTGTTTAGGTAAGTATGGCTTTAATTTGGGACCAGATAAAATATATCTTATATCCGGGTTTCTCTTATATCCGGGTTACACTGTATAATAACCTACATTTCAGATAGATAAAAATCAAGCAAAAAAAAAGAAAAAAGTTAAAAACAGCCTTTGCCTCAAAAATTGCACGAATTTTAAACAACGCACTCTTTTTTAAAATTCTTGCCAGGAAACACAAGAAACTCTTTTTCTATATTATGAACATATTAGACTCGATTATGTCGGTTATCAATAAATAGCCAAATTATTTTGAAATTGACATAGACATATTTTAAACCTTAATAATCTAGAATTGTTTTCAGTACAATTAAGTTTATTTTCATATTCAAACAATTATTCTGTTTTTAAATCATTTATAGTAACATCATCCAACGAAACTAGTATGAAAATAAAAAGACAACCTAGGCAAAAAAAATTCACTTCTATTCCGTTCTATTTTAACAAGCATCATGGATTGTTTATTGTTGGCTCCTAATTTTTCCTGTTAGCATGACAGCGCAATATCTCAGACGGATGAGTTAAAGATAAGCGATGGATAAATATCTACATTCTCATATTAAAATATCTTCAAGTTATTTTAATTCAAACATATTGTGATAGAGTGGAGAATGCCAGTATTGACTGTAAATATGGTATATTAAAAATGACCCCGAGGTTATCTCTTCCTTGCCCGAAAAGTCTAAGAAATTTGCAATGAACTTTGCTTCTAACTTGACGCTAGACAACAAGGCCATCTCCTACCTGACTCGCGCAGTGCACAAACATTCCGATATCTCTATCTTGGCTTGGGAATTGTCCAGACTTATCAAAAGCCTTAATTCTAAGAAGTCTACTGGTCTGGATAAACCCGTGGGGATTGTTCTTAAGAACCTTAGCCCAGAGCTATCTCCATTCTTAGCAACGCTGTTTAGCCGCTGTCTGAATGAGAAATTATTTCAAGTCTATGGAAGGTAGATTTTGTTTACAAGAATGTAATTACGCGATCACCCCCGTTGCAAAATCACCTCATCAGTCTCCTTGGTGTCATCTGTAAACTTTTTGAGTCTATCATTATTAAGAAAGGTTTTTGTTTTACCTTAAGAGAAAAAAGACCTCCTGAACACCAAATAGTATGGATTTATCTCCTTTAATCTACAATGGATATCTTAACTACAGTTACACGCGGAATAAATGAAGCGCTTGATAAATATGTCACGGGAGTGATCGCCTTAAATATTTCAAAGGCTCTCGACAATATGTAACGACAAGGGGGTTGCTATAAAAATCTTCCAGCTAAGGAATCTCCGGAAGAGTCATTGGAATTGTCAACTCCTTCCTATCAAGTAATGTCTTTGTTATTGGTCAGTTTCCTGAGGTACATGAGGTTATTTTTTGCGTTCCCCAAGACTTTCTCTTCGGTCTGACCCACTTTCTGATTTATATCAACTATCGGCTTAAGAACATTCTCAGATCATTAGTAAATATATTTTCAGATGTTAAGGCTTATGGTTTCACCTCCAAAATTCTAGATGACCAGACCCTGGCTGATCTCTCCTCACAGCCACATCGGGGAACACTGTCTTGTATCATTCAATAAATCTAAAATGAAACTAGGAACGTATTATCATCAACAAGCAGACACTAATGTTTTCAACAGTTTTGACGAAGGTCAGCGCTCTCAAAGAGATTCCTTGCATTAAATCTTTATTGGGACTAAAGCTCATTCCATACCTGAAGTGGATCTCCTATATTTGTACCATTTTTATTAAAAAGCCTGTTTACAAGCTAATCCCGGAATTAACTCTACTTTTATGTAAATAAACATTACTTTTAACTTAATAATGCATTTCAAACTTTATTTTCCAGTTTATTTTGAAAAATATTTTTGTATAATTTCTGATAATATATATCATTTCTTTGTCAGATATTTTAATAAAAATGGCAGGAAAAACATCCCAAACGGCATAGCATACCGTGAAATTTTGATAAGGCTAGTTGCTATATAGCCTTATCAAAATTCCACGGTATGCTGTTGAGTTGATCAGGGGTGATGTATCTTACAATCTTGGAGCCAGCCTTGCCAATGCATTGCTCTTGGATTGGAGGGCTATCGACTTTCTTATCCCTAATATTAATATAAAAAATATTTATATAGATAAATGTAAAATTGATAGAGCAAAAGTTAAAGTGAAAACAAATCCCCATCAACAGCATGATGAAAAAGTGGAAAATTTTTGTATTGGAGTTTATGGGAGAACTGACAAAGACACTAATGTACAAGGAAATAGTGGAGGAAAATGGAGAGAAAACTGTAAAAAGAAACCAAGAGACCAGAACGCCACTTGACTGTCACAAAGATTACATATGAAAGTAAATATCTGACACCTAAGGCTCTTCCAAATATTGGTTCATTTGTTGTGGTTCTTGCCGAGCAAGTGGCTGATGTTTTGCATGAATTCAACAGTGTGAGCACTATCAACGCTATACTTGTTGACAAACACTAATGCTAATTCAGGCTGTGAAGGTGGATTTGCTGCACCTCTAGAAAGAAAGCTTAACAGAAATATTCATACTATTAGTTGCTCCTTGGACCAAAATAAACTTCCGTTTAAAGCTCTTTTTAAACATGTAGATGGTACCACAAAAAGGCACTGCCACATTCAATGGTCCACTTAGAAGATTATGTGCAAATGATTACCATAATTTACCACAAATATCATTTTCAGCTGTTGGCAGTCCTCTGAATTCTATTTTTAAAATTAAAAATACAGATACCCTTAGTTGTGACCAAAGACTCCTTTATGAATATACAGTGGGTATGTGTAGAGATAAGTTGGACCCTAGATTTGCATCATGGAAAATTGGTCCATTAAACCAGGCAAGAGGGTTAACTTAGGCATCAGTCTGATGTGCTTATGGACTCATGGTGCATACCCACGAAATATTTCAACCAAACTCCGCAGTTCAATAAATTTTATTGTGGATGTGTATGCCATTTGCCGGTTCGAAAATAAAATAAATTACAAGTTCCACAATTAGCAAATGTATATTTTCAATATGATCCAAAGGATTGGGAAGCAACGATTTGAAATGGAAGTGAGGGAAGAAACTATAAAAAGAATTTGGCCGTTAGGTTAGTAAATATTTATTCATATAAAATTGACTAAATTAGTTATACCGATTTATGGAATCATTTTAAGGATTTTATCTAATTTCAACATAAATATTAAAGCAGTACAGAGTGGAATTTTTTAAAAATAAATCAAATTAATTTTTATAATCTTTCAAGAATGGGGAGTAAACCAAGAAAAAGTTAAAAAGAATCACAACTATCAATTTTAAAGCTATGCACTGGAGACAGTTAAAAGATCTGTCATTAAGTGGAGTTTGTGAACCACTACTCACAGAAGAATTTTCTGAAAATGAACTTCGGGAATAATTATTAAATGGTACGAAACTTGACTAGCCAGATTTGCCCTCACATTCTCAAGGCGTGGAATGGGCAGTCAAGTTAACAACAGAAGCTTCCCAATCTGTGTATGGCTTTGAAGCAAGGCACCAGCACATAACATCAAAAGCTTTGTGTCAAAAATTGAGACCATCAATTTCATCTGAGGGTTCATATATG
>OZ010573.1:39772162-39794662 GCA_963932145.1 Acanthosepion lycidas | reverse complement strand
AATTCAAAATGATTCTGAATAAGCATAAGTCTACATCAGACTATCCTACCTTAGACACATTCATTGCTGCTACAGCTGAAGTATCTATGGTGAACTTATAACATTATCATTGTGTTATCAGAAGACAAGTTTATGGGAATCGTAGAACTGATTCATTCTTATTTTTAAATAGCAGAGAAGTCCATTCTTCATGTAAATGATGGTTTGGTCTGAATAAAGTTTAGAAGGAATACTCGTAAACGTAAGTATATTGCTCGTTAGAGAAATAATATATTACAATGCATGTTAAAGTCAGTCGGATTTCTGATAGAACCATTTCACTTAACTATGATATTGTCATATTTAGATTTTGCCTTGGTTGATTGGGACTACTTGCTATTCATATACAATTTCCATCACAAGATACCACCATTTAATACGGCATGTCATAGGCAACCCACGATTGTTAATGTGAAAATCACTTACAGTTACTATCAAACATGATACAGGTCAGCAATTTCTTTTACTATAGTCATTATTTTTTCGTGTTAGACATAACTTTGTTTTTAATCGAGCCTACATATAATGTGACTATGCAAAGTGTCAGCAAAATGCCTTTTGAAAAATTCGCATAATTCTTATACGGTATTATGAGTAAAACTCAACTATTAGGTTGGTGCAAAAATAATTACGTAATAATGTCGTTTTTTGACATTAAAAATACGTCAAAAAACGACATTATTACGTCGTTATTTTTGCACCAACCTAATAATAACGTCTCCATACACCATGAATCATAACTGAAGAAGGTCGGAAAGCAGGCATGCCGGAACTTATAAAATATAGGATACAGTATCATACTTTCAAGTAATAATACGAGTGTCAGTCCCATCTAAATACAGTGTTGTCATCATAATAATCAAAAGATACTTGATATGATAAAAACATTTGAGATTTGAAATGGCATTGCCACTTGAAACTGGAATCATTAAAACGAGCGACCAATATTCCAGTTTTGTTCACGGCAGTTAATATCACTTCGCTTTCATCTCGTTCGATTCCTAGTCATCTGAACATTGTTATCATCATGCTATTTCATCAAGGTAACAATGATCTTCCTTGTGGTTTTGAATTGTTCCTGTTGTAGTTCTTTTAACGTTGATAGCTTCTTTGGTAATTTAAAAGATCAGATTGTGAAGTACAGGGCATTCCGTACATGGCACATGGAATTCCATTAGTTGTAGAATCAGTGCAATATGGCTCATAACTTTTGTTATGGCACGAAATACAGGCGCAGATTCGTTTAACTTCGAATGTTGCTTTGCCTCAAGTTTAGTCCCACACTGCACGGTTGAAAGCAAATATTTCTCGGTCGTTTGCAGATAGTTTGCATTGCCTGAGGACAGCATTAATTTGGATTTTCTATCCTTTCTTCTGACCTTAAGATAAAACACTTACCATCAGATTGTGAGGGAAATGCAATTCACAGGCACCCGGAAATCTTTGTTAGATCTATTATCCTACTATATAAAGTATATATAAAATTTATGTAAAATTTTAAAAATCTAAGGTTTTATGAAAATAACATGTCAAAGATTGCTCTTCTTTGGGTACTTTTGTAAATTATTATTAAATGAGTAAATGTTTTTGGAATTAATTTTCTACTTGTACAAAGACCAAACATGTCTAAACCGTGTCGAAAGAGTATACTTCCTTAATCTTCGCGCTTACCATACGAATGTGACCTCAAGACGAATATCAGCTTCAAGCACCAGTGAGAAACTTTTTAAAATTCTTATCTCTAAAGCTATCTACCGCAAAACGCTTGACATATTAGGTCAACAATGAATTATTCTGCAGTATTAACTAAGTATGGGTGTATCAGTTTCGTAAATGTTATCGGCGAGGAAAGTTTAGTTTAAATTTTGTCCGAGTGTATTTCATTCAATTTCGCACTAATGCCTTTGAGACAGATATTTCTATTTCATGAGCAAGCTATGAGTTAAATAAGAAGGAGACTTTGGTTGTGACTGGTCTAAGAGAAAAACAACCCTTATCTTATGCTTTGTAATTCTAAGCAATTTTCCTCTTACTATCTACTCCAACCCAGTTCTACCATCCATTTACACATGCTCGTTAGGTAGGTTACTTTCCATTTACCTCTGTACGTCTTACCGTCCATATGGTCTCTGAATGTCAAATACGCCATGCACTCTTTCCTCATTTTGCGTACCGGAAATTTCAACTGTGTATATTTTCCGTTTTCTTCCATATTAAAACTTCATAGTTGCTCACATGATCCCGCCATGGTATTCTCAACATAACAACGCTTACTGATCCTAAGTATAAGTGTACTTTTTTGCTTACATTTTCCTTAAAGCTTCGCCGTTGTTTTGCTGTTTTAGCCATGTTATTCTTCTGTAGAATCACATGTCTGTTGCGTCAAGTCTCCTCTTTATCTGAGAGGATTGATATTTTATAGAAATTCAGCACTTTTTTATTTGGGCATAAAAAAAGAGTGCTGAATTGCTATAAAATAGATAATATAGAAATTTAATATTCAAAAACATAAATAACTAAACATAAAAAAATTTCCGATGTTAAAATTAATAGTCTGTTTCAAGATATTAGTAATAAAGCCATTTAATGTGATGACTGTCGGTGTATTTTTATCAATTAATTTGACACACGTAGCATTTCCTTGTGAAGAGCGATACGAATGACATACTTGATGTCGAACCGGCTTTTGAATTTTATCTTCCTTCGAAGTAAGGAAGGAAATTCTACATTTCAAAGTTAGATACTGTATAACGAAAGAATTACTTCAAGGGCTATTTTTGTGAGAAGAGGTAATGTTCGAATCTACGATGCAACAAAATTACTTGTAATTTTACCGCGAAATCTATTTTCATGTCAGATTATTTTTGTTTTTGATTTCTTTTATGAAAAACAGTACCCCCCAAATTTCTTGCTCATTCTTTCCGTGCCTCATGCCCCACTTGTGCTGGGAGGTGCGCTACAAATTAATAAACACTATACAAGAGGGAATTGCGTAGAAATAACTTTACCTTAATATTCCAAACTGGGAGTACTTTCCTGATAAACTAGCGTTCCAAATTCTTGCATATGTTTTCTCTCGGCTATTATTTACTAATGTTTTCTATCAATGAGAAGATGTGATGAACAACTGTATTTTAGTTAATTGGTACATTCATATATATATATATATATATATATATATATATATATATATATATATATATATATATATATATATATATATATATATATATATATTCTGGGAGTTCGAACAGCGCATTCTAATATATTCAGTGACATGGTTTAACCTGGAAGACGTTTTTGGCGTAGCTTGAAGTGATATGTGATTTAACGACCTGTGCCTGAATGAATTTGATGCACATGGACTAATCTAAGTCACATGATCAATGGACGGAAAGAAGACATTACCGGCTACTACAGACGGAGACAATAAACAACAAGGAAGTCATCCACAGGAGCCCACTTCGAGAGTGATATGATGGTGTGTAATTGGACAGGTATCCTTTCGGTTTCAGTGTCTGATTTGGCTGTGAAAATTCCTATTCTTAAGAATAAGAAATATGCCTTCCAAAAACTAAGCAACGTCCACAGAAGCAGGAAACTGTCGTTAAACACAAAGGAAAGGGCTGAACTTCTATGACATATCAATCCTCCTTTATGGCAGTGAATACTGGACAATTTCCCCATATAATTAAAAGATACTTGAATTAACAGAGATGTGATTTTACAGAAGAATGCTGAGAAAACTATGAACTGAGGGACTAATAACATTCAAAATTGGGAACGTAATTTTGCCTAGCATGAGACTGCATTCGCACTCGGAAGCATCACGTGCACAGTCATAATCACCAAAGACACATATGCATTATTATCCAAAATATAGACTACGTCTATAGCAAATGCGAAAAATGATCTTAAGATTTTCAAATATGAATTTTTTTCCAGCGTTGTATATCACGTGTTTCTACTTACTGACTTAGTGGGGAAATTATTATTGCATATTTTTTTACCAAATAAAGGGTTCGGTTCGAAATTCCAGTCAACTGAAGAAGGCCGAAGCGTACAAGAACCGAAACGCTGTGAATATGGCAGTGAATATGAGGATAACAATCCAAATAATGTAAATAATAATAATACATCATCTCAAAGATAGACATTAGAAAACAAACAAAATGACAACCAAGAGAGATTTTCAGCCTATAGAAAACGAAGAATCATAAATAAAGGGTTCGGTTCGAAATTCAAGTACCCAGAAGAAGGCCAAAGCATACAAAAGGCAAAAATTTGTGAACATGGCAATGAAGATGATAACAGACCGAAAAATTTGTAAATTAATTAATCATAATACCAAACAAAGTGACAGCCAAGAGAGATTTTTCAGCCAATAGAAGACAAGGAATCGGAAAATGAAAGTCTTAGTTACTAATCTCCCCAAAAGTTATACAAAGGTTAATAGATTAACTTAGATGTTAGTCTTACTGGTGGCTAGCAAGTTATACATTATTCTTATCTCTGATATTTTCTTGCAAGAAAACTACTAAGCTGTGCAACTATTTATCAACTTATTTCCTGCCATAGAAGACAGAAATTACTAAATGGCTGAAATCTTTTACATCCTTTGCTTTTGACAGCAAACAGGCAAGTCTCTTAGATTTTGAACATCCACGAACTTACTATGATAGCGAACACTTTGTCTCTCACTTGCATATACGACTGTGCTTTATACACACAATGATAAAACATATAACTCTTAATGTACTAAACAGTCATCTGCACATATATACACGCGCAGTCTTTGTAAATATGTTAATAAATGTTTCTTGAGTTTGTACATAAGCATAAGTATTTTTAGTCTTATTTTGCACCTATTTTTATGGATAACACTATATATGTGACATATATCAGTAGCTATATATATATATATATATATATATATATATATATATATATATAGACACACACGCACACACATATATAGATATATATATATGTATATATATATATATATATATATATATATATATATATATATATATATATATATATATATATATATATATATGAGTGGGTGTACAGCAACTCAGTTCTTAGTATCGAACAGCCAAAGAATTCGCGCAGTGTGGCAAAACTAACCACACTTTTTTAAATTTTCGAATACACAGATATACACATAGACAGATATATATATATATATATATATATATATATATATATATATATATATATATATATATATATATATATATATATATATATATATATATATATATATAAATGATCTATAAATTTGAATAAATTCATATATCAAGAAACAGTATTTAGAAAAAAATATAATACACTGGAAAGTTTTTTGGGGACTCGCTTTATTCGTTACGATTTCATCCGACTAGACTTTGTTGACGTTGCCCCGGCTACACATGTGTACGAAAGGAGAGACGTAGGTAGCTTCAAAAAATTTTTAAATAAATATTTTTTTTTTTAACTTGATCGCTAATTCAGGCACGATAAACTTGTGTACAGGCTGTTACAATATTGGCATTATTTTTAGATGTTACATTGTGACAGTGTGGGATAGTCATGGACAATGGTGATGGAAAGAATAAGAATTGAGAAAAAAATTCTTTCAAAAATATTTCTTTCAAAAAATTTGAAACTACTTGCATCTCTCGTTTTGTGCGCAAAGTCAATAAAACCCAGTCCGATTAAATCCTAACGGATGAAACACGTTAAAAAAACCTTTCCACTTTGTCATACTGTATATATATATATATATATATATATATATATATATATATATATATATATATATATATATATAAAAGCATATATATATATATAAGCATATAAAATCATATATATATAAGCATGTAAAAGCATATATATATATATATATATATATATATATAAGCATATAAAAGCATATATATATATAAGCATATAAAAACATATATATATATATATATATATATATATATATATATATATAAGCTTCATTAAATATGACAGACAAGTTGATTTGATTAAACTTTTCGAATAGTGTATATCGATGTTAGAATGTATCACAACTTGTGTCTGTAATACAGCTCACTGTTCAAGAAAAACATACGAATGTCAACAAACAGAATGGATCCAGAATGACCAGCTAACAAAGCCATGGAGTTTTACTTTGAAAAGACTGACATCAAAAAGTTCAGAGGTCATCCAAGAACCACCATAGTCACAACGCTGAATCGAGACATACAAAGAACAAGGCAGAAAGATCCTACTTTTTCTTTGGATAACCTTACAATCAAGGAATATCTGCAACGAATTCGCAAACTCGCATAGGACAGAGAAGGCTGGCAAAACATTGTGCATCAGCATGCAATGTTACTGAAGATGAGAGAACATGTTAATTCCTGACCTCAAATTGAAACAGTTTTGATGATGATGATGATGAAGATATCACTGCCTTAACAAAGTGTCTATAGTGATATTCGATCGCAAGTTACATCGTTGGAACCCTAACGCACTAGCCACTCAGACACATACCTATTGTAGCACATAAATATTTTAAAACATGGAAAAGCACGTGATGACATCTTAACATTTGTAAGGCAATAATCCATATACCGACATTTTTTTGTTTTACTTCAAACTCAAGTGTTGAAATCTAATAGAAAACAGCGCAACTGTCTTAACCACGAACTATAGACAAGAAATATACTATATTATGACAGGTTTTTCTTAATAATAATATATTTTAAATTAATGCAATATTAATGCTGTTCGCCAAGAACAGTCAATGAATCAACCAAATGCAAAACCTATGAAAACATTATCTGAGCATGAAATAACGGCGTTTATTTTTTTCCCTATATATTTTTCCAATGACCTTTTTTTCATGCACCGGCAAGTTGAAACTTCCATTTCATTTTTTGTTGTCAACTAGAATAGCTGAGCATTATGTTTGATTAGATTTCATTTTTTCAGACCTATTAGACTATTCCATAATGCAGCTGAATATAGCTACGTAGCTTATTCGCTATTTCGATGTAACAAAATACGCTGCTTTCTGGAGCAAAAACAAACTGTAATAGCTTTTGTACGTGTTTTGTAATGATTGTTGTTGCGGAAATTGAATCGTCCAACCGAGTTAATATTCCGATGATTGCATTCACCTTCACGCAACTGTTCTTAGGAAATTCATGACTCCATTGTTTTCCTCCACCTTCAACTATGGGTTAAAAAGCTGTCTAGCTTTGGGTCTTACTTAGTATAGAATAATAACTCTAAATTCAAACTGTTGTGAAGACAAAGGGAAACTATTCCACTATCTCTTCCAATAATTCATGGAAATGTACACTTATTCAAACAAATGAAGCTGACCCGATCCCTGATCTCTTACATTCTGAAAGCGATATGGCATTTAAAAAACAACGTACCCTTTGAAAACAATAATCATTAAAATGCTGACTGAACTTGTAGTCAGTCTAGATTTATTTTCTTAATATACCCACGCCACCTTTCCGATTAAGTGGATGTTCTAAGATTTTCAAATGTGTATAGGCATTCTGGGACCAACTCAAATTATATTTGTTTGAATTTCAAATTTTCTCCTCTTTATAGACGTTATGTAATGATTAGCCTACTCAAAATGTCTATAACTACTGATTAGTGAGATGGATCTTACTTAACCCGGTGTTATATCCAAAATTCTATGTTCAATTACTCAAAAGGAGTTGAAATTTCGTAATCTCAGCCAACCTAACCTTCTCTATAATTAACATTTTCTTAACGTCATTATGTAGGTGAATCGAATTAATTTCGATGAAATAAATTGTTTTCTATGGTTTTCGTAGTGGAAACTTATCAAAGAATAAGTGGTTTAACATTTGATTCATCGAGTTCATGGTAATTTATTGTTTGTACCGGAAGCTGCTTGCGAAATATTTGATATAATGGGGAAAACAAATTTAAACCGACGCACATATGAACTATGTAACTTTACAATGACCCAAAATATTCGATCAAATTCATTAAAGAATGACTTAAAAGAAAGAAGTTGTGAATTCTGAATTTGTCAGGTCAAAGCCCAGTTTTTAATCCTGTTTTGATTCTGTGGGATGATATGAAACGAGCTGTGTGTGCAAGACACCCCACAAACAGAAATAGCAGGGAAAATATGCGTATTATCTTGTGGTTGAAATAGTCTCACTTTCAGATTTTGCAGCATGTGTATTATAATCTTTGTAGATATTCCTGTAAGTTCGTCAGAAAATGATTTTATTGGGATGTTTATTAGAACAAAAATAATCTATATGAAATTAAAAAGAATATAAAACCATTTTTCTACAGAAAAAATATGATTTGAACAGAGATTGAAACATCATGATGAAGAAGAATGGAATATTGGGATCGTTGTTGTTAACGACCGAAACGGAATTTGTATTTCTGAGGAGAATACCAGATACTTATTTTAAAATTAACTATTAGAAATGTGTCTCTTGGGAAAGAAGCACGAGATATTGATTTAATTATTTAAAGTATTTCAACTAACAAGTGAACCATATTTAGACTGGATCTAATTCGGTATTCTTCACTCGGGAAGAACGCGTCTGTACTGACATTTAACAACGCTGGAAGCGCTTCAAAGATAAATCTCTGTCGATATTTAGTAATTTTACTTACTTTTCCTACAAGAAAATAATGGGGTGGAATCTGTAAAGACTGAATTCGTTACTGTATTAAAAGTCTGTGAGTTTAACATTTTAGTCCTAGCGTACAAAAAAGTGCGATGATACTGACAGTAGTTAAGTGTAGATGAATCTCACTCAAAGTCATTAGTATAAGGCAGTTGGTGAGTATCTAATTTACTGCTACAGTAAGGATCCGTAGGTCTATTTCCTCACTAAAGCTTCACAGAAAAACACACCATTAACTAAGTTTTGTACGGCACAAGGAACTCATATATACGATACATTTCTAAAGATGCTGAAAAAAGAAAGTACGTGATTCCATCCTCGTTTGCTTTATCTTTAAAAGAATCCCATCAAACAAAAATTGGAGTACTGCTACCATATCTGGGCTGTAACAGCTCAATACTAACTTTTCGGCTTTGACAGTGTTTGAAATTGTTTACCAGATCTTGTGACAGATGGTATCTTTTTTTCACTTTGCAGCCTCTTTCCCACAGGCTTAACATTGCAAGCCTATCGCTATTTCCATTTCAAATGTTCAGATCTGCTTCACTTTTTAGTACTACCAGTTTAGAAATTTACATGTACGACATGCCAGGCTACTTCCACGGAGTTGAATCATCTTCATTTCGTCCGTATTTACAAATGTGAAGACGAAGTTCCAGCTTTTTCCCAAGACTAATACTTTGTGGAACAGGCTTCTGAACGGTACAATCACTTTCTTGTCAAGGGTCAAATGGTATTTCTCCCCCTTATCCCCATAATCGTATGACCTTTACCAAAAAGGAAAAAAAAATCTGCAAATGAGTAAACATAATGAGGATCGAAATCATAATAGTAGTGATTACGTGTGAGACAAACGTCTTAAATATCACTCTCTGTGGGATCATTATTACGAGAAATATACAGAAAAGCTGATTCGAGGATAATATTTAACTCGATGTGTTATCTTTAATTGACCGTTGTACTAAGGATTCTTTGTGCGTCAAATTGTTCTTCATTTCAAATTTCACCGCCCTTTTCAATACGAACTACATACCCGGGCATCAAAGGTTTGTGATGATGCTAAAAACTGTCGAATTCTCTGGGTTATATTCGAATATTATACTTACACATTTAGCATTGACATGCTAATCTTCGGTTTTTAATCACAACGTTTATGTTGAGGTGTTTTCACGTCATTTACATGTGTATTCTCTGTTTAGTTATCCTTCAATCGCGTCCATATTTACAGGAATACATTCTTTATTCCATTTTTTGTACATACAAATCAATAAAATCAATCAAATTAAGTACCAAATGTAACAAAATGAATGTCTGGTTTTCAACAAATGAGACAATCTAAGGAGAGAGCTACATGTTGTAGACGTCAGAAGTAAGCAGATACATATATTCAGCTATGTCGATAATATAGTAACAATATACCACACAAATCGAACCTTGCCTTCCAAGAAGTGAGCAAACTGTTAAGAGATCGGAATATTTTTTAGAAACAAAGAAAATAATGATGAACTGTGATTTAATGTCATATTTGGCAGTGAATACTGGATAATCCCAAAAAGTGATTCAATGTAACAAAGATTATATATTGACGAATATTTAAAATGCCATGGACAAAAAATGTGAGCAAGTGACACTTAAGGAAAATAGGAACTACAAGGAAACTGATAATTACAATAAAAAAGAGACAGTAAGAGGCTTTGGAAAATATGATGAGGAAATACTGTTGACAGAATTTGACCGGATAGAATGAAGAAAACAGAAGCAGGTGCAAACAGAAGGGAATCTACATAAGTATTTTGTGTTAATGGATGGAAGAACAAGAACAATCATCATATTAACAGTGAATGTTACCATGATCGCCCGCTTCTTGAAGAAAGGACATGCTATAAAAGAAAGCATCATCTTTACTTTCTTTGTTTCCGGCACATCGATTAGGCTATTTTTTTTTCTTTGTCCTGTTCCAAGTGTATATAGCTACATCATTTTTTCTATATTTTTTATTTTTTAATGGTTGAATATGTTTGCTGTGCTTTAAAAAGTTTCATAATTTATTTTGAAGCGGATGCATAATTTCCTGTTTTTATTATTATTATTATTTTAATAATTGTACACTTCTCTTGTGGATGAAAGAGTTTCATATTTTATTTCTGATTCAAAGACATGCATTTTTCGAATCGCGATTCAAATATTCGCGTTTATTATTTGGGATTGAATTAATTTCGTATGTGTTTTGGTTGAAATTGTCGCAATATTTTGTTATTAGTCGAAATAGTTATATTTTTACTTATATGCACTTTGGTAAAAAGAATAATGCCATAAAGTCCCTTTTGTCAATTTTTTTAATCTTAATTGCAGATATATGCAATTAAGATAAAAAAAAAATTGACAATCTTTTGAAAAAACATGCTGTCGATAGTTGAAGTTCTTTCGAACTTTTCTACATGTTGGAATGCGAATAAATAATGTTTGATGCTAACATTTATAAATGCATAATGTCAGGCCATCACCTGATGTCTGCAGGTAATATCAAAACGATTCATGCAATTTTCCATAAACCGTAGGAGATTACAGATGTTTCGAATTCTTCACTATATTGGAATCGGAATTAATGTCTTTTGATGTTTATCTCACCATTCTCGAGAAACGTCTTCTAAGCGGACTGTAGCGGACTAAAAGCGAAAAAGACTAACAATCGATTTCAAGGATAGACAAATCTGCTTAATTTTGAGCTATGTATGCATAATCTTAAGCTGTTTGGGAATGAGAAGGAATTAAAAACTAAGTAATACTGCATAGGAAAAATTCTCTTGAAATATTGGTAATGAGATATGCTTCCGCCGCAAATAAATTGACGTTTAAAGGGATGCGAATTCTAGATTTCATGTATTATCAGAGAAAGTCAATTTTACCTGTTAAAAACTAGCAAATCCGAACCAAGGTGATTACCAGTCTTGTACAAGGCTATAAACATTGAGAGAGCCAATGAGAATCGAACTCAACAAACGAGTAAGGGATCTCCGATGCAAGAATATAGATTGTCGACAGAAATTTAAGTTATTTTGCTACAAGTAGATAGAATATTAGATTATCCAGTTAGCATAGAAATATAAACGTAATGGTCTGAAAGATGGCTAAATATTAAAATGTACTCTGAACGATAAGGTGATTTTCGTCACATAACGATAAAATCTATTCCACTCTCATAGCATCTGAACTTACATTCATTTTGGATTTCACACCATTCGCAACATAAGCGCTACACTGTTTATCGATAGACTTTCTATTTTTTTTTTCTTGAACATAACTAACAAATGTATTCAGGTGTATAACATAATATCAGCAAGTTTCAACAGTCTGTTTCGATATATTCTCTAAGCCTCATATTGAGCAACATTATAACATATAACATAAATATAGGAAATTTATTCAAAACACACACATACATACATACATATATATATATATATATATATATATATATATATATATATATATGTATGTATGTATATCCATATATATATATATATATATATATATATATATATATATATGTATGTATGTATATCCATATGTGAGTTTGTTTTTCCAGATCGTTTACTTGTTTGTACCTGACATTAAACAACTTATTGGTCACCATGAGAACTGACCAAATGCATAACATGCATTCCTTGTCTGTTCTATTCAATAAAACATGTTTGAACGATGTATTGATGCCGAAATATACTATACAAATCCTATGTTTTGTGCATATGTGTGTGTGTGTGTTTGAGAGAGAGTGTTTGTGTGTAAGTTTATTATTATTTTAGTAGTAGTAGTAATCGTCAAAATTAATATATCATTTTTTGTGTATAGATATCTATGTCTTTATACATGAAAAAATGTTATTAAATTCCACCAAGTTCTTTCTATTCAATTTTTTTTATTATCTTTTCTATGAGGTCTTGTACATATGGTCTGAACTCATGAATAGATGGGCCGAAGTTATTTATTCTTATTATATTTAAGTACTTTCGACAATCACTGTCATTGTCTTTATCGAGTGCTATTATTAAATAATTAGACAAAATAAAATAATGATAATGCTATTTACTTATACGAGTATATAAAATTATATAATTCAACAAATATCATCCTGAACAGAATTTCTACCGATAAAGTGCTCGATAATTATAGAATCAGGAATAATAAAGTTTACAATATTTACCGGATGTCATATATCCGATACAGACACAGGGTGCGATGTATAAAGTGTCGCCTAAATTACGCAAAAATGAAAATAACAGTGACATTTTATTTTAACAAATATATTTACCAAAATTATACAAAAATATCTTTAAATACTAAACAGTAAATGTATTCAATAAAATCGCCATAGTCTTCAAACACGCACGTCTGACGACATCGGAATCTCCTGAAGCGCTTCTAGATGATCTCCTTGTCTAAGTTGGTGAATGCTGCCATAATCCTTGCCTTCAGTTCATCTTTGGTGGTGCAAGGAGTTTTGTTGGTATCATGTTAAATTGCGCCCCACACAGAATATTCAAAAGGGTTGCAATCTGGGGAGATAGGTGGACATAGTATGTAGTGATGTGGCCACAGAAATTGTCTGACAGCCATGACTGGGTTCTCCAGCTTGTGTGTCACGATGCAGAGTGCTGTTGCCAGACCACAGCGTCTTCCAGAAACCACCATCTTGATCCACAGCAAAACTACCTCCTCAAGGCACTTAATGTAGGCCTCAGTGTTGAATCGGGAAAGATAAATGGAGGCATAAACTCGCCATCACGAGTGATCAAGCCAAACACCTTCGAAATCACCATTAGACTTATGCAACTGTCCTCAGATTGACACACAGACAGACTGAACTCTTCGTATTGGAGCTTCCGGTGCTAATACTAAGCAGTACAGCATGCCGTTTCCAAATTTCTAGCGAAGTTAATGGCGTCATTGTGCACATTTTCTCACAGATGGTGCTCCTACCATACTGCTCAGTCGACTAAATCAAAAACAAACAAACACGCATGCGCGAGATTAAAAATATAAAATGGCGAAAATTTCCCCATTGCACCCTATAAATATATAAAAGTTACATGCTATTGTATGCTGTCACTTGCTATTTTTAAAATATGTTTAATATAGAAATTCAATGAGTATTGCGAACTTTACACACGCACACACACACATATATATATATATATATATATATATATATATATATATATATATAGAGAGAGAGAGAGAGAGAGAGAGAGAGAGAGAGACAGAGAGAGACAGACAGATTCCTAGCAAGAAATCCTACGTTTATTTTTTACTCCGGGCCGATAACTTTATAACGCTCCACTCATGACTTTCTTCTTTCCTAAAAAAAGCATGGTACGACTTGGAACATAACAGAATTTTAGAAAATCATTTTTGAATCATCTGCCTGTCACAAACGACTTATTTGACACAGGAAATCTCAACAGAATGATTAACAGATATTCACTGTTCTTTATATTTAATTTGATTAAGGGAAGA
This sequence comes from Acanthosepion lycidas, assembly GCA_963932145.1. NCBI lineage: Eukaryota > Metazoa > Mollusca > Cephalopoda > Sepiida > Sepiidae > Acanthosepion > Acanthosepion lycidas. The sequence continues at coordinate 39,780,425 of OZ010573.1, read as the reverse complement.
ATTGATGCTTAAATATACTATATTTAAAGGGAATAATTCGAACAATACCTTAAATATTTACTAATCCTAAAATTTAATCTGAAGCTGTTACAAAGGTCAGGAGCCAGTACAGAGTAAACCTGATAAACGTATAACCGCTCTGCATGTCTATTATTTAAACACTGCTCTACGGTAAGCACTGTGCTTTAATCTGACACAGAGGCACAGTGTTGGGAAACCCAATGAGGTTCGAACTCAACATTTCAACGCTCTACATGACTAGCTTACGAGTAATCGTTCTTCTGAGAAAGATGTTCTAATCTTCATGCACTGAAGTGTATTCAGTCTTTGATTCCTTAAGTAAAGATTATACAAATATTTAATACATAAAAATCCGTAGATATATTTCCAAAGATTATTATAATCCGTCACGAGATATTCCGCGAAAAGAAACTCTGTCCTCTCAAGAATGGTCAGCGCCACTACTCACCTCACTATAGCCCTATGGTCAACATCTATCGAGATCAATATCGACACTGACCTCATAGCGGAAGTCTGTACGTTGTAAATTATTCATAGCATAGCCTTTTTTCTGCCATTATCGATGCAGAAATCTCTTCTGTACCTTCTACTCTCAGTAATGGTAATGATAAGGGTAAATTTATCCATTTCCAGACAGGAAACATTGGGTATTCATTGACCGTATAGATAGTGTTACTGTTGAATTGGAATATATAATATCTGTTTTTATTAAAACACTTTCTCAGGAAATTAGAAATCTCAAATTGACTAAATACTATAGAACTTAAGTAAGTTGACATTTTGATTATATCATTATTTTCTTTTCAAGTTACATATGTTACCAATATTTGTTGTTGACGCTGTTGGATGTATTTAAGAATTATAGTTTTTATTATCTTTGAAAAAGGTATGAATTATTTGTTGTTTAGCTATGGGTTAAGTAACAGAGTAGACTTGGCTCTCTTGCCTTGGTTGGCACCCAGTCTAGGAGGAGGACAACAACGAAGAGAAGGGAACGAGGAAATCAATCCGCTGTCTTTCTCATGAAGGCAGTTCCCAGATATATAAAATAAATAAATGTATGATCACCTACCTCTTTAAGAGACAAGGCATTAAAAAACGATTGTATTCATTCCAGACTACGGACACACCAACTTTTCCAGGCATTTAAAATACTACGCATAGAGTGAATGAGGAAATTACTCCAATTTTAATTAAAGAAAATAAACACACAGTGGGATTCCTCATTAAGTCAAAACTTTTCAAGTAAAAACTGTTTTATTTTTCTTCTCTGCCGCCAGAATATATGATGTATGTAACACTAGAATAAATGCTGCTTATGACAGTTTTGTTTAATAAATCTGACAGTTATGAGATATTACAAGTTATCTGTTATGTTGTTTCCTGCTACGTTTAGCAAGATATATAAGCGACTTCATATAGTCATTACTGTTTAGGCAGAAGTTGTAGGAAAGTGTTCAGTGACCCATTCAACTATGGTAGCATGTTTCAGGAAAAAAGAGCTTTTTGTGAACGAGTAATATATTTATTATTCTCAGTTAGTTAATTTAAATCGAATTCACCCCATGAAATTCTGTAAAGCCACTAAGACACAGTGGATTACTGTGTGTGAAAGAAATAGAAAACAGAAAAATTATTAAAGAATAATAGCAGAGTGACCGTGAAATACTAGAAAACGATTGTCATTGCATTTAATCTTTTGAATATCAATGTTAACCGGAAAGCATAAAGCTAGAAGAGTGTTCCACAAGCGAGAAGTGCGCAAAGAATAATCTACTATCATAGAACTTACGGTTACATCTAGCTTAAACGACGGTAAATTGATGAGAACTATTGTTAATGTAGTATCGCCCTCAAATTGATAAAGTCTAGGTACCATTGCGAAGAGATCATCCGAACAATTACCATGAAATTATTTATAGAAAAGGCAAAGGGAAGCAACTTTACGACGCCGGAGATGTGACTGAAACCGAGTCGCCGTCTCAAGACCAATAGTACTGATGAGTATTCTTTGGATTGTATCGAGAATCTCTAAATATATAGCAAGAGAACCTGACCATATGTGGCAGCATATTCTAATAGTAGACTTATAGATATGCAAGATTGTTTAGAGCGACACGGTAAAATTTCCTTTCTTAGCAGTAGACCTCGCAATGGATTCAATATAGTTTTTCTACTTCATATCATCCCGAGAAGGTGCAAAGAGTCATTTTCTTTTAGGTTAACGTCAGCCATGCTGATGGAAGTTAGAAAGTGCTCTCCCATATGATTAATAGAGAGGGGTTTTGTTTTGGAGGCGTTAAAATTAACAAGCCATTCTTTGTTCTAGGTAACAAGACACATTAGATTTTTTTTCAGATCAGTCTCTAATTTGGTCATATCGAACTAATCAGACTTACTATCAAAGCAGGAGAAAATGGTTGTGTCATCAGCATAAATAACAAGTTGAGAACTGGTGCCGTCAGGAAGGTCAATGATGAAAATCAAGAACAAAGTAGGAGCAAGAATAGAGCCCTGGAGGACACCTCCATTAGTAAAAAAATATCTAGAAGAGTAGCCGTTGAGGACTACTTTCATTTCGCAATTTGATAAGAAAGACTGAAGGAAAATGTCGTTTGGAGACACTATAACTTTTCAACTATTGTAGAAAACCATTATGCCGAATCCTTTCGAGATGTCCAACAACTCGAGATTCACTATTCATATCTAAAGTGTTGTGAATTCCGAGATGAAATCGATCGGTCTCCAATGAATGACAAACGCAAGAAATAAAGATAAGAATTTAAATGTATTTACACAATAATGCAATGGGTAATACTGTTAGTAAATCCAGGAACGTGGTTAGTCGCAATAATAATAATAATAATAATAATATATATATATATATATATATATATATATATATATATATACAGAGAATCTCGAAGTAGGACTTCGTTACAGTCTAAGTGTTTGTAAATGATTTCTACAAGCGGTTACCTCACACTATTACTCTACCTCCAACTCAATCACAATCACAATCACAATCACAATCACAATCTCAATCTCAATCTCAATCTCAATCTCAATCTCTGCTCACTCTCAATATATTCTGACTGACTCTGGGTATTTAACGGCAGCAGTAAAACTCTGGTCGAGTCCACTTATAGGAAAAAGGGGTGGACCCCATAACATAAAGCTTGAAAGACTATTCCCTTAATAATCGTTAATACATCAGCAGTTGACCTAAGAAACGTTGTCTTTTTTCCGGTTTGTAAAGCGTTAGTAAGCACAACTCGTAATTTCAAACCTCACGAATTGCTCTACAAGCGAAGCCTACATTATATCTGTTTTTGTTTAAAAATGTATACACAATCTGTAAACGTTTATAACTATAATAGAATAGTCAGTAACATATGCTACTTTCGATATTTGAATCCTTTAATTCTGACATCTATGCTTTTGCTTGCTATATAATATACTTTATTTTGGTAAATAAAATTAAAATATTAGAATATGAAGAATAACGATAATGTACGGCTTTGGCATTAGCCTTGATTGTTTTCCTTATAGTTCCACGTGATGAATTTGTGGTTCTTGGATGAAGGTTGTTTTTGTGATATGATCTAAAAGATTTCAAGAAAAAAATAAGTGAAACCAAAAGGTTATAACACTGCAAATACTTACCTTTCCGTAACTGCATATACTGCCTAGAATAAAACTGTGGAATGTGTATTTGAAACAATCTGACACAGGAAATACATTTACGTCGTTAACAAGTAAACGTATTCATATTGCAAGATTTGATTGGATAATTGGATAACTTTTTGTGTTTGTAATATGATTGCCACTATGATTCGAATGAGCCATGGTACGACCTTTCTGATATGTATGGTTCTCTTTTTGTAATACTTGTAGATAAAAAATAAGACAGCTTTATTTTGGCTTGTGGTATTAAAATGAATGATCAGAAATGGCGTGGTAGTAACATAAAAAAAACCTTCAGTTGAATAATTCTTAACTCTACAATGCTTTAACTGAATTCATCCAACAGAGATGTCCCATGTATCAAAACTAACTTTGTTGAACAATTATCCACAGCAGCATTTCTCAAGGTTTTTATATATTACTTGTGAACCCACAACGCTGCTTATCAAGAATAAAAAAAACAACTAGGCTAGCCAATTCTTATTGAAGTAAAATCCCTACACTAAATTCGGTAATATATGGTTTCCAACCAGATTAGTTAGAGAAAACATCTGAATTCTAAACCATTTCAGCGTTTACTTGAAACAGAAACTGCAACAGCAATACCTAGTGTGGTTAGGCTGTGGCACTATTCTCGCCAAAGTAGATAGGTACTAAGGAGGCGGAGGATACTTATATAATGTTTGATGAATGGTAAAACGTTGCGATTAAAAAAAAAGAAATAATATGAACGAAAACTTATTAAAAAATTAATAATAATATTCATCACAATTGCCAAAATAATCTAAACCTATTGTGTATATTTCTTTTCTAATTTAGTAACACTTTGGATGATTAAAAATGAGTGAGCAATAAAAGTTAAAAAGGTGGATATGTCTTTGAAAACTAAATTCTCAATTCTTGGATTTTTTCTTGATAGTCTAACTTGCTTTCTGGTGTCATATTATGTTGAGACGAGCTCTTTGGTTTAAATATTGCATGCAGTTGAAAACCATTCTTCACATGAGTATCCTGTGGGAAATACAAACAAAACATTCAGGGTTTTGTGTAGAGTTTTGAATATATAAAACATTTTGTATTAAACGAAGAACATATTTTTATGCTATTATATCTTTTCTATTCTTTCTGCGTACAAATAGCACAAAGCTTTTGGTAGTAAAATTCGCTTTTATGAGTGTTTTTAGTTTTATTCTTTGTCAGGTGTCGATTACGTGCAGAAATTGTTGAGTTATACTTAAAATGATTTCATTGCGCAGATCAAAAATACATTTTTAGACAAATCTGTAGAATTACCTATAGTTTGAGTACGGTTGATCTACACCATATTTTGAAGCAGCCTATCAGAGCTTTCCGCTTTGTAAGTGCCAGTTTCCGAATACAGAGGAGCCATAGAAATAATTCATGTACGTGTGTGGCAGCGGGATAGCTCGAACCGATACTGGTTATGATTGATAGTGTCTATAAATATCGATTTACAGCTATGAACACTAAAAGCTGTCCGTACTGGTGGCGTTTAATTCGCTAATGAAAAGGACATTAATGGAGTGAGCAATATCGACAGGAGGTCGTAGATCAGTGCGGAGAAAGACAGTCAAATTGACGGGCGTGTCGTGAATTGGACGGAAAGTAAGATCATAACTTAACATCCACCTTTGTTTTCCTACATTAACTGAATTAGTCATAATTACAATTATTGATTATTTAATCATGCATTGATGACATTAAGGGTATCTGTGTAAAGAGTATCCATATGCGAGTAGATTGAACATTCTTTGACGAAGGTGTGCGATGTTTCAATTAGCAATTTTTCCAATTAAACAAAATGACAGGAAGAAAGTCTGATTTTGACAGAAACATGTCGGACTGTACTTAGTAGTCTCATGGTTTCACGCACGCACTGGCTTGTAATGATTTTTTGAAGCTGGAAATTGAGACTAAGAAAAGTTATTCTAATTAACACGGAACGGCATGCGTGGAAGTAACAAATATTTGATTAGTGAAGCAGAAGTGTGGCTGTTTTGGTTCGACTTGTTTATTAAGTGGTTTTAAAACGAACGTGCATGCAGACAACTCCCAATAACAGGATTCCCCGTTGTAAATAATGTGGGATGTAATACTGATTTTCAACAACCATATTCTTCAGAATCACTTTCATGCAGAAAGCATTGATAAGTATTATTATTATAATTTTTATAATTATAATTAGTATTATTATTATTAGTAGTATTTATTATGCCTTTTCTATCTTAATTTATAGTATATTTTGTAGTACATTATTTTATTCTATTCTATATTACTTTATATTATATCACTGTATATTATTTTATTCTATTTTATTATGTCATAACTTGTTACTGATATCATTAGTCTAGTTAGGGTAGTATTACAATTACCGGTAACTCATTTAATTTTTGAAACAATATAGAGTTTCCCCATTTGATTTGCTAAAGGTTCTTTATTTGTTTATTTACATATTGTGATAAATAATGAACGGCATAATAATATTTGACATTGTGCAAAGCGTTGATTAAAAATCAGAAATATTTATGATAAAATCAAATATTTGCGAAGGTACTGGGTTTAATTTATAAATTCTAATATTTTAGAAAATATTTTATTTTACTTAATTTTCTTAAGATATTTGGAACGATGAATGTCTGATTATATAATGTGAGGAGCTTGAAGTTCCTTTCCTGTTCTAAATTAATGCAACATTTGTAGATATATTCGTGTAATGAAGTTGTAAAATATGGAGCAAGAAGCCATATACTTGAAAAAAAACTTCGATGTGCCAAAGACATTTTGGCACCTAATTCCGACAGCTTTTCGAAAAAAAAAAACAATGTTAAAGAAACTTGATTAGTGTCTCCAAAACATCTCATCTAAGCACATGGATTTCAAATACGATGATGATTTGTTTCAAAGTATATGTTCTTGTAACACCCCCTATACATTTTTGGGTACATGAAAAATCCTATAAAGAGAAAATGGAAAATTTGCATGTAGTGTAAGGTGTGGAAACTGCATGCTGAGTTAGAATTTCAGTTTTATCTCTTGCGTTCAATTTCGCACTAATTTCTATGTCAATGTTATATATATATGCGCGTTTCTTCTTACAAGGCAGCAGTGCCGACTGAATTTTAGCCATGGATAGCAGCCACTCTAAGAGAAAAAGTTCTGATTTCAAATATCGTGGATAAGGCAATCCGTAATTACGCCATTATCTTTATAGGGAAGGCATGGCAATTCACAGATAATAACAAAAAGAGAAACTGTGGATAACTTATGATCGCCTAAATCCTGAAAGTACATGACATAAAACACAATAGAAAATGGAAAATGATTATTCTCTATAGGTTTAAAGAATTTATGGAAATAGTGACATAAGATGAATTAGTAGAAGATATACGCTAAGAGCAAAGGTGAGAATAACGCCTTGGGCGAACTTACACTACAGCAAAGAATGCGGGCTAATGTCGGTCAAGTTTTGGGTCGTTACTGGAGGACTTTCTTGAAACAGCAAGACCTCAGCCAATACTGAATTGTTGAATATCGAACAAAGCGTTAAGTTGTTATGATTCCTCACTTCTTTCGTGACTGGATAATACTTGGTGTTATCTACCAGCATAATTGCCCAGGCATCGAGTTCGAGATTACTGTCTATTGTTGAAGACTCGGACCAATGTTGTGTATAGTCGATGCAATGCCGTGACGTAAGATACTAAATTGAAAAATAAGAAAAGAAAATAACCGTATGATGATCTTGGCTATTTTTATCTCCGATTTTTATTTTTTATTTGTTTATTTTATATTTATTTATTTTTTATTTATATCCACTTTTTATTCTTCAGAGACAAATCAAATTCAGAGACTGTTTGCAGGGAAATTAATTTATATTATTGGCATAGTAATTTTTTAGGTCTTTAGTGATCAGCTTTGTGAAAAAAAGTGACACGAAATATTTTCAAATGTCGAATACATTCCTTGATATCAATACCAGCTTCAAAATAGCCCGACAGATGTCATAAAGTTGACAGTAAAAGAATACGAATATATTCTATATTTAAACACATTTTAAAATTTCATATCCTTCAATTATTTCAAATCTTTCTTCATAATGAACTTGTATACTATCTATTAATATGTGTGGTATCTTAATGGTTATATTTTATTGTTGATATATGAACTGCAGTAAGTTTCGATAAGTGTGAAAGATAATCTACGAGAGATGTTATTATAATGAGCAATGCAATTATTTAATGTATATTTTGTGATTAACTTTATACGAAAGCATGGAAAAAATGTTGTGCATCAAGCTCAGTGAATAGTTTAAGTCATTTATTGCAATATTTTGATTTCACTATGTAATCGACTATAAACTGCCGAACGGTATTTGGAGAGAAAATGAGTACCTATATATAAATCTTATTACCCAGAAACGTACTATGCTGCAAGGATATAACTGATCAGGATATAATTTCATTTTGATATTAGATCAAAATTAATTTGGGAAGTAGATTTTAAATCATTCTCTGACAAAGGTGTGTACCTCGAT
>OZ010573.1:39729662-39767162 GCA_963932145.1 Acanthosepion lycidas | reverse complement strand
CTGTTTGCGTCCTATACACCGAATTTATGAATTATATATATATATATATATATATATATATATATATATATATATATATATATATATATATATATTAGGTTGGTGCAAAAATAATTTTCTCACATAGTAACATATCTTAGAAAACGACATTATTTTTGCACCAACCTAATATATATATATATATATATATATATATATATATATTAACATACAACGTGTGTTATCACGTGCAATACCCTGTCTTCATCAGCCGCCAACGAGGGGTGATCTCACGGTTTCGGTGGCTAAGGCGGGATCGCCACCCCAGGCGCTACCCCAGGCGCCACCCCGGGCGCCACCAGCAGCATTTGCCACCAGGCAGGGTATGAAGATAAGCTAACTAATTGTTCCTTTAAGTAAAATCTATCAGCAATGAAAGTTTCTTGAACGCGTTTGCCGTTATTGACGCGATCGTAAAAGTCGTTATAGACGACCACGCAAATATCTCACTTGCGCATGTTAGGTCGTGATGTTGCGCGCATTTAATTTGCTTGTTTCGATCTCGACCAAATCCAACTTGACGCGTGTTGAACAGTTTTTTGAAGGGGATGCGAAACGCTTTTCAACCAACGGCCAGTGATGCCTATTTTTGAAAGGAAGGAAATGACCGAATGTCCCAGAAACCCACGACACCCAATCTCAATAGGCATCACGTGACACGTTCAACTATTTTCCATACACTCGGCACGCAGTGACTCGTACCGGTTTTTCTTTAGTTCGTGCGCCTCCACCCTGTTCTCTTCCCAAGGGACTGTTAGTTCTATTAGGAAGACAGTCTTTTTAGAGTCGGACCACAACACAATGTCGGGACGCTTGTCTGTCTGTGCGATGTGTATTGGAAATTTTAAGGATATCATTAGATCCACTGAAACCTTCCAATCACTGGTACCACTCAGCAGCTTTATATTGGGGGTTGTTTGTTTTTTCTTTGCAGGGCATTCCCCTTCCTTATGGAATTCAGTCTTAGTTTCCTTGGTTTCCATAAGCTGTTGATTTGCTGTCTCACATTGTGTTCTTATCAGATCAAAAGGATTGTATAATTTAGTCCGTTTATTTATGGAATGAAACAACTGGATACAGAAGAAAGATTTTGCTGCAATCACTACAGAACGAATGAAAAGACCGACGCTTGTTTAGGTTCATATGTGTATGAAGAATTCTTGTAAAAGAATAAAAAGTAATTATGAATTAATTACAGATTCGAGGAAAGAAACAGAAAAATAAAAAAAGGTCATTTTTTCCAAAATGATGTTTGCTGATTTTCTTTTTAATTAAAAGAATTTTCTTTTCATAAATCGCTTTTAGTTTAAAAATTCATGAGCTATTACGTGAAATGGAAAATAGAGTTTCTTTATTTCTGCGTGCTTAAAATATATAATTTCATGTTTTATTGCTGACTTGCAAAGATATCTTGCGGCACTTTCATGGATCAGACAAGCAATATCCTTTAGGAAGCTCTAACATTAAAGACACAGCCAAAGATAGTTTAACTACGACGAACCCGAATAATCGATTGAAGAACATTCTTTGTTCTTTTTCTTAAACAAAAGGTGAATGCGAGTTAGGGTACATAATTCTGTTTTTAAAACAATCTCAAATCATTTGAATAGAAATTTAGATTGCAAAAGCTGACGTCGTCGACTTCTAGAGAGTCTTTTTAGACATCAAATAAAATCAGTCAATCGCTGTATGATTTAGTCAAAATATAATGTCATCCCAAATTTAATCGATGCGGAAATATAAGCAACTTAAGTAGTATATTGGTTTTCACCAAGACAAACACTTATCAAACAAATTTATCAAATTCTTTCGTAAATATGGGGAAAATTAGCTTTTTGCTTTCAAGTTACGTTGGTATTTTATATAAATGTTCTTTTTTTGGCTTCAAAATTTGCCAAAAATAAGGTTTGAAACCCAGGCAAGTAAGACGGTTACTGTTAAAATGGTTATAAGGAGTCTGAAAGAAAGTCATGAATATAAGGATAATAACGACAAGTAACAATTGACCATTGACCTGTAGAGGTTAAGAATGAAGTGTCAGGGAAACAATAGAGCGGGTTTATGTTCTCCCAAGTGGCTGTTCTTGGAAAAAAATATGTCCGAGGGAAAATTTCCTTCGACTCCATGGGAAATGACAATACATGACCTATCACTAACAGTTTAAACTGGTAGAAATAAAAAAAATAGTTTTGCAACAGCTTATTTCTTTCTGTTTTTACTAAATGTTCAAATAATACAAGGCTCACTCAAAGTAGAAGGTTTTTGAATAAAGCTGTTTTATGAAGGTAAATGGAAGATATAAATGGAAGTAGTAAATGCAAAATGACGATATGTTCGATAGATATCAGTTGACTCTAAACTTGAAGTGGTTATGTTTGTAGTGATCAGGAGAGCATCCACACGGGAGTCAGTTCCACAAAGTAGCTCTTTCTGGAAAGAAGCATTGTGAAAATAGCTTCATTTCAATAGAATACGAAGCGAAATGTACTAGGGTGTGTCCTAGCTGTAAGTTTCTGAACTCGAGAACTAAAGACTATAGATCGACTCAACATTTGCTATGAAAACAGCGATAAGTTTGCAAAGTTTTTTTCATTGGAAGAGGGTTGAAAAATAATTCAATGCCCATAAGGCCGTGTAAATTCTTTTGATCTCTGTCAAGGCTGGAAATTGTTGATTAATGAGGTGCAGACAAGGCATAGCAGGAATATTCTATTTTTGATCTGATCTGGCTTTCGTAAAGCTAGACTATAGTGAAGTAACAAATTTTCCTTGAGCAGGACAGAGAACCGGACATATTTCCAGCATTCTTAGCAGTAGATCGTATATAACAGTTACACTAACGATCTGGCGTATGTACGAAAGAGGATTTCTAGCAGACTATAGATAAGTATTAAATAATCAGTTTCTAATCTGATTTGGATTTGTTCAAACGTTGTCTGTGAAACTGAAATGCCAGCATGCTTACTTTTTATGTATACGTATTTAGTATTTACGATTTCATTTTAGATGTGATCATTCAAGTAGATAAATGTATTAAAGTACTTGCTTCATAAAATTTATTCTTTATAACACGGGTTTAATAGCAAATATTTAATAAATACTAGTTTAGAAACGTTTATTTATCAATTATAACTGACAGAATAGTATACTTGTGTAGTATGTGTTTTACCTCAGATCGTGCCGGAATAGACTTTGCACCCAGTTTTATTTAGGTGAGAGTTTGACCTGAGATGATCTCCCAGCTGCCGAATGCACATTCACTTGACCGGACCAGTTGTACGTTGGATGCAAGCTTGGGAAAGAGCTACATGATAAAAATAGGTATATAAATAGCCACTCCAACTGTAAGAATGTCGAGGTCTCGCAAACATTGTAGACGAGAATTTAAGGTCCACGATGCTATACAAACAAGCTGATAGTGGAATAAAATGTAATGTCATAGATGAGAAATTAAGTCCGTTGTTATCATTAGTCATTGCGACAATATCATTACAATGTTTGAAATAATTATTATAGTGAAAGTAGGCATTGTTTCCCAATGTAATGTTCTATATTCATTAACTCTTTTGCAGATGGAAGCCACCCCTCTCCGACCACAAGTGAGTTTTCTTTTGTTTTTTTGTTTGTCTTTTTTTACTATCGAATATATTAATATCAACGAGTTGTAGAGTGCTAAACGCTAATGTGTGTAACATGGCGGCTTCTATGTAGCTGCGACATTCTTAGAATTTAATTATTTATTTAGAGGCTTTCATTAGTAGATGAGCGAATTTTATTCCATTTTATTTCCATGTACATAAGCACAACCAGATAAGTATGATTTAGAATATTATTCCAATATAGACTGGGAATAATCCTTCTGGAATATATATTGTATAAAGGGGGTTGTCATATGTAGAGAGTACATGTGTTGAGTTGAAACTAACTTTAAACACCGATATCCATACAATAAGTCGAGTATCTAGATAGGTGACCGCTTGAGAATATCAGGTACAGTAAGATTGTGTGTGCAGGAGGTGTGATAGATAATGGCTCGGAATTGTTAATCGGTGAGCCTAGTTCCAAATCCAGTTTGGTTCGTTATATTCACTTATGCGCCAATACCCTTAGAAAAGGTATGAATCCATCACTACTCCCCCAAACTTTGGGTTCATTAGTAAAACTTGCATTATTATCTCCAAGCAAAAATTCTTACAATCTACAAATATTTTATCGCTTTAAATAAACTGCAAAGGGAGGATAATCCATAGAAAACGAATCTATCAATCACTCAATCAAATACTGATTATCTACACAGGCATGTTTTTAGAGTTATTGACATTCTCTGGAATATAAATATATAGAAACTAAAGTGGCCAAAAATGAAGGATCCGTTTATATATTGATTGTAATATAGAATTGATCTCCATTTTATAACCGTATTGTAACATTTTGTCTGTTTATCAAATTCAAATTAGGTATGTATCCTCCCAGCTATGGGTTAATTAGTAAGACCTGTATCACTAAATCGTTATTATCTACAAATAAAAAAATCTTACAATCTACTAATAGTTTTTGGCATTAAATAACCAGCAAAGTGTTGATAATCCGTAAAAACAAATTAGTGAACCAAACTTTCTATCTTTAAAAGAGGTAATATTTGGGAATAAAATCAGTCTAGTCTAGTAGACGATTGAATGAAAATCTTTCTTCTGGAAGTTACAAATATTTCTCTCTGAATTTCTAGAATGAGCATTTATCATTATTTACAGATGTTGTTATTATCACAGCGTTTCAGCAATTATACCTTCCGGCTTTCTTTAGGTTTCTATCGATCCGAGTAACCGTCAGAATTTCGAAACCGGACAATTCATAAAGTTTGCTGTGATGAAAGATATTTTATTCAATATACGTTGAATTCGAAACCGTGGATAAAGAAACGTGAAAGCACTCCATTATCCTTCTCTGGAAGACATGCCAATTTATAGATAATAAAAAAAGAAAGAATATTTCAAGAACCCTGATTTGTTTCGTCTTGAAGTAATAAGGCATTAATTAAAAGAAAATGCAGATTTATGCCTGAATTTCTCGGTTAAGAAATTTCCTCATCTTTTGATGTTACGATTACAATGTTTCGTCTTTTTTGATCTTCGTTCTGCAATAGGATTATAAATATATACCGTAATTTTCCACTAATATCAGAGTAAAATATTTCAGTATTTATTATTGTATTGTATGCTTATTTGATTTGATGTTTTCGAACATCAGACAATTTGATTGCTATTAACAATTACGTTTCTCGTTAGAATCCATGTTGTCGTTGTGAATATGTCTTTGTCTTGACCTTATATATATAACTGACAGTATTTTATTGCCTCCTTTTCAGCTTGATGATTTTGCGACTGTAATATTGACAGTTCTACGTATCCACATGAACATTTTAATTGCGGGCAGCCGTAAAATATATGTAATATATATATATATATATATATATATATATATATATATATATATATATATATATATATATATATATTGCATGAAAAGAAAGTATTTATGCTAACTAATAATCGATTATCATTTTGGCCAAATGATAATCACAAAAATAGACGTTTTCATACGGGAAAAATTCTGCCTTCAATGACCGTTTATTGTTGCCCTAAGCTGAAATTTATAAAGGTGTTTTCTCAGAATATTTTTTTCTGAAAATTATACACCTCAAGTCCAGTAACTGCTATTGTTCTTTCCAGCATTAATGGTTGCTTCCTTCCATGACTTTTTGCCAAAAGAATCGCATGCATCTTTATTTTCTGGTATATTTCGAGAAGAAATGTTACTCTTGTTTCCTTGGATAAAGCAATTTGATTCCAATTTGCTTAATTCAAAAGCGAAATATTCGCTGGCAATATTATAACGTTGATTTAATTTTTTTTAATGCCAAATGCTAATAAATGACAAAAAATTCCTTGCTTCATGAACTTTCGCAAAGATCGATTTCGATTTGATCTTTCTTGCCAGTGCAAAAGATTTCCGAAAAAAAAAAAAACTGAAAAGGCTTTGTAAATGTCGCAGGGATAGGAAAATGCCAGTAGAAATTTTCTGCTTGACTGGGGCAATTAGATTTCTCATTGATAGGTCTCTAACTGATAGATGTCATTTGACAAGAAACCGCCAAAGAAAAAAATAGTCTTTTATAAAAGATTGATGAGCATATTATTTATGCTCGCCGATCATTTGTCGTTCTTCGTCTAAATCATTCTTTGATCACAGCAAGGATATTCAACAGATTTAATGAGATAAAATCTCTTGAACTAAAAGTTTTGTTTGTTTAATACTAGTTTACCACTGCGATAAAAATGACTGTATATTTTGTCAAGTACTGACTATTATTAGGCTTTCACATATCACTCTTTCAGCACATACATTGTACTGAACTGTTATGCAATACCAGTCTTCCCATATGGCAGTGAATGGTGGAAAATCCCCTCACAGATGAAGAAAAGACTTTAAGCAACAGAAATATAGTTCTACAGAAGGATGCTGAGAATACTATGGACCGAAAATGTGAGCAGCGACGAAATTTTATAGAAAATGCAAACAAAAAGGATAGTTAACTTCAGAAAGAGACAGTTGACATTTCTAAAGCACATAATGAGGAAAGACAGCATGGAAATTTTGATACCCATAGGCAAGGGGGACAGAGGAAAATAGCGAATAACCTACCTAGTAAACTTTACTAAATGAATGACAGAGAAACTTTTAGGATATATAACAAAAATACAAAATTTATTAAGAGCTAGGATATTGTGGAGTGTCATTATCACGAATGACCTGAAGGAACACGGAACATAGACGAAGAAGACTTCAGACAGTCGATTAATATACTTACTAACCTGAATATTAAACTGATTTCCCAACCTAATGTAAATTAGAACTTCATACTGATATCTGTTTGCACATGCCGTAAAAAATGACAGCATATGTTGTAGCAGCCTTATTTTAACACATAAACGTTTAAATATATTTTGCCAATTACTCTATTCATCTTCCTACTGTTCTTTTATTAGCTGTGTCACTTCAGGACGTTGGTAATCATATCAAGCCACAGCTTCCTATCCTTCGTAGCTCTAAGAAATGTTTTTATACTTACTATTTCGCTCATTCCCTATTTTGTCATCCATTTTCACAAATCTTAAATTTAGAACCTTATATTTATAATAGTTTATCCATGTGTTAAAAAATGACGGTATATTTTGTTAAATCTTTTCAGTAAATATATTCGTACATGTGAGTCTCTAAATATATTTTCTGCTAAATCTAATAATAATTCAAATGGGGATCAGTATATTATTTAATAATATGCACAGAACCTCAACACTTTATGCCCAGTAAAATTTTAAATTTATAATAGTTTATCTATGCGTTGAAAATGATGGCATATTTTGCTGAGTCTTTACTGTTATTATATTTAGACAAGTGAGATTTTAAATATACTTGTGTCTGTTATGATGTCGATAACTGTGATGCTATCTCATATCTCCGATCAAAATGTTATACTGAAAATAGCTTGTCGAAAAATAGATTTTAAGGCAGGACTACAAACTCGTTATCGGCAGTGAGGAAAAAATTCACTTTATCTATCAATTTATTCAAAGTTATTATATTTTCTATGATATGAGAAGTAACGGAGTTAGCGTATATGTTAGATTCTCGTAGTTCCTCTAGTAAGTAAAAAAATAATCTTTCGAGAGGCAAGAATTAAGAAGGCTTTATCAGAAACAAGTTAAGACACTGAATTTTGCAAGTTATTTTCCTAAGTTATTAATAATAAGTTAATATCTTAGTGATTCACTCCTACTTGTGTCAGACTACGCTAAACATTATAATTAACTACCACGGATATTGTAGAGAGAATCGAAGAACTGTGCTTTGCAACTTTGCCGAGTAAATCCTTTCTTCTGATTTCTAATCTCATGGGATTAGTCATTCATACATCTCTGTGCATGATTAACTAGCTTAGTAAATATTTTATATGCATGGTATGGATTGATTCTTACCAAATTACACTCGATTCCTATTAGTATTGATGCTCTCAGACGGCTCTACTAATAGATCCTTGCGCCACATTTTACAAACTTTAATCTATATCTACTAGTGGCATCCCTTGTTATTCGGACAAAGAAATTTTCAGCAATCTCTTTCTCTCTTTCGCTTACACACACACACACACACACACATATATATATATATATATATATATATACATACACACACATATAAGTGTATATACAGATAGATAGATAGATATATAGATAGATAGATAGATAGATAGATGGGAAAATATGACAAAGTGGAAAACGTTTACGCCTGAAGCATTTCGTCTTTAGTAATTCATTGGACGAAAGTGAAGAATTACTTAATTTTGCTTAGCAGCATTTCAACCTTTATGGGGTATAGCCAACATCTAAATATCTTGTACGCAATTTTATCTTAATTTTATATTTTGAGACATAATAATGGTTTTAGTGCTACAAGTCTTACTAATTAACCCATAACTGGGGAAGAAGAGAGTGTTTTACAATTCCGATGCATTATCCATTACACTACCCGCGATTTCAAGCTTACAGCACATGGTATTCCCAAC
Organism: Acanthosepion lycidas; assembly: GCA_963932145.1. Lineage (NCBI taxonomy): Eukaryota > Metazoa > Mollusca > Cephalopoda > Sepiida > Sepiidae > Acanthosepion > Acanthosepion lycidas. The sequence goes on along the minus strand of OZ010573.1, from coordinate 39,758,500 downwards.
GCGATACGGCCGTTAATCTAAAGGGATGAAGTCCTAAAGGACGAAACGTATCACACAAATCTTTTTCCACTTTGTCATAATGAAAATTGTAACAATTTATATATCGTTTTCACACACACACACACACACACACACACACACACATATATATATATATATATATATATATATATATATATATATATATATATATATATTGTACATTGAATGTAAACGGCAATAAAAAGATTTTTATTTACTTTTTCTAAATTACAGTATTTAATGAGAAATTGATTTCTACTTATAAATCTGTATAACATTTATCAATCTTTCCTTGTCTGTGACCGTCAACGAAACGCACACAGACACACATACATACATTTTGGCTAAAGAATGACATCAGTTATCAAACACATACCCTCCTCCATTGGATTTGGGATTAGTACTAACTCTTGTAACAAAGTTTTTTTTTACAATTCTGCCCTTAAAAATAGTGGATACAAAGATACCACTATTCAATATAGAAACCCGGTGCATTACAACCATAATAAGAAAAAAAGATCGAGAAAGATCATTTGGTTTACTCCCTCTTTCAATATAATGGTTAAAACTAAATTAGGGCGTAGATTTCTACACCTTATCAAGAAACATTTCCCCAACCCAGAAACTAACCCACTTAGTAAAATATTTAATCCTAACACCCTGAAATTAAGCTATAGTTGTGCGAATAACCTAGAGAAAATAATCAAAAAACATAACAAAAGCGTCTTTAACAAGTATAGAGACTCAAAAACTTGATTACTCGGCAGGTTGCAAGCAGCACTACTAAGTATAATGACACGAATAACAATTTGTGCAATTGTAGGTATCCAAATAATTGCCCACTACAAAATAATTGTTTGACGTTTTCTGTAGTTTATCTTAGTACTATCTATACACTAGAAAACCCAAATATAAAAAAATCTACATTGGTAGTACTATGAATCCATTCAAGGAAGGTTGGCGGGGGCATATGCAATCTTTTAATAACAGTAATTATAAGCACATGACTTCATTATCCAAGTATTTTTGGAGTCTAAAAGAAAAGAATAAAACACCTATTGTTAAATGGAAATTAATCAGGAAAGCCCGGACATGTAACTCCCTATATGCCCCATGTTATCTTTGTCTTAACGAAAAATTTTAAATAATTAGATTTAAAAATAAGACCTATCTCTTAAATCAAAAATATGAACTAACAGCTAACTGTAAACACCGTTATAAATTTAACTTATTTTTAGTGGTTGTAATACTTTCAACGATAATGTGTTATTGTAAATTTATTAGGTTATTATTTTTATTATCTGATGGTCCTCCTGTTGATATGGGTGGATGTTGGTATACGTATACTGAGTTGTTCATGTCTGTATGTGTGTGTATGTATGTTTTTGTACTGCTGGATGCGTATATATATATATATATATATATATATATATATATATATATATATATATATATATATATATAGGGTTGTTTTATATATATATATATATATATATTAATAGTAAGTAGGTAAAAAGAGGAGAAAAGGAGAGGAGGTTAATATATATATATATATATATATATATATATGTCCAGATTTATTGTCTGTATATATTTCTATTTACGTGTACTTCTGTATGTATGGATATGTTTATGTATGTATGTAGGGATACATGTATATATGTGTATGTATGTATGTGTATATGTTTATGTATGTATATGTATGCATGTGTATGTCTGTATATAGTTGAGTATGTATGTGTTTATGTGTATGGGTATATATATATATATATATATATATATATATATATATACTTGTAATTATAGGCATGTATATGTTTGTATATGTATATATATGTGTGTGTATGTGTTTGTGTGTGCGTGGACACCTATCACATGTAAACTTTGGTTTGTATCTACAGGTGCGTCTGTACGGGTATGTGTGTATATATGTATATGTATATATTGTTTTATTTGTATGTGTATATATATATATATATATATATATATATATATATATATATATATATACATATATATTTATGTATACACGCACACACACACACACACACGCATATATATATATATATATATATATATATATATATATATATGCTTTGATGTGTGCGTACTTAAATTCGTGTATATGTGGATGTGTTGATATGGGTATTTATGCATGATTATATATTTGTATATGTGACTGTATGTTCGTATTTCTTCGTGTATGTATATGTATGTATATCTTAGTGTCTGGAAATGTATCATCTATACTAACTAAAAATTACTATTCTTTGATAAGGGTTTGTTAAATGCTTATAAATTTAATCAAAAATTGTGTCTTGTTACATTTTAAAATTATTACTGTAATTTATCGTCAATAAGATAATATTGTTAGAATATGTGTAGGTTTATGTATATACCTATTTATATGTGTGTATTTATGTATATATATGTTTGTATATATATATATATATATATATATATATATATATATATATATATTATGTTGGTGCAAAAATAATGACGTAATAATGTCGTTATTTTGCACAAACCTAATATATATATATATGTATATGTATGTGTGTATATATGTATATATATGTGAATGTTTAAGTTTCCGTTTTTTTTTGTTTTTTATATATATGCGTGTATTTGTATATGGGTTTGTATATATGTATGTTTAAGATTATATATCTATATATATACATACATATATTTATGTATATATATATATATATATATATATATATATGTATGTGTGTATATTTATGTATGTGTATGTATGTATATATAATTATATTTGGTTTGTTTACTTTTTTAAGTTGCTGTTTAGGTTGATATATTTATGCTTGCTTCTGTATGTTTATATGCATATGCGTATGTGTATGTATGTTTATGGGTAGATATATATGTGTATGTGTGTATGCTTTTATATGTATATATGTGTGTATATGTTTGTCTATAGGTTGGCTTTTCTGTACTTCTGTCTGTAGTGATGAATATGTACACTGTACACATATATTTGTAGGTTGTTCTCATTTTCTTTCACCTAATGTACAATAAGGCATATATGTGTGTTTGGAATTTTCGTTTTTTATATATTAGATGTTGTTATTTTTATACGTATATATCTATTTTAATGTATTTTCTTTACTTGTTGTTTGTTTCTCTGTTCTATTAGACCATTTTTATCTATGTATATTTGCCCGTATAAGTTATATTTTAATATGTGGTTAGAATTCGTTTAATAACACCTTCAATCTTGAATATTTCTTGAGTGTTATATCAGAATGTCTATGTCAATGTATGTGGGTATATGTATCTGTCTTTCGGTGTCTGTGTGTAGGGAAATGCATGCACGTTTCATTGTGTATATATGTGGTTTTATTTTTATTTATTTTTTTTGTAAAATGTCGTGCAAATATTTCCTGTCTCGTCACTTTTTTTGTGTGTATATATCTAAATATGTCTGTGTTTGTATTGTCTTTCACAAGTTGTCATAATCCCATGTCTACACCTGTATCCATGTCATTAAGTTAAGGGCAGTGGATGTTTATTCCAACGTAATTTCAATAGAAACAATAACATGTATCTTTCTTTTTTCCTCAATAATTTTAAAATTTTAAACTTAATATAGATTAAATTTACATTTTTGAAATGGGTAATTATTTAATTTTAATTTCAAATTTTATCGTACAATTTAATACTTATTAGTTAGAATAAATTCTATGTTAATATAAAGCCAGCTTTAAAGCATTTAATAGTTATTGTAAACTGACTTCGTTGCCAAGTTTTTTGAATTCTCGTATATATATATATATATATATATATATATATATATATAATCCATACACACACACACACATATATATATATATATATATATATATACATATATATATATATATATATATATATATATATATATATATATATATATATATATATATAAGCCAAGAGTGTGGATCGAAATTCTCATTGTAGTTTTTCTCATGTCACCAAGAATACAGGTTTACTTGATCAAATAACCAGGATGTAAACTAAGACTTTGTGGCACGCAAGATTATCCAATAAAGAGAAAAAAAAAACTATTTAAATGTTTTTTTCTTATTTAGTTCTATGTTTATCTACATCTGTACAAATACAATATTGGCAAAAACAAGTACAAAAGAATAACATGATACAGAATATTAGAAATCAGATGGTAATGTTGTATGATTTTGCCAAATCATTGACGTGACGTGTACATATACCTGCCAAAATATTATAACACATACTAGCCAACAATGCCAACAATGTCAACCATGCCATTGAATATAATCGATAAGTTCGGACGTTTCTGCATGGAAATAAAGACCCAAACAAGCGACAATAGCCCCCCCCCTGCTTCTTGGCGTCCTGCCAAGCGTTATTATTTCTTCTATAGATATTCTATAACAGGATCTTGAAGGCGGATTTGCACGTGGACATTTTTTCCCCTGAAACTCTATCCTTATTTGATCTGATTGCTTTAAAAATCGAAATAGATTAACTGATATATTTGGATCACTGTCTAAATCTTTTATATATTGGGTTCAAAGTTTTTTAAATGTCCAATAGGGAATAAGAATAACAGTTTGAATCTCATCGAGAGCTTATCCTTTGGTTCGGATTCGTGTTCACTACGTTCTGTACAAGGTTGCCATAATGAAACTTCAAAATATACAATGACAGCAAATATTGGTCGAAAACTAATAATACTAATAATAATAATAATAATAATAATAATAATAATAGATGACAATGCTTCATGGAATAACAACTAAAAATAAAAACTGTCGCTATTGATATTACCAATGAAAAGACGAAAAAGTGTCGCTCAATAGTTCATTATCTATTCCCTGGATTATTTCTTGGAAGGAAGGCCAGGGGCATTTAATTGTTCAACGTTTGTCATTGTTTCTGGGAGAATTCTTTCCTAATAGTCATCATTAGGACTATTTGCAGCACATTGAATAAAATCACTTAATTTATCCGGAATATACGTCAGTTTAAGCTGCTTACACTGTATAATGTAAAATAGTTTCTCAGCTTGTAAATGTATTTTATTAAAACAGTGTAAGACGAACATGAAAGTGAAATTATCCAATATGGCCAACTGGTTATCCTTTTTTTTTTCTGAGTGTATTGTCATCCCACTTTTCATTACCATCCCAAATATCTTCAAACGCCTAATCCAAGTTTTTATAACACTCTTTTGGAGCTGAAACAGTTCTGAATCAATAGCAGCCTCTCATGTCGCCCAATGATGAATTCTGATATTAAAATCTCTAAAGACTTTTTCCGCTTTGTACTCGAAGTTGTGAATTTACTAACGCAACGTAAATGCGTAAACTATTTTGAATCCATTATCAGTACATCTACCAAAAACTAAATTATTATTAGATGCTTTACAATGAATGAACTCACCGTATGTGAACACTTTCCTCACCAAATCATTTACTTATATCATAAAATCCTAAAAACCGTTCATTTATTTTGTAATCAGTTATATATCTGGCAATAACAGAGAGTGCATTGTACATTTGGTAATTTCATCTGTTTGCACTAGAATAAATGTTACACTTTCAGCTTCAGATCGAATTACATCGGTTATTATGATATTAATTGCAGATACAATATCATTTTGTATTTGAAACCCCTAAAACTGCTTAGACCCTTCTTAAACAGAAAATCTTCGTGTAAAAAATGCTATTTCAGCAAAGCAACCCGATAACTCACGATAATTATCATTGTTTAGGCTATCTTTGTCTTCATGTCCGTTCAGTCACAGGTCTTGCTTGAATAGATAACACAGCGATTACTAATCACTTAAATATTGCCCATTTCCTAGTTAATTTGTTCTGATGTTCCTTTTCACACTATACAGATTTATTAAGAGCAGTTACTATGTAATATAAACCGAATTCCTTCAAACATTTGGAATTATTTAAATTAAGTGCAAAATGATTGTATTTACTCAAAATATTTTTCTAATTAATCTAAACGAGATCGGCCCATGATCAGTGTAATTGAGGTTGGTAAAAAGCATGCCACACATTTTTTTTTGTTATTATGTACATACATATATTCAAATCTTTTCCCAATTAAGGAAAACTAAAATTACTTGAACGCTTCCAACAGCAGCAACAGGAAAAGTGCTTAGCACATATAATCAGAACAGAAATTAATGATATAACGAACAATGTTCCCTTTCCGAAGTACTTTAAACAAAAGATTAAGAAGGAAATTTTCATCAATACTGGAAAGAGTGATATCCGTGAACTTGAAAAATCTACTTTCCTGGAAAAAATACATGACAAAATGATTTTATAAATGATAGTAACATTACCTGTTCGGTCAATGAATACTGAATGTTACGTGTATGAAAACGTCTAATTGTAAAATTATTATTATCAATGACTCTGTTCATACCAACTGTTTTGTAACGAACTCGTGTCTAATGTACATCTTTGTAGAAGTAATCCTGATTTGATGATTTTACACTTTTCATCAATGTTACTTTACCTAAATTAATTTCATTTTGAACAAACCCTATATGCGTATATTGATGTTTATTTCATCCAGTCTGGGTATCTTTTTTGACAACAAAATGACGTGCATAAAACTACACAAATATTAAATTAGTGAAAAATGTTGAAAAACGTTGCATAGATAGCTTATTGCTTAAATAAATGTGACGGAGATCTCTTTGGAATAATATAAGATATTACATACTAGTCAGCACAAAGAAGAATCACATCCCACGCTATATCTACAAAAAGCAAGATAAATACACAACGGTAATTATTATATAGTGTTCATACTTTAATTTATTTATTATATAGTTCAGATAATCTTTAAAAGGAAATAAATTAAAGAATTCAATGAAGTAAATGGTATTGATATCATAACTGTCGTTATTCGTTATACATTAAACGAAGTTTGTTTGTTGTTAGTTATGTTTTTACATTAAAAGGAATAATGTTAAAAATATTACTCACATTATTAACACAAAGACAATCACTGATTGACAAAGTAAAAAAATGAAAACTGAAAACAATTGTTTGCATTTACAACTGCTTATTAAAGGCTGTTTCCTGTCTACAATTGCTAGAAAACCCAGTCTGCCTTGTTATTTAATTCACAGCTGGAGAGTGAAAATGGATTCATTTTTCCTAAGTGCAGGAGTGTGAAATTTAGACAATAATCTCGTCTGAAACTTTGAGTCCATTGATTTAATTTACCACACTCATAAACATTACACCACCCTAGATATTTACTAAGATTAGGTAAATCAGATACAATGTTCTTAGTATTTTCCTAGTGGAGGCTAGAGGCACAGCCTCAACACAATAAATGTTGCTGCTTTGACTACTGTACCAAGATGAATTTGCCATCTCCATGCCCAACAGATTTTGTATTCAGAGTTGTCTTTCTAGACTGCTTACTGACAAAGGTAAGAGAAACCATTCTATTTAACGCATAGCTAGGGCAGAAGAGATAGATTCATACCCCTTTCCAAAGGATTTTTATGCGAAAGTGAACTTAAGAAACTGGGTTAGAATTTGAACTAGCACACTGTTTCAAATTTCGGTGCCGATATCCGCTAAACTAAGCAAAAGTCCTAATGGAGATCAAATTCAGTAAATTTCTCTGTCTAGTATCTTTCTTATACCTTCTCCCCGGCGAACTGCCATTAAGCTCAGACAAAGTCATCAGCTTTAGAGCATCCAGTAAGTATAGAAAGGTAAAAAATATTTCAGAAGAGTAGCTTGATGACTAATAGCGAGTAGGCTAGAATGGATATTTTTATGCTATGTTCCTTTCAGACGTACAAGATCATAGCTCTCTACATGTTGCTGTTTTTTTTATTATTTCTGAAATGATTGGGAATGATAGTGGATTAATTTTCCATTGCTTTCTCCACAGATTTGAATTCAGGTTTATCCTTCTAGATCGGCTACCATAGAAATCTGGAGATTAAAGAGATACATACATGTCTTTCCAAACGGCGTTAGCACGAAACGAATGCAACATCTTTGGCTTGAATATGAGCAAGGTCGCCTGATTCGACTTCCGGGCTGATTACAATTACGCTACCAGTACATTCTAGAATGCAATTATATATTTAATAAACTTAGCCTTGTTTGAAACAAGGCCAACTATTTATGGCAATCACAGAACTCACTAGAGTAGAAACTGTCTGCTAGAATAGATCTTGACGTTTATCTCGAAGCGCTTTACGTTTGTGAGATACTGCTGAAAATGGTTCACAGTTATTTAGTCGCTTCCTAAAGGAGAAATGGTTTCCACGTCTCTTGAAGTAATCAGCTGTTTGCTCTCTCTTCGAGAATGGAAGCAAACCTCATCCTCTTCACAATATCAATTCATCTGACTCCTTACCATATTCAGAAAACATTTTGAGGGTACAATCAACAAGAAAGATGTTTATAACCTCAAGAAAAACAACCTCCTGATGGACAAGAAGTATGAATTCAGCTCTGATGTACTAATGGTCATTACACACGGAAGCATTAAGGCAATCGATAGTAAATTCAATACGAGAGCAATCACCTCAGATTTATCGAAGGTTTTTGACAAAGTTCGACAGGAGGTTTCTACACAATTTCTCCAGCTACAAAATCTCTGAAAGAGCTTTCTCAACTATCAAGGCTCGGTTTTAGGCCCTACCCCTTATTTGATTTATATTAACAATGTGCATAAAATATTCTCAGATGTTTCGTCAATCTCTATACAGCTGATACCATCATTTATAGCTGCACCTCCAAAAATCTAGATGACCAGATCTTGGCATTTCTTTCTTTTTTATGCCATGTCCTTTCAGGACGTAGGCGATCAATACTCTCAACCCCCTACTATCCCTTGCAGCTCTCAATAAGTTTCGTCCCTGTCACCTCCCACAGACCACATTCTGCCATCCACTTACTTAAGCCATGCGTTGTTTTCCCTTGTCCATCTTTCACTATATTCGACTTGTGAGTATCAGATTCTCCAGGCCCTCCTTTTTCATTACGTGTCCCAGAAACTTCAGCTGCCTCATCCTGATGTTGAGTATAAGCCTTCTCCTTGTTTTCATCCTCTCTAAGACCTCATCGTTGCTCACACGCTCGGTCTACCATATCCTCAGAAAACTTTTGTAAATCATCATCTCCATCACCTCGGAGTTTCTTCTTCCTCTTTGAGGAGACCGCCCAACATTTGCTGCCTAGTAAAGGAGGACATATATCACGTAACAGCTCAGTATTCTTTTCTTTGTTACCAAAGAAATCCCCCTGACCTCTACGAAAACTAAAAACTAAACGAGATATCCTTAGACATGGAGAGTGGAACGAAAACAGTCCACCTCCGTAGGACAAATAAAGGGTTCGGTTCAGGATTCCCTGTAGGTTACCCAGATCGACATACACCTGATGGATGCTGGAGGGCCCAACAGCCGAAACGTTGTGATAACAGCAAGAAAGACGGGGACAATTGTCCGCTTGTAAATAATGTACATAAATGATAGGAAATTGTGGAGAGATATGATAACTCCACATCCTTTAAATTCAGACAGAAAGATACAACGCATTTCAGCAATACAAAATCATGATCTTTTTCTTTTGTGTGTGCCATATCCTTTCAGGACATATGCGATTATGACTCTCCACTTCACTCTATACCATGCAGCTCTCAGTAAGTTCCTTCCCTTTGGTTCCTCCCCCAGACCACGTTCTGTCATCCGCCTGCGCAAGCTCGTCAAGTTATTTTCCATTGTCTCTCTTGCCTTCTATTCGACACGTGAGTATCAGGTTCTCCAGGCCCTCCTATTCAGCTGCCTCTTTCTGCTGTTAAGTATAAGCCTTCTTCTTATTTTCAACCCTTCATCGTTGCTCACATGATATTCTTAGAATCCTTCTGTAGAACCACATATCCGTTACCACAAGTCTCTCCTTCACTTTTGAGGAATCGTTCAACATTCACTGCCGTAAAGAACAGATGTCACGCAACAGCTCAGTATTCTTTTCTTTGTTAAAAAGCAATGCTCCTGTTTCGCAATACTCTGCTCAGCTTTTGGAAAGTGCCTTTGGCCATCCCACTATGTGTCCTCTGTCAAAACGCTTCTCAAATATTTAAACTTCTACGTCTGCTCGATTCTTGTGTTCCCGACCTGCATCTCGTATTTCGGACTCTTCCTCTTACTGATGACCATGCATTCCGTCTTCTTGCAGCTTAGGCTTAGTCCTTTCTTATCACTCTGTGTCGCTATCTTATGTAATTTAATTTAATCTGTAATTTCTTTTCCGTGTCTGCTATCAGTACTGTGTCATCTGTGTAGCTTATGTTGTTAAGGTTGTGGCCGCCAATGCTAAATCTCGGTAGGGTTTCCAATTCTCTCAGAATTACCTCGCTGTATAGGTTGAACAGGTCAAGTGAGAAGACGCATCCTTCCTTTACGCCCCTTTACATTTTTGTATATTCACTGAACCCGTTCCCTATGCGCATGCATGATGTTTGCTGTCAGTATAGGTTATTCTGATATCTTTCTCGAATATATCAAGATTGCTGAGCAGATCAATAGGAACCCAGCGGCGTTCTTTGTCGAAGGCCTTTGCGTAGTCTATGAAACACAGGTACACGCCCTTCTGCATCTCTTTCTGATAACATTCTGAGCATTAATATCGTGTTCCTTGTTCTGGTGTCTTTAATGAATCCGCACTATTTTTGGACTATTTCTGGTCTGATTCTGCTGCGCGCTCTAATCATCAGAATACGGATGATGAGTTTTGTCACGTGGCTCATGAGGATTACTATTCACTGGAGTTTGTATTCGTTTGCGCCTTGTTTCTTACGCATAGCTATGAAGATAGATCTGCTGAGATTTTCCAGTATATCCCCGCTGTTGTTGATTTCATTTGTTATTTCGGCGATCTTGTCTATGGCAGTCATCTAAGTCTGATAGCATTTCCACTACAATTCTTTCTGGCCCAGCTGCCATGTTTCTGTTCCATTTGGCCAGCTTGGCTTTTACTTCGGTTTTCAGAATTCCAGGTCCGTCGGTAGTTCTGTGTATTACTGGTTGTTTTCTTACGTCGCGGAAGACTTCTCCAATATACTCGCTCCAGCGTTGAAGAATTTATTCCTTCTCTAATATGATTGTTCAATCCTTTGATTTTAGGCAGCCTGTTGTCTCTTTTGTTGGTGGAACCCAATCTTTCTATTTCTACACATTATCCGTTTAGCCATTCTTCTTTATCTTGCCTGCATTTGGTCTTTAATTAATTATGTAATTTTCTGTACTCCGTCCGGTATCTTGGCAGGGTTTTTGGTCTCCTTTCCATCATGTCGAAAATCTCATCAGACAACCAATCTTTTTTCCTTCTTCGTCCTTTGGGATGATATCGTTTGCTGATATCACTAAAGCGTCTCTTAGTGCGTCCTATTTTGAATTTCCATTGTGTGCCTCGTATCTTCGCTTGGCAATAAATTTTCATAATCATCGAGTAAACCCTGAATTTCCTCCAGATGAATAATTGCACTCCAAAAGAGGTTCCTTACTTTGAATGTCTATTAGGACTCGTTCGCTCCAGACCCGAAGTGGAATTAATATATAGGATCCATTGCTAAAGATGCTAGAATAATGATCAGTTCCTTATACTGTTCCAGAAAGTATCTGTTTCCTTCTACTATGCTTTATCTTTACAAGATTTAGATCAAACCAAAAATAGAATATCACCGTCTTTCCTTCTACTATGCTTTATCTTTACAAGATTTAGATCAAACCAAAAATAGAATATCACCGTCATATCTGTGTTGGAGTTGCCCAATCCTCTCTTTTCAGACTTGACAGATTTATTACCCACACGAGAACCCCTTTCCCAAAAACAAAGGGTCTAAACTATTTATCATATTTTCATGGTAAATATTATGACAAGATACGTTCCTTAGTTTCACCAGTTTAGGCATTTACAGCTTTTACGCGCCATGTCATGTACAAAAGATCTTCATCTCCATTGGCAAGAAGGAAATTCCATTTGGAAAATTTTGTCCAAGAGCCGCAGCTTTGTAGAAATGATTCCCGAGAGGATGCTTTCCCTGTCACTACAACCTCAATCACTTCAAGTCTAAGATCAATTGTTATCTATCCTATATAACCTCATAATCTGAAGTTCTTATCTCCTCCTCGTATGTCTATAAAACAAGCTCATTCAAACTTGATGTTCTTGGGCCTTGTGTTAGTAGAATAATACTTTAAAAAGTATTCGGTGGTGAATAACACTTATTTTAGGAGAACAGGTACCTTAAATACTGATAGCTTTCAACAACGTTTACAAATATATTTCACGGAACTAATGTAAAATACCAGAGAATAAAACACAGAAAATTTAAATAGAAGACATCAAATTAAAAATCAAAATTTAAATAGAAGACATGTCCGTTAGACATCAACATATAAAAATATTTTTAAAAGGCAGATAAAAATATAGCTGTCCAACTTGGAAAATAGAATCTAAATGAAAATACAAATGAAATATTTGTTTTGCAACACCATCTCCTGGCTTCCATTATGTATTAATATTAAAAAAAACAAGCATTGCAATTTTTGGGATATAAAATATTCCCTGGCATTGGAGGATGTCATTTTCAATTTAATTTTCTTGATCTTTCTTAACACCATATTTTCAGAAAACAAAAGCTATGAACACACTTAAATAAATAATGAACATGATTAAATCTATTGTTTATAATTATGAAATATATCGTAAAATAAAACAATGGAGGTATTTTTAATGTAACTACATACTGGGTTTGTAAATGTTAAAAGCAAACACAAATATATTTAAACAAGTCTGCAATATGGGTGAGATAAACTTTCTATGAGTTGAGGATACTATTATTTTTCTACAATATCTACATTCGAAGACCTTGATCTCTACAAGATTAAAACTAATTCAATAAATTTAGTAGAAGATTCTTTCAGATGACTTTTAAACATGTTTCTAAAACTTCCTATTCTTTCTAATTACCAGCAAGATCCATATATAGAACCATTCTTTATTTCAGTTTCCAATGAGTGCGGAGAAGGTTGTAACGAACAGTTCTCGGCGTTTCTGGACTTCACCTCTTTACAGTAAATGCCTTTGTACTCAGCTTATACTGAAACAATTCTTATTACTTGAACTATAAGAACTCTCCACTTCTATGGGTCACTCACAATGACTCATCCAATCAATTAATCAATGAAACTCAACTATGGACTACCCACATATATTGGCCCCCATCGAAATAAAAGTGGCAGCAGATGGCATTGCAGCAGCAGTGAGTGTAATCTTCTTTTAACTATCCAACATCTGAGTTGTATAATTTCAATGAAATCCTATAGTAAAAGTATTCGTTGGCTTCTTCCAACTATATTGACATATTTATTCGCCAATTTGCCTAAAGTATAACATGCGAATGGTTCGATGAACTGTTCACAAGGTTGATTGGGTGCCATTTGCTTCCAGTGAATCTATTTACATTTGATTGGTTCTGTAACCAAAAGGTGTGGTTACTTGAACCTGTTTTCTCTATCTTCTAATTCACACTATTTCGACTCGCATTTCCAGACCATCCGATATCACTAAGCTGCCTATTATTTTATGGATTTTAACCATAAACCGAACAGAAATAGCAGAAGATGACGTCACAGTGATAACGAAACAGTTTTCATTTAACTATGCATCAGTTCATCATAACTCGCGTGTAATGATAATTTATTCATATGCCTTATCGCCTAAGAATTTACGCCAATTTATATTTTTATGCGACGTGTCCGTTCAAAAAGTCGATGATTACATCTCTCCACAACTTCCTAATTCTTGATTTTCTGATCTCTTACTATAACTCTTTGTTTACGTTCTTCCATCCATTCATACAAACATGTTTTACTCGTTACACGCAAATACTTCTATTAGTATTAGATTCATTTATGTACCATGTTCATTCAGGATAAGATTTCATAGCCCTCCACAACTTCCTATCTTTTTCTCCTCTAATTATTTATCTTTTACTGCGCATCTTTGTTCACAACCTTCTATCCATTCAGACAAACTCTTTAACTATATTACACGAACTTTTTCTCGAATTCTCTTGCTTTCACTATGTATCATAAGAGATAAGTTATCTGGGTCCTCTTTCTTCATTCCCTTCTTATTTACCATGTCCCTTCAGGACGCGGGAAAGCATAGCACTTCACAGTTTTCCTCTCTGTGTTGAATTAAGTAATGTTCTATCATCCTTTTTTTCTCTTGGTTCTTCCTTCTATTCGCAGAAACCTGATAAACTTGCTGTTTTGTTGTAGTTTTTCTTGCTTTCAATTCTGTCCCGTGAGTGTTTAATTATCGAGGCAATTTGCCTCGCAAAAATTTCGACATTCTTTCTGATTGTATTTTATATGTACTTTTTGCTGTTCATGTTATCCTTAAAATTCCTCGTTTCTCAAATTTTGTCCACGGTTTTCTTAGCAAGTCACTTCATTATCTATAAGAAGACTACCCAACATTCACTACCATAGAGAAGGTTATTTATAATATAGTAGTTCAGCACTCTTTCTTTTGTTTCTGATGACAATTTCTTATATCTTAATAATTTGCTTAATTTCAGAAAATAAAATAAAAACTACTTTGTTGGAGTTAGTGCCAAATGCTGATTGCAGTATTTAATATTGTCTACATGTTCGCGTTTGATATTAATAGACACGTTTGTTTGGTTATTTCGAGGATTCATAATGACGATATATCAGTCCTACATGGATTGTTTACTAGCTTAAAACGAAGGAAAAGATTTATAAGGAATAAAATGTGATAGCTCTTTTGTAATCATAGACTCATCGGCCATGAGATCAAATTAACAATACCTTCATTGACATTCGACATTTCGACCTTTTTGTAATAGCGCCTATTTAGAAATTTTACATCAAGGAACCGCTGGAAATAAAGTGATGGTTGTCTTTAACTTTTTTTTGCCCGATGTATCTTGATGCAGTACTTGGCCGATGCCGTTCTGCTTTCTGTTGTATTTATTTATTTTTTGTTGCTACTGTTTTTAAATTATCACATTTTGATAGCAGTAGTTTTATTAAAAACAGTCATAATTTCCATATTCTTGGACATGGGTTTACTGTAGAATATAAAGAAATTAATGAACTTGCAGTACCTTTTCACTTTAATAAATTAAAAACTTAAAAGTTAAGCATCCCTCCAAATCCAACGTTTCTCGAGGTAGAAATGTAACCAGTGTTTGTAATAATTGTTTCCCCGTCATATATATATATATATATATATATATATATATATATATATAAATATATATATATATATATATATATGTGTGTGTGTGTGTGTGTAAGTAGACATTGAGGCCAACACTCAGTAGCGACTGTCTGTTTCATGCTTAAACGCAAACGTCAAGGTTATGTCGCGCTTTGGCTCGACTACTTATATATGCTGGCCAGTTTGGCATTATGAGTAGGTATATTGTATTGATCTAACGGTTATTTGGTGGTCAGTATCGGTTATGTTTCAAATTATTCTAGGACTATGATGAGCTAAAGTGTCCTCATGTTTGTTAGCGTGTTAATAACATTCTTAGTCTCGCCTCTTTACTAATAAAGAGGATTTATTTTGAGCCAATTCTTTGATATTTGTAGATGTACTTGCCTTCCATTGAGCTGCTTGAAGAATTGCTTCCCGCATCGACGTTGACGAAAATTACATTGATGTTCAACTTGCAGTTTTGAAGATCGATAAGTATTCTTTTTTAACCGCTTGTTTTTCAAACTGATTCTCACTGTGACCATCTGGCAAAATTTTGTCGAACAAATTATATGGCTTCTATTATCAATTTATTCATTTTATTTTACTTTGATTGGTTAAGTTCTAAAAGTACGTCATCTGTTTGGCAATTATACTCAAAAATCAGTTCGTTTTTCGTGCCTTTGCAAATACCATTTTTATTGATCGAATACAACAAAGTGACAGCTGAGAGCTGCTTTTCTATAGACATGATTACGTTTGTATACTTTCAAGAACAGTTTCAGCTGAACTTTTCTCATATCAAACATCACTGACCCAGCATCTCGAAAGAGGTCAGTATATTTTGTCAATCATAAATACAAGCCATGTTAAACAAATTCTAATGATTCAATTTCTGGTCGTACAATCTTTTTTTCTCTCTTCATCCAATCTTAATTTAATCGAACTTTTGATATTCCCATCGCTATCGAATTACACCTATATCGCCAGAATTTGAATTTCGTGATCTACTTTCTTGTGTCACTATGATGTTTTTTTATGATTCTTCGATTTTTATCTATATTATATGTGATAGATTTAAGTGCGTTCAATGCCACTAAGTTCAAATGCAAGACATCTTTTTCAGGCAGGATTGAAACAGAGAAAAATAAACTGGTTGCTGCGTCGTCGGTATCAGGAATTATATACCAGTGAAGAGAAATAAACAGCTGACATAAAAATAAAAAGAAAGAAAATACTGGAATTCTCTACAAGAAACAAATCGGCTACAGAAAATCTCGAAAGATGCTTTACAGAATGATAATTCGGTCAAACATTTTATCTAGTCTGCCTTTTTGTAATATATGAAGGTCGGATTATTGAGTTGTTCTGTCAAATGATTTTCTCAAAAAAGTGATGTCAGTGTGTTAATATTGAGTGGCTTTTTTCTACCGCCTGTCAATTGTTTGTGAAGAGTTGTATACAAAAACGAATACATTATTTATTGATTAACACTAAGAAATCGTCATGTTTCACAACATCTGTTATCAAAAAGAAAAGTATATATATATATATATATATATATATATATATATATATATATCTGTGTGTGCGAGAGAGAGAGAGTTTTGTATTATTTTATATATCAACAAACAATATTTACAAAATATGACAAATTGAAAAAAAGTTTTTCTGACGTGTTTCATCTGTTATGGTTTAATTGGACGTGGCTTTATTGATGTTGCCACGTCTACACATGCGCGCAGAACGAGAGACACTGGTAGTTTCAAAATGTTTGAAATAATATTTTTGAGAGAATATGCATATTTTTAAAAAAATATTTTTTTCAGTCTAGCCAAATTCATCTATATTCTTTTTCTTTTTCTCTCCATCACGTTTGTTCTAGACTATCCCACATTGTGAGAACATAAAATCTTCTAAGAAATGTGATATATTGTATGAGCCTGGACGCAAATTTATCGTGACTGAACTAACGATCAATGCACTTTCCAGGCATTTTCGTCTCTTTTAATCAAAGTAGCATTCTCTATGTTAAAAGTATGGTCAGTTTCGCTACAGTGAACAACCAATGCGTGTTGTATGTTGTTTATTAAAATATCCTTTTGTGTTCATATAGTCTTTTGTTTAAACTTTTTGAGGTTTCTCCAAGTTATTCATTCTGGCAATTCTTGCAATTGATAGAGTAAATTCCTCCTTCCAGTTTTGGCTTATTTCTTTTTTATGGATTAATTCTTTGATGATTTTAAATATAGTTGTGACAGATTTTATGTTCAGTTGGGATAAATTCTTTTGGGTAGTAGTTCTGATAGAGTTAGTGGGTAGAATATTTTTTTTGATTCATTGGGTTTGTCAAGAAGGATAGCTCTTCAATTTTGGAATATTTTGTGAGCCTTTTGTTTCGCATCGAATTTGAAATAGGTCATTGAAGGGTCTTGAAAGTATTTTCAATATATATCTCCTTTTCGTGTAAATACCGTGAGATGCAAATTCTGATTGTTCTAACATAAAATCTGGAATGATCATTGGATTTTATTTTCTCTATTCTTCCTAAATTAGTACTGAACCAATTAAGGATATTTAAATCATAATAAAATGGTAAGTTGAAATCAGTTAAAATCTAATTTCTATTACGGTATAGTTAAAGTTAAAAAGCAAGAGTTCAAGCCAACATGAATCAGGTTTCTAATATAGATGTTGGTGTTGCGTAATAAAATTATTTTTCTGATGACTCCGAATAACTAGAGAAACATGTCAATGAGGAAAATTTTTCAAAATTGCTTTCTATACATACATACATACATGAATATATATATATATATATCTATGTGTGTGTGTGTGTGTAATCTTTGTTTTCATTTCTTTCTTTCTCCGATATTTTTCTTCTCCTAGATCTTCGTGTTTTAAAACCATCTTGTCTTCTGCGAATGTCATGTTAGTTAATATTTGATGTGACAGAAGTGCGTTTTTACTCGCCCATCCACCTGGTGCTCTATCACGTGATTGTTGAATATTTGATGTGTACTGCGCCTGCGCTTTATTTCGTTCCGTTTCGCCTTGTCCAATTTCTGCTTCTGCCAAAAATCTGTCATCCAGGTAGGCGTGGAAGAAAAGTATTGCCAATATGTGACAGCTATTTTCACCAGTGTTCTCATAGCAGATCACAACAAACCGAATAATTCCAGTAACTGAGAGAATGTACCCCCTCAGAGAAAAGAAGATTAAAACAAAGAAAAATATTTGCTGGGGTAACATGAAAATTATATTTTCTCATAGCAGTGTTAGATCGAAAATAGGGAAAGTACAAGGGGCCTTTTCAAATGACTGGAAAACGAGATGCTTTTTACATGATCAGAATGCTATCAAAGCAAGAAACAGATATATAGAAAACTGTTTATTTTTCCTAATTTACAGAGATATTCAATAAAACAATGTACGAAGAACTCCTTAAAATATTCGGAAAACCTGACCTACACGTAAAGAAATTCAAATATTCAATAACTCTATATTGGTACAAAGAATTTACCTGCAAATATGGACTAAGTCAAATGAATACAGAAAAATAGAAAATGCAGCGACATAGGATTAAACAAACTGATAGTTGAAAGAATGAACATTTAATGAGGCATACGAGTTCAAAGAACATTAAAGCTACAAACTTATCTCTCTCCACTCAGTTTGGTCTTAATTATTTTGGTCTGGGATGAATGTGTGCTGGAGAAATTTTTTTCACTTTTCCTAGTTCAGAGTAGGATAATCTCAAGCTCCATTAAAGAGGAAGCATTTTGCCAGCGAGACAGGCACCCCAATGAGCGCTACAAGGAGAGAACTCTATCTAACTCATTATTTTCTCTGTTTACAAAGTCTACTACCTGACGTCCTTCCTCACTGTTGAAGCACAGGTATAAAGTAAAATGATTCTTTTATCTTTTTTTCGTCGTTTGTGATTTTTCTCCAATAGGGTTACTTTTCGCTCAAGCCGCTTTTTCTACATCTAACCACAGCGATCATGTAAAATGCTACATTTAGTATCTAATTATGTGCTGTTTCAGGACGCAGGGCAAAACGAGAAGCGTACAACGAGGATCTGCTTTCTCACTGAAATTATTTAGGAAGACCTCTCAGGATTCATTATTCATAGCAAGATTTACTTTTTAGATAGCACAATGTTGATGGCAGATTCAGAAACAGTAGTGTTATGGGGTCCACCCCTTTTTCATATAAGTGGAATCTACCCAGTGTACCTGGACTGCTGCCGTTAAATACCCAGAGTTGTAGTCGGTAGTCGGATAGTGAGAGGATATACGGGAGTGAGAGAATATACGAACGGAGATAGTGTGAGGTAACATCTTGTAGAAGTCAGTTACAAGCACGTAGACTCTAAGGAAGTCCTACTTCGAAACTGTATATATCTATCTGTATTTGCTACTAACCACGTTCCTGGACTTACTAACAGTATTACTCTTTGTATGATTGTGTAAATACATTTATTTCTTATATTTAATTATTGCGTTTGTCATTACTTGGAGACCGAATTCATCTCGGAATCCACAACAACTTGGTGAACGAGGATTCGAAACTCACGCGGGAAAAGAACAACTTTTCGTACGCCTAACCACAACAACTTGGCGAAGAAGATTCGAACACACGCGGAAAACAAAAAAAATATTTCCTCGTCGTCCTACAAACAAATTGGTGACGAAGATCCGAACCCAAGCGGAAAAGAAAAAATCAACAAACGAAAAATCCTTCCCTCGTCGCTCCAACAACAAATTAGCGACAAACAATTTCGAGGAGTAAAAATATATAAAATTGAGTTATCATGGAAGATTTTAAAAATATGTTGGTAGAACTGATAAAACACCAAAATGAGCAACAATTACAAATGCAAAAATAGCAAAATGATCAACAGTTACAGCTACAAGAAAAATGGCAAAAGCAAATATTACAAACGCAAAAAGAAAAAAGATAGACAAACAGAGCTCCAGGAACTAATATTGAAAGTAACGGGCAACAAGCAATTAGATATGGAAAAAGAAGCAACATTTTCGCAAGACGCAGTGTGGAATACCATAGAGATTTTCAAATATTCTCTAGATGAGGACAAAAATTTTGGAGATTACTTCAGAAGACATGAAAACATCTTTAACATAGACTGTCAAAATTGGACAGAAGCAAAAAAGCTACGTCTATTGCTTAGAAAATTGGGAACTGAAGAATATACAAAGTTCGTGGATTATATCTTGCCAAAAAAGACGAACGAATTAAAATTTGACGAAGCAGTGACATGTCTTAAAGAACTCTTGAGCCCCAAAACATCACTCTTCCACAGGAGGTGGAAATGCCTTAACCTGGTAAAGGGCAATAATGAGGATTATTCCACGTTTGCCGCAATCGTAAATAAACATTGTGACGACTTCAAACTAGCGGAATTAACCCCGGACAATTTTAAGTGTCTCATCTTTGTTCAAGGGCTAGTTTCGACAAAAGATAGTGAAATGGGTAGAAGAATGCTAGCAAAATTACAAAATGAACCGGGTCTAACATTACAGCAATTATCAGAAGATTGCCAGAGATATTTAAGTATAAAGAAAGACGCAAAGGACACTGAAGATTCAGCTGTTTCTCATATACGTAAGTTAAACAAAAGTCTACGTTCTTCACCCTCTCCGGGAAGAAAACTAAAATTTTACGACAATGAAAAAAGATTCTCACCCTCCCCGGAAAGAAAAAGAAAATTTTATGATAAGAGAAAAAGTACAACATACAGGACAAATTATGACGAATATCGAAACCAATATAAGCCCCCTCCATCAGCATGTTATCGATGTGGAGGATGTCATTGGAACAAAGATTGCCACTTCAGATATAAAAACTGTCTTGAATGTGGAAAAAAAGGCGATAACGGCATCCCAATGTAGAAATAAAAAAAGATACTAATAGAATAAAAGCTACAAGGATGCATAATGATGACAACACCAATGTAAGGAAATATGTGGAACTGGGAATTTTAAAGAAAAAGATTAAATTACAACTGGATTCGGGTTCCGACCTCACGATAATCAACTTACAGAAATGGAAAAAAACTCAACAGACCTACCATGTTACACACTCAAAAAATTGCCAAGTCGGTTATAGGCAAACGAATAAAATTGGGGGGAGAAATAATAGTGAATGTTAAATTTCACGGAAAAACAAAAAAACTTAAGATATACGTCATGAAAGATACTCAAAATTTAGTAGGTATCGACTGGATGCAGAAATTCAACGTTTGGGACCTATCAACTCGTTTTGCAAAAAGTTAGAGGTTGAAACATCAGATACTATAAAATTGCAGGAGGAATTACATAATCAATTTCCTGAGGTATTTTCAAGGGTGTTGGGACAATGCAACAAATTTAAGGCCAAAATAGAATTAAAAGAAAACGTCCAATCAATTTTTAGAAAGAAGCGAAATGTACCGTTCGCTACTATAGAAAAAATAGACAAAGAATTGGAGAGACTTGAACAACTGGGATTCTATCAAAAACAGAGTTTAGTGAGTGGGCTGCGCCGGTGGTTTATGTAAAAAAGACGTCAGGAGAAATTCGCGTATGCGCAGATTTTTCGACGGGACTCAACAAGGAAAAAAAAGACCACCATTACCCACTACCGAGCCCAGAGGAGATATTTACAAAACTTAACGGCGGTAAGATATTTTCAAAAATAGATCTTAGTGAGGCTTATCTACAAATTCCAGTACAAGAAGAGAGTACGAAAATCCTTTGCATTAATACGCACAAAGGGCTGTTAAAAGTTGCACCTGCGATTTTTCAGCAAACGATGGACATAATGCCCACGGGCCAGAATTTCGCGACCGCTTATCTGGATGATATTCTAATTAAGAGCGACAATATTGAAGAGCACACGTCACACATAAAAGAAGTTTTTAGAAGACTTCAGGATTTCGGCTTCAAAGTAAAAGGCGAAAAGTTTTCACACAGAAGACATATCGACCAGCTACAGAAAAGACGAATTGAGGAGCCAAGCTCGTCAACCGCAGAAGATGACGATGCTATGGATACAATCTTTGAGGCGTTTGAGATACAAAGACCGCAGGAAAATACAGTCATGAGAAGGTCAAACAGGAAAAGAAAATTCGTCGAACCCCTGATCATCAACCACAAGAGACAAAAATATTAACTCCTCCCAAAAAGGGATCAAATGAGGGGGTGCTATGGGGTCCACCCCTTTTTCATATAAGTGGAATCTATCTAGTGTACCTGGACTGCTGCCGTTAAATACCCAGAGTTGTAGTCGGTAGTCGGATAGTGAGAGGATATACGGGAGTGAGAGAATATACGAACGGAGATAGTGTGAGGTAACCTCTTGTAGAAGTCAGTTACAAGCACGTAGACTCTAAGGAAGTCCTACTTCGAGACTGTATATATCTATCTGTATTTGCTACTAACCACGTTCCTGGACTTACTAACAGTATTACTCTTTGTATGATTGTGTAAATACATTTTATTTCTTATATTTAATTATTGCGTTTGTCATTCCTTGGAGAGCGAATTCATCTCGGAATCCAAAACAAGTAGAAAAAGAAATATCAGAACAAATAGTCAAAGAAAGCAAGAAGAAATGATCATTATTAACTGTAACTGGTTGTCAACAAAAAAGTACACCTCAAGTTGCGAATTATGTATAGGGGTTATCAAAATCAGCCAAATGCGAAAATGTAACATTCTGTGTAGTATTGTAAAAAACGACGGTAAATGTGACACGAAAATCGGAAAAGGCATAGTAAAGGCGAAAGATGTTTTTCGGAAATTAAGCAAGTAACTAAAGTCTATCAAGCTTTAGATAAGAATGGTGAGTCCCGGGCTGTTGCTTTGAACATCTCGAAGGTATTTGACAGGGTTTAGCATACCTGACTTCTTCCCAAGTTAAAAGGCTATAGTATTACTAGATAATTTTTGAACTGATCCAATCTTTGTAATCAAATCGCGCCATGGAAGTTGTTTGAACAACCTCTCTTCTAGATCGTTTTGCCTTAATACAGGTAATCCCCAGGGCTCTATCCTTGAACATACATTGTTCCTGATTTTCACCAATGACCTTGCTAATGGTTCCAGATCTCAATTCGTTATCTATCCTGATGATGTCTTATTAGTAAGTCCGGTCGGTTAGCTATTACCAAATTGGCAGCTGATCTCAAAAGTAACCTAAAATTTGCTGTTAAGTGGAGCAGTTAATGGTTTCTTAATTTTAACGTCTCCAAAACCAAACTGCTTTCTGCTAATCATCCGTTTCTGCCTAGTATCAACATGACTGATGCTAACCGCCAGGAGATTGACTGCGTCTTCACAGGCTAATGTTCTGTTTTGATATGAAGTGGAAAGATTATATTGAATCAATTGATAGCTCTGCTAGTAGGAAAGGTGGTTCACTGTGTAATGCTAGACAATTTTCCTCTCCAGAATTTATCTTACATATTTATAAATCTTCATATATCTATGCTACTGGTACTGGTGCTACATATTTATTCTTAATAAAATCCAGTGAAAAATCTGCAGTGTTATTGGTGCTGACCTGGCATTCTTGCTTCAGTCATTTTCCTACCACAGTAATGTAGCTTCTCTGTGCCTTTTCTATAAATATGTTCATGGTAATTGTTCTGATGAACTTTCTGAATTCAAACGCAGTACGAGGCTGGCAAGAATGTCTCATTATTTAACAACTGGGTTGGCTAGATATAAACCTAAGTTGTTTGTTAATAATTTATTTTCTCACACTTTCCCGCTTGTCGTATTCTCTTACGTTTTCTTTCTTTCAAGCAAAAGTCTAAATGCGATGTCAGTTATTAATTTAATGTCTTCGTTTTTGTCTTGTCCTTTTACACGCTTGTGTCTTAGTGGCTTTATTGCCTTGTTTGGGATGAAATGGTTAAAAAAATGTCATTAGAAACATTAGAAGATTCCAGAATTGCAATGTAAAACCTAAGCTATTTATTGGCAGTGAATGCCAAGCAATTAGTTTAAAGATGAAGAAAGCGTTTGAATCGGCAGAAATGTTGTTGTATGAACAAAGGCTGTGAATACGATGTACAGTTGAAGATTACGCTGCTTATGGCCATATCACGTTGAAACATCTATTCTTGTATAATCACCGAAGTTAAGCAATGTCGAGTTTGATCAGTACCCAGATGGGTGAACGTTTGGAAATACCAAATACAGTAAGCTTAGATGCGCGTGTGATATAATGAATAAAGACTTGGAATTGGAAATCGGATTGCAGAATTCTAATTCCAGTCTAGTTCGCTTGCACGAAAATAACCTTGTGAAAGTTATGAATGCATCCCCCCAGATATGGGTTAATTATTAGGAGTGTATCAGAGCAGGTAGAACTTGTACCAGTATCATTATTATCTCCATAAAATTCTTACAATTTAAAAATATTTTCTGGCCTTAAATAACCCTCAAATGGTTGATAAACCGTAAAAAATAAAATCAATCAATAATCATTTGAGAAGTACTACAAAAACAAACATGAGTTATGAGGGAGAATAAACAAAAAAAGAAAATCGTGGAGAGACATGATTACCCACTTTTGAGGTAATATTTTACATAGGCATAGAGTAAATCAATAGATACAAATTAAACAATAGCAGCAGCATTAACGAAAATAAAGGAAACAAGATCAATAACAGTAGAATCAGAAAAGAGAAAGAATATGAATTCTTCTCATTGTTCTATTATAATAACTCGAGCATGTGATCCTCGTCTTAAAGGATGGGCGGGTTGTGTAATAGATAGCGACTTGAAATGATAAAACGGAGAGCCGATTTACATTCACTTACGCACAAATACTCTTATTCCAGCTATGAGTAGGAAAAATAATTGTTATTCTCAAAAGAATTGCTAATGCAATATTCACTCATAAAAATAAAGACTTATTCTTATAAACGAAAAAAAATGTGTCTTACATATTATTCTTTAAACCAAAATATAAACCACAAAAGGTTGGTAAGTAGTTAAAAACAAACAAATAAATAATCGAATAAAAAACAATACCTAGCAATCTATTTTTGTAGCCCGTTGATATAATCAGTTCAATCATTTCCGGATATTTCTACCTATGTTCTTATGTCAAACCACGCCATAAAATGTTCAGCAAGCTAGGTTTTGTTCATAACTGATACTGTGAGCTCCATCTTCACTGAGTGCTTCATCTTTGTACCTAATTAACCTAACTTCTGACGTTATTTGCACGTACATTTTGGGTTGTAATAAGATCGTCACCTGCCTCCAAGCTTGATGTCTTTTTTCAGAAGCAATGCTATTCCTAGTAATGGTTCACCAGCTACACGAGGTGATTCTTTAGGTTTCTGCATTTGTGGTCTGGTTTCAGACCAATCTAAGCTTTGAAAACACACCAAATAGAGTAGTATTAGTAATTCATTAATCATGCTCGGAAACAAAAAGCAAACACTTAAAATAGAATTAATAATTAATGAAAAAAATAAGGAACTCGCATCTCTGGAGAACGAAGTTAATCCTGGAATTGAGGCATATAATGCTACTAAAATATTTCAGAAGAAGAACTGAAATCCAAGAAATATTTTTGTGATGTCAACGAACACTCGTTGCCACTTTTGTATTGTCAATGAATACGCGTTGTAATGGTCGCTTTAGTAGAGACTTTGTAATAGCAGTACAACTATAGTACGCCGTTGAAAAATACTGGTCAGACGCCTTCGAATAACACTCGAATAGTACTTGCTTGATAATACTCTCTCGAAAAGTAACTACCAAATAGTGATCCGAATAGTAATACGTATAGTGAGATATACACTAACCACACCACGCGACCGGATGCGGCACAATGCCAAGTTTATAGTGGGGTACCAAGCCCGTAGGCTCGGGCAAATTTCCCCGTAGAACCTGTAAAACGGGGTCTGTTAGCTGTCTGCCACTCCAGATGAGACGCTGCACTTCGACAAAGCCCCGTCTGGAGGTCCTCTCTGGTCGAAGGCAGAGAGTTTGACAAGCACACATCCGAGGTAATCCGGAGAGCGATATATTCATTAACCACCCCACGCGGCCGGTTAAGGTACATGGCCAAGTTTATAGTGTGGTATGCGAACCCATAGGCTCGGTCAAAAATACCCAGTAGACCCCGTACAAAACAAGGTCATGTAGCTGTCTACCATCCCAGACGAGACTCTGTCCTGCAGCACAGCCTCGTCTGTTTACGTCTCTGCCCCGAGACAACGAGTTAAGCAAGCACACTTCCGAAGTAATTCAGAGAGTGATGATATTCACTAACCGCCCCACGCGGTCGGATCTGACACAAGGCCAAGTTTATTTTGGAGTATCCGAGCCCGTGGACTCGGGCAAAAATTCCCTGTAGACCCCGTAAAAACGGGTTCGGGTAGCTGTCTACCACCCAAGACGGGGCTCAGCCCTTTGGCATAGTCTCGTCTCTACACAGTTTGACAAGCACACCTCCGAAGTAATTCTGATAGTGATCACATAGACGCCACGCTAATTCTCATATATACATTTCCTTTACTCTCACGTGATCTAATTGTTCAAAATAGGATCCTCTGTGTTCTCTCCAGTGTTGCCAGCAACACTTTATTTCTATATAACAAATATAAACTAAAATATTAATGACTATGTATTGAATCCTACATTTCAGAGATAATGATGCCCGGAGCCATAGCAGAAAAGAAAATTTGGAACACATGCCTCGATGTAAAGTATACGTTAGAAATCTCGTCTCGCATAATAATCACTCTTAAAAAGAGTACAATTCATATTGGGTACTATTAGATTATTGCAGAGTATCAGGTTAATATAAACTTCATAATACGACGGTTAATAAACTATGCTCTGAATGCATCATTAAAATTCATAAGATAAAGATGATAAATTCTAAACACGTCTAAAAGTTTTGTGTATGGGTCAGTTACAAGGAAAAGAAATTAAGAAATTCATAACAAGCTAGGTTATGCTAGGGGCACTTTGGAAGCTAAAAAATTAAAATACTGACGTGAAAATGAGATTAATATACTTAAATAGCCTCGTTTTATGCAGACTCACATATGGATGTCATGAATGAGATCTAACTCAATCAGTAATGTCTAGACTATCATCTATATACAACCGTTATCTCAGATCATTGATTAAAATGGTTCCCAGCTAATAAACCGTTATATATTAAACAACACAAATCTTCTTCAAAACCGATAGACTGATGCTACAAAATCACAAATAAACAGATTTACCAAATAGCATAAATGCATCACTTGAAAAGTGGCAACAATAAAGATGGGCAGCATATGTAAATAAAAGCGAAAATAATATTTCGGACGAAATTACAATCAATACAAGAAAAAGCGATAACAGTTAGGGAAGTTAAGATACATGATTTATTGAAAAAATAACATTTTCAGAAAAAATTGTAAATCTCAACCGACAGTAACACGAACTGTTCGGCCAATAAACGATGAATGTTTCCAGTAAGGAAATGGCCAATTTCCTCATTACTATTAACATCAAATGTAGAATTTTTTAAAAAGCGAATTCACGTAAATTTTCAGAAATACTCACAGTGTTAAGCAATAGCGTAATATTGTACGATTCAGGAAATAGCAAGAAACAAATAAATATCTTACTATACCACCATAAACATTTAACCGCAGTGACTTGTTCATTGATATATAGTTAACGAAATTTAACGATTTTTTAGTATATCTAAGCATCCAACTAACCTATGTTATAGATAAACTGTAAACTTTTCTACAGTCTATCCATGTCCACCGTTAGGTTCCTCTTTCTCGTTTGATTCCTGTTTTGAATATTATTATTATCCTTAATCATAAGGATTTTTAGCTTGATATTCCTAAGGTATGTATCTTTCATATTCTAGGGAGTAGTATATTACTTTTGGTAATTGTCCCGTAAGGGTTTTCATGTGTAGGCATGTTAATGGCCTGTAAATTCTTTTAGGTGCTCTTTATGGATGTCATTTTGTATCAGCATAAATAAACGTACATTTTTTTCGTCATCCATTTGAAGCATGCAATAACATTTTTTATTAAAAGTTTAACTATACTCACCATTATTTAATGGCAGGGAACATTCCAAAAGTCTTTGCAAAAAGATTGAATGAAGTGGAAATCAGAGGAAAGGATAACATCTAAATGATAGGACTTTTTCAAAAATCGTGAATAGAATTATGGAGTATTTAGAAATTCGATTTTCAATCGAATGAGAGCTACCAAGATCTATTGAAGTGAAAACGAAACAAATACCAAAGTAATAATAACAAAGGATTGAAAATGTGCTTGATTATGATAATGAAGAAAATAGCAAGAAATATCACATGACTAAACTGTGAATAGTATTTCTTTCATTTTAATATATTTTATTTATTTTTCATTGCAACTGTTTAGACAGTCATTTTACAGTAATCATTAAATAGACCGGAAATAAAGAATCTGCTCTTGTCGAAACTCGAACTTGGATCTCTTTTGCC
>OZ010573.1:39699662-39724662 GCA_963932145.1 Acanthosepion lycidas | reverse complement strand
ATATACAGGTACATGTGATTGTATTTGATATCCATATGAGATCGCAATCGCCAAAAGTTAGAGTCAAATTGTCGTATGTTCGTTGTGAGTAGGCATTTCGCCACTGAAACCGACCTATGAAAGTGCATTTTTTATATATTTTTTGTAGCTGTGAATAATACGCACTCCTAATTTTGTTTATTATTTTTAGAAAAAATACGTATTATATATGGTGATTTATGCTAATTCAATCTAATATTTTCGGCAGCAACAATTAAATAATCAAGTTTTACATAACGGTCAGATTACATTTGCTCCCGAAGATTGCAACAACTGCATGAAACACCGAGTTGTGCCCTTGCCGTAGGATATTGAGTATATATATATATATATATATATATATATATATATATATATATATATATATATATATAATTATTTATTTAAAAATATGATTCCAACTCGCTACATAAGAGATCTCATGTTTCAAAACAAGAGCCGAAAACTTCAAAATAATATTTGAATTAACTTGAGTTAAAGTAGGCTCTGTTCCATCTTCAAGCGAAATTTTTTTGGAATAACTTATTTCTGAAATTTACGAGTTTTAATAGTATATTCAGAATTGAAATCAAAATTTCCATCGTAACATCAAGGGTGGATTGTTTAGAATAGGCAGGGGTAGGATGTTAATAATTTGTATCAGTATAGAGTTACTTTCATAGATGCCGGGTCAGGGTAAGGTGGGGGTGGCTAAATTAACGACGGAGGAAGTTTTCGCATAGTCTGGCTTGAGCGTCTATGGAGATTTATTTATTTTTTTATTTTATTCTTTTATTATATCTCTTTATGAAAGGGATTTGTGTATATAAAAAAGCCGTAACGTTTGTTTTTTGACGACTTCATAAAGGGTTATCTTTTTTTGTAGGGTATTAAAACTATGTATATGGGCTATGGATTTTAAAATTTATTTTATTGTATGTGTGTTTTTAGCTAGTTATTCAGAGCGTAAGTTTGGTAGTGTCGGCAGAAAACCGTTAATTCATGCCTGTTGTTTAATAGATTTTTATTACTTAGGAGCTTAATAATGTGTAGTTTCTCATGGAGGCACAAAGGGCATGGGTCATTCAAAGTTTTGCAAGTTCTAGTCCTGTACGGCTTTTTTATATACACACATACATATATATATGTATATTTATACATATATATATACATACATACATATATATACATATATATATATATATATATATACATACATACATACATTACATACATACATATATATATACATACATATATATATATATATATATACACATATATACATATATAAATATACACATATATACATATATATATATACATATATATACATATATATACATACATTCACATATATACATACATACACATATATACATACATACATATATATACATACATGCATACATATACATAAACACATATATACATACATTCACATATATACATACATATACATATATACATACATACATATATATCTACATACATGCATACATACATATATATATACATATATATACATACATATA
Source organism: Acanthosepion lycidas (assembly GCA_963932145.1). Classification (NCBI taxonomy): domain Eukaryota; kingdom Metazoa; phylum Mollusca; class Cephalopoda; order Sepiida; family Sepiidae; genus Acanthosepion; species Acanthosepion lycidas. Next base: position 39,723,109 of record OZ010573.1, on the reverse strand, counting down.
TACACCTATATACATACATACACACATATACATACATACATATATATCTACATACATGCATACATACATATATATATACATATATATACATACATATATATACACACCTATATACATACATACACACATATATATATATATATATATATATATACACATACATAGATTATATGTATATACATATATATATATATATATATATATATATATATATATATATATGTATGTATGTATGTATGTATGTAATATGAGAATTAGGATGGGAATCCGGAAAAAAATGGGAAATATATAAAAATATTGGAAAGTGTTTTATTTGACCGTTTTTCTTGCGAAACATTTCAAGGTAATTTCTTTTTTAATTGTTAAGCATATATAAGATTATACCGACCATGAAGATGGCTTTTGTTTACTATTATAATGTGTGTTCACTTCTATCCAGTGCCATAATATGCAACAAGTCTAAAATATTCACCTACAAACGAGTTGAATATCTATGGTCCGGTTCCTTGTACCACGGTGATAGTCCAAGGTAGAACCAATAAAGAAGAACGCGAACACAGGTATGGAATAACACAGATATATTACAAACAGGAAGATATACAGAGAAGTAAAAGTGTTAGTATGAACAATCAGGTTTGGTAGAAAGAACAATGTTGTGTCGACCAGTATCACTATTCCAAGGTCTTGCAGTAATTGTCTGAACGCGACTCTGTTTCGGACTGCCTCTGACTCGACTCTTGACTCGACTTGAACTACTGAATATATTTAGTCCCCCCCCACTGCGGCATCATATGGCACAAGACCGGTTATTTAATGTGGGGTCTCCAAGCCCGTGGGCTCGGCCCAAAAATATGCCCATTGAACCCATATAAACGGGTTCAGGGATGGTTTACCTCCTCGAAAGAGAATCCGCCCTTCGGCGTAGCCTCTTTCGGGTTCCTCCCCGCCCGAAGGCGGAGAGTTCAACCGAAACAGCTTGTCAAGTGGTGAACAACTGACTATATTCAGTCCCCCCCACTGGGGCATCACATGGCACAACGCCGGTTATTTAATGTAGGATCTCCGAGCCCGTGGGTTCGGCACAAAAATCTTCCCATTTAACCCGTATAAACGGGTTCAGAGTAGGTTTACCTCCCCGAAAGAGAGTCCGCCCTTCAGCGTAGCCTCCTTCGGGTTCCTCCCCGCCCGAAGGCAGAGAGTTCAACCGAAACAGCCGGTCAAGAGTTGAACAGCTGACTGACTACTCCTGAGGCGCAGTATTTATTAAGTATGAAATAGTCCATTATTATTATTATGGGTAAGATCCCATAGTACTAACCAAGAAGAAATGAAGCGTACATAAATTAATTAATTCAAATTGTTTCTTTCCTGCCTTGCACCAATTAAATACCGTGTTCAAGATATTTATGAGATATGTCCGAAGACGAGTCAGTTTTTTCAGTGCGTTTCTCTTTGATTTGCCCACATTTATTCCATTGTTTGTTCAAATTTACTAAACAGACAGTAAGGTGGTCTTTGGTGATCAGCTTCCTCGTTGCTTCTTTAACTTTTTCCCTATTGACAACTCCTGTTTTATCGTTGCAAAAAGCTATAAGACTCGGGGCCGCAATTCTAGAGTGTAGGGGATAAAGCCGAAAAGCTGGCTAATTAAATGTTTTGTCAAATCCCTGCATGAGATGTCATGCATTTACTCGCTTGGTTATAGTAACCGATGATCTGACAGTAAACAAGTCACTCAATGGCGTCTCACGAAATTTATTCCAAATAAATCATAGATATTCAAATTGATGGATATGTGCTGAAAAACAATATATATATATATATATATGTCTGCGTGTGTGTGTGTGTGTATGTGTGTGTGTGAAAGAGAGAGCGTGTGTGTGTGTGTGTGAGCGCGTGTGTGTGTGGCGGTATTTGCGTGTAGAAGCGAACAAATAAGTGAATCTTCAAACACGGGTCTACAAATTTCAATAATTTTTTTTTATTATTATTTTCGTATTATTTTTCTTTCAAATTGAAAGAAATGAATTCCAAAGATTCTTTGTGAAAAACTTCACACAATATATTTTGTGTATCTTTTTTTTACATTACAACCAAATGAATTGCGTTAGTATAGCAAATACAGAAAGTTTCTGCATGTGTGCAGATGTATGTGACACAGATTTACATTGTTATATCTGTGTGTATAAAATTACAGCAGTCAGCCGCATGAAATAGGCGGGGAAAGCTTTTGACGCTCGAAAACACTCAGCCTGTATGTTTTTCTTTTATGTATTAGTATCACTAAGCATTTTTGTAATATTATATACTCGAATAAATATGCGAAAAATTTCAGTAATTAATCAACTGTAGACATTTCAGCTTTGATTGTATAACAAACGAACGAACAAACAGCCTCGTCACAGGTTCATTGAAAGACTACTCCCTGTCTGAAGTTAAAATTTTACGTAGTATCAACATGTTTTATTGAAGTTATTGAAGTTAGTTGATCTATTCTAAGAAAAACTGCCGTCTGAAGTTATTAGACAAAACCAAATAATCATATTTTACTTCAATAAAAAGGTAATAAAATCATCGAAAATTCATTAACACCGAAAATAGTAGAACTAACCAACCCATATGAGAAGTCTTTGGATCCTTTACTTTTAATATAGTGATCCTTAACAATAACAATAACAGCCAGTAATCTATTATCCATTGAGTTTGGTATTTTTTTTAAATTCAGCAGGTTCAATTTCCGACATGGTAGTTTTAATTGCTTTCCCATAGATCTGCTTTGCTGTTATATTGTTTGCCAATTTCATATAATTTCATCGTCACAATTGACCATAGATTTTCCATCTGATTCAGATCAAGACTTGATGGTGGCCATTCCATTATCTTCTCTCCTGTAAATCTTTTATGATCAAATAACTCACAGATAAACTTAGATACATACGAAGGAGCACTCTCATGCATAAATTCAAGCTTCACTTTGAAACTGGAGAATGGAACTTGTACCATGCAAAGAAAGTCTTGTTCATAGTTAGCACTGTTCACTTTAACTGCTTCATCGACTTTGTATGGTCCATTAATGGTTTGGTCGACTATCCCAGGCCCATATCTTAACACTACCGCTACTTTGTTGCGTTCTTTTAGCCACAGCCATGTATGAATTGGATAAAATCCATCATTTGGCCCATGCATCAGGTCCATCAAATGTCACTCGAGATTCGTCCATGAAAATCACTTAACTTAATTAGTATTAGTTAATTTTCATGTATTTATGGACATTTTTTTTTAACATTTTAAAATATTTGTTTTAGTATGATGAATTTGCCTAGGAGATTATTTTAGAGATCCCAACTCACAAAGTATTCTACACCTTTTGTCCTCCTTGACTGCCTCAATTCCAGCTTTTTCACTGATCTGGGTGCTGGTCAAAAGTGGCTGTTTCGCTATAACTCGCTTTAGTTTACGTTCATCATGAGGAAGCAAGTTCTTTAAGCCTTTTCCTTTGCTTCGAATTGTCAACAGTCTTCTTTATTGTTCGATGGTCTCTGCAAAGCTTCTTTGATACCGCCAATGTGGCCACTTCCTGACTCAATAACTTTGTGATATTTTTTGCTTTTCATCAGTTTTTATATCCTAACTTTTACCCATGTTTCAACATATATTATAAACAAAAAGAAAAATAGCTTTTATTAAATTTCAGAGACCTTAAGCTAATATTAGCATAGTAACTTCAGTCAGCCCATTTTCGTAAATTCCAAATGTCTCAAAAAGTAACAATTTAATTAATTTTTTTTACTAAGGGTGGAAAGGAAGAGTTTATATTCGACAAATATTTGTTCAGAACTTTTTGAGTTAGTGGGGTTTATTTGATTTGAAAACAGACTGGCTGTAGTTAGCGAACAATAATTGATCATATTTATAATAAAATAATCGGCTCCAGAATTCCCCCAAAATTAGATTTATTGATCGCAAACTTAATGGTTAATATATTTTTTTCTCAGTAAATAATAATCCTTTAAAGGAGGAAAAATATTGTTAATTATATTCTGAAGTGATCCTCAAAATTTAATTCTAAGAAAGTTTTATCGCCTGCAATTTCAAAGAATCCTATGCAACTCATACGACGTCGCTGATTGGTTAATATATAGGAATACACAAATTTAAATTATTGAAGCCGGTCAATGTACAAAAATTACGTTACTTTCTATGTGAATCTGTTTTGTTCAAAAATGAGTTTTCTGTGACAGTACTTAAATCTATAGCATTTTAACACAACTCTGAAACGGTGTTACACACACGCATACATATATGTTCCTGCCAATTATACACACATACACACACAAACAAACGCATATATATATAAATATATATATAAATATATATATAAATATATATATATATATATATATATATATATATATATATATATATATATATATATATAAAGAAATATAGTCTTAAGGTGTGCTATATTTATGGAATAAAGTGCTCAATATTAGAGATAGAGCGTCTGTAAATATAAAAGTGAACATAGAAGTCAACACTTAGAGGCGACAGTCTGTTTCATGCTATATGCAATCGTCAGGCCACATATGCTGTTATTTTTCTCGGCTATTTATATATATACGGGTTAGTGGTGCATTGTGGGTATTCTGTTATGGCGGTTATTTCACCGGAAGTCGTTTGTTTATCTATTTGGGTCAAATTATATTGCTTGTTTTTTATTTTTTTGTTTCTTATTTTATTTATTTATTTATATATTAACGTAGTAAAAATTTGTTTATATCACTTATTTAACAGTTTTGTTTTGGTTTGGGAATTTAATTAAAGCTATTTGTTCAGTTTTGGGGTTGATTGTTGTAGTTCATTCTGAGTATTATTTTGGCGGGAACAGTTTTTGATTGATTATCTTTATTTGGGATTGGTTTGTTTATTTATTTACTTGGATGAATTTGAGTCATTTTATTTTACTTGTATATTTTCGGTTTTTAGATTTTTAGTAACATAGTATTTATTTATGTTTTATTTTTATTTTTTTATTTTATTTTTTTTTATTGTTATTTTGTTTATTAGTAAATTTATTTATTTTTATTTTATTTGTTCCGTTTTTAATTTTTTAGGTTACGTAGGAAAAATTTATTTTCATGTCTGCATTTTGAGATGAGCTCGGATCTTTTGTTTAATAATTTATAATATTTTGTTTAATGATTTATAATAAATTATTAAACAAAAGAACAATATATATGTATATTTGTGTTCTATAGCATTTTAACACAACTCTGAAACGGTGTTACACACACGCATACATATATGTTCCTGCCAATTATACACACATACACACACAAACAAACGCATATATATATAAATAATATATATATATATATATATATATATATATATATATATAGTACTGTTCGATAAAAGTGATTCACCTGGATTTTTTAAAGATTTTTCCGCCTATTGTTTGATGAAACGAAAGTTGAGCTAAATTCAAAGGATAAGCGATCTAAAATCCGAAGAAGAAGCTTTGAAAGCTCTTTGAATTTAGCAGTAAATACTGTCACGCATCCGTTCAGTATAATGTTCTGGGGATGCTTTTCTTTTCATGGAACTGGATTCTTAAAACCTATTGTAAAGACCCTCAGGAGCGAGCAGTACCTGAGAATTTTAGAGTCTTGTCTGCTTCCTTCTGTTGAAAGGGTGCAAGTCGACCCCACCAAGCTCATTTTTATTCACGATAATGTTCCCTGTCAAAAATCAAAATTGATGAAAGAATACTTTGATGAGAAGCAAGTGAGTGCTATGACATGGCCACCCCAATCTCCTGACCTTAAGAAAACTTTGGAGCATTGTAAAGTACAGGCTCTCGAGAAATCATTTGAGCAACAAAGAGGATTTGATTGTAAATTTCATATCCGAATGGAATTCAATGCTTGTAGATGAGATTTGCCAGAACCTAATCAAGTCAATGCCAAAAAGGGTTGAAAGGGTTATTCAAAATAAAGGAGGACCCATAGATTGTTAAATATTTCGAATTATATATATATATATATATATATATATATATATATATATATATATATATATATATATTAAGCATTTCACCCCAAGCAAGGCGGGAAGCCACGAGGACGCAAGGGGTTGCAGAAAATTTAGAGCAAGATCAGATAGGAGTGATGGAAGAAAGGATGAGGGTAGTGGATAGATCAAGGTAACTGGACATGTCGATTGACATTACACTTGAATAGCTGGAGATTATAGCTCACAGGGAAACAGGAAAAGGGAAGGGAGTTCCACAGACGAGAGGTGCTAGACATGAAGCTATTAGAGTAGAAGAGACGGCTACATTTAGGAGTTTCGACAGTAAAGGGGTGAGAGCGGGATGCCAGCCTCGTAAGGCGCTGGAACTCATGACGTCTGGGAACCAGCGAATGCAGCTCATCGGAGCAATTTCCATGAAAGTATTTGTAGAACAGACAGAGAGGCGACGTCGTGTCTGTGAGAAAGTGACTGTAGATGAGACGCCAGGGCAGGGCCAACTACATTGCATATACGCCTCTGGAGCCTATCAAGAACCCCGAGACAAACAGAAGGGGCACCAGACCATATATGGCAGCCATACTCCATGCAAGGGCGAATTGTTGATTTGAAGATCTGGAGGATCGACTCCGGGGAGAAAAACTTCCTGGCGCGGCTCAGGGAGCCAACTTTCATTGCAGTGGACGAGGCAATTGATTCAATGTATTTATTCCATCTCAGGTTAGCAGTCAACGTGAAACCGAGAAGCCGCAGAGAGTTGCTCAGAGCGTGAGACATTCTAATGGAGGGAAGGGAAGGATCTCTGTGGTGATTAATAGAGAGCATTTTTGTCTTGGAAGCGTTGAAGTTGACCAGCCAATTCATGCCCCAGTTTACAATCGATTGGAGGTCCTTTTCGAGACGCACGGCCAGGCGAGTTTTTTCAGCGAGACTAGATTTGTTTTTGAGGCAGAAATAAATTGTGGTGTCATCCGCGTAGATGCGAACTTGGGAAGTTATTGCGTCAGGAAGGTCATTTATGTAGATAAGGAATAGAGTGGGGCCTAGGATGGAGCCTTGAGGAACACCTGCGTTCGTGGGTTAGGAACTGGAGGAGAATCCATTGAGAACGACCTTCAATTTACGGTTTGACAGGAATGATCGTATTAGGTTATATAATCGACCCTTAATGCCATAACCCTGGAACTTGCGAAGAAGGCCGGCATGCCAAACCCTATCGAATGCTTTGGAGATGTCTAGTGCCACGGCTCGGGCTTCCCTGTTATTTTGAAGAGCTCGGTAGACTGTTTCAGTGATGGCCGTAAGCACATCGGCTGTAGATCGGTCAAAGCGGAAACCATATTGCTTGTCTGAGAGCAGATTATGGGATGTGAGGTGGTTAACCACCCCGGTATTGATTAGGCCTTCGAAGACTTTGCCGAAGAGGGGAAGGAGACTGATAGGATGGTAGTTGGAAGGGTCAGAGGGGTCGCCGGAGTTCTTGAAGATAGGAACGATCGAAGAGGACTTCCAGCAGTCAGGAAAACAAGATTCCTTGAGACAGTAGTTGTATAGTTTAGAAAGGGCGGGCGCCAGTTCAGGCGCGCATTTCTTCAAGATAATGGCTGGTATCCCGTCTCCCCCACTAGCCTTGTTGGGGTCTAAATTGGAGATAACGCCCCGTACCAAAGATGGGATTATTTTTAACCCACTCAATATGGCCTCAGTTCTAAGAGGTGAGTCGGGTATGGGTACACCGGAAGAGTCGAGCGTCGAGTTGAATGAAAATTTCCGAGCAAAGCATTCAGCCTTGTCGGTAGAGGAGGTCAGGACTTCGAACTGGTTGAATAAAGGAGGTATAGAGGGTTTGCAATTGTTCAATACGCTCTTGCAGAGACGCCAATAATCTTTGGAGCCAAATTTGCGAGATGCAATACGTTCCTTCATCCGAGCCGCAAATAGCGACTTAGCATCGTTGAGGACACGCTTACATTCGTTATGGGCGGAGGCAAAGAGACATCTATTGCAGTCAGACATGTCGCTACGGAATAGGTGGAAGTAGTGGTTCTTATGGGCGATGGCGGCTGAGCAAGCAGCCGAGAACCAGGGGGAGGAGCGCGACTTGACCCTATATTTCCTTGATGGGATGAAAGCGTCGATTCCAGCTTTAACCCAGGAAGAGACTTCAGAAGCACATTCTTGGACGGGGAGCTTAAAGACTCCATCCCAGGGGGCATCGCGGAGGAAATCACGGAACGCGTCCCAGTCAGCTCGTTGATAGTAGAACGAAGTTCTAGTTGTAGGAGGTTCTTTATAGGGGGTGGAGTTGAAGGAGATGTTAATTGATACTACTGCATGATCAGAGTTACCAAGAGGGCAGAGTTTCGAGGCGCTGCAGGATTCGGGGATGGAGGTAAAGCATAGGTCGAGAAGAGAGGCTTTACCTTCCCGGCTGAAGGCAAAACGAGTGGGGAAGTTAACTATCTGTGTGAGGGAATCGGAGATTGAAAAATTGAGCGTTTGAATGCCTGCGTAGTCCGTAGTAGCATTCTTAAGCCACAAGGTGTGATGGGCGTTAAAGTCACCAAACACAAAAATGTGAGCAAACGGGTGGAGGGAAAGAGCCTTGTCTATGCTGTCAGAAATGCTATCGAGTATCTCTTGAGAGGATGAAGAGCGGTAAAGGAAGAAGAGATAGCTTACCGCATTGAGGAGAGAGAGAGTCGGAGACACATTTATGACTGGTCTGGCGATTCGAGAGAGGACTCTCTGGCCAGAGGGAGATGTTCCTTGACGTAGACACCAAGACCGTGCATGTGGGTTAGAGAGTCTTTTCTGAGGAGAGGAAGATAGCCGGGGATCGAGAGATCAAAAGAGGGGATAGACGAGACAAGGTTTGTCTCACAGAGAGCCAGTATATCCGGGCCGTTTGCAGTGAGGAAAGATTCCAGACTGCAGAAGTTTGTCCTAATGCCCCGGATGTTGGAGAATGAAATGTTGAGGGGTTTAAGTGGTTTTTGAGAGGCTGGTTTAGGGTTAATCTTTCGGTTTTTGTAATTCATGTTGAATTTTGTTTGTAAGATGAGAAGGCCCGAAGTAAAAGAAACAGACAGTTTCGACCGTGACGCGGGCAGGGAGGAGTTGGCAAAATCTGCATCATTATGTGGCCTCAGGGCTGCCCACCGGAGGTGACTGCAGGGACACCATTCCATGCGCGACATGGCACTACAAAAACCCCAGTATTATGCAACTGTTGATCAAAGTGACCGCTCAAGACGCTACGCAAGAGTTAGGGCTCGTAACTACCAGTCGGAAACAGCAACCAGAGATCTGTCAACCGTGTACCCTCAGAATGAAGAGGTGATGCCACAGACTGCACACATCACGGGAGAAACAGAGCTGCACTAATACAGAGGCCGGGGAGAGAAAGAGTACCGGGAACCTCCTATTACAGATAACAAAAAAGGACGACACAAACAGAGGGAAGGATTGGGGGGAGATAACAGGTAAGGAGACCTGGATCACACTTGGCTATACCCTATCACATTAAGTTTTAACTTAAAATAAGTCCCATTGTCTATTCTAAAAAGAAAATGAAAATAAGGTTACCCGGATTTATTATCGAATCTAGCCAAAGACATTTAATTTTCCATTTTTCCTGTTTTGTTTTTTTTTTCTTTCGAACCGGGATTTCTAACTAAACTATCAAATAATGGAGAATCATTGGGACAAAATGTCTTTGAGTGGGGGGAGAGAAAAAATAGATAAATTTAAAAACCAAGAAAAAAAAGAAAAACGTAAATGGGTTTCTGCTAGAGCGAAACTATACTCACACGGGTCAGCAAGTGGTTGTCTGTTTTCTTCCTCATGATGGTAACTGAATGTACGGCTTACCTTATGTCCAAGCGTCGACCTGGTGGGAGGGGAAATCAACGGCCAATACTCCGCCCTCACCAAGTACTTGGCTTGGGAGATATGCTTTCAATAAGATTTAGAACAGGAGAAAGAAGCGGCTAGAACAATTCCAAGTTCAGACAATATATCAAGCAAAAAGATACTGTTACATCATTAGAATACTGACGAGACACTTTCGCATCTAGCCAAAGACATTTAATTTTCCATTTTTCCTGGTTTTTTTTTGTTTTTGTTTTTTTCTTTCGAACCGGGATTTCTTAGTAAACTATCAAATAAGGGAGAATCATTGGGACAAAATGTCTTTGAGTTGCGGGGAGAGAAAAAATAGATGTTATATAAATTATACCTCTATTATTCTTTATTTAAAGCTGTTCAGTTATGTTTTTATTGATTATTAGTTGCAGGAAATAAGTGAGTCACTTTTTTTTGCACAGAGTTTTTCCTGAATCTCATTTAAATTTAAATTTATCATTATAGAATACCTTAGGGTGAATAAACTTTTTTCCTAGGTGGTCGGGAAGTGGTCTTTATATTAGTAAGATTCAAAATTATTTTAACCACAAAAACAATAAACAAAAAATATTTTTAGTAAATAAAATCAGGTGAGTCACTTTTATCGAACAGCAGTATATATATATATATATATATATATATATATATATATATATATATATATATATATATATACAAGATGTACGAATATTTATTTCCCCCCTATATATATATATATATAGTTATCTACAGGCAGACTATTTCGCTGTTTCACAGTTCATCAGTGTGGCTAGACATCCGAATTTCTTTCCTCTCTATCTCTCTATATATATTTTGAATATTAAGGCATCAAATGCTCTTTAAGGCAAATGTTATTAAAGACAACAGACATTCTGTTTCGATTAATTTTATTGATCAACTTTTCCTAATTACATTTAATCCCTCTCAGATGAGGAGGAAATTTCGTCTGGAATATATATATATATATATATATATATATATATATATATATATATAGGGTGCGGTGGATAAATTGTTGTTTAAATTATATAAAAATGATAATAATATTGACATCTCATTTTAATAGATACATTTACCAAAATTACACAAAAATATCTTGAAATATTACAGAGTAAATTTATTCAATAAACTCACCGTTGGTTTCTTGACTTTGGAATCTCCTGCAAACTTCTGAAGGGTCTCCTTGTGAAAGTTGGTGAATGCTTCCATAATGTTCCCCTTTAGATTATCTTTGGTGTTAGAATGTTTTGTCTCTTGCTCAACTGCGCCCCACACATAATAATCGAGGGGAGGTTGCAGTCTGGGGAGTTATGTGGACAGATGTAAGGGGTGATATGGTCGCAGAAATTGTAGGACAGCCATAACTGGTTTCTTTTGCTTGTGTGGCATGGTGCAGAGTCCTGTTGCCAGACATAGGTTCTTCCATCAGCTACCCTCTTGGCTCAGGGTAATACTACCTCCTCAAGGCACTTGATGTAGGCTTCTGTGTTGACTGCTGAGGCTCTGCGTTAAGCTGAATGGAGGCATAACATTGCCATCACTAGTGATCACTCCAAACACAATGATGTTGACTGGATATTTCATCCAACTCTTTCCTCATCCTCTGCACATCCCTCAGATTGACATCCAAACACTCTGAAATATTCGTACTGGAGCTTTCGGTGCGAATGCCAAGCAGTACAGCATGCTTTTTCCAAATTTCTGGCGGGATGAATTGCATCATGGGGCTCTTTTTCTCACAGACGGTTCTCAGCTGACTCTGCTATACTGTAAGAAAAACAACGCGCATGCGCGAAATTAAAAATATGAAATGGCGCATCCTATGTCTGTATGTGTGTGTATGTATGTATGTATGTAATGAATACGAACAAATTTGAATATATACTATCGAAATATTTACACAAACGAATTAGTAACCACATCTTTTTACAGACAGTTCTGTAGCTTTGAGTCTATGGCGTCAAATCGTAAGAAATATAAATCAGCCAGAATATTTATCGTCTTAATGGATAAGACAGCCTATTATTTCTGGTGGAACAATACAGATTTTCGTTTGTAATTATGCAGCCAGCCATCGAATGTTATCGCTTTATGTACGTGCATATTTAATCTTGTGTGTGATGGATGTACGTGTCTATTGAAACCACTCCTTTTCATATAATATCGAAGATTTTGTTTGGGATTACACTAAGTCAATGTTTTTGCAATAACATTGGTATTGACCAAACGATGTTGTTCAAAACTTCAAGATATATTTATATGACAAAAATAGAATATAAATTTAACTATTGTATTTTAAGGAATATTTACAATAACTTATTTAATGATGTACAATTATATTATGCATCTCGAGATTCGCTAATCATATTGCATCTATATATATGCACGGGCGTATATATATATATAAAGAAAGAACAGTAAGATATATAATCCGATGTTCTTATAGATATTTTTATTTTTACAAAATAGTGCTCAATGTAAACTTACAGAGCATTAATATTATAAATTAATTGATTTAAAATATGTTTTTCGCTACACAGTTCTAACCATGTTTCAAAAATGGAAACTAAAAGCTCCGAATTTAATTTTGTAATTAAATTAAAGACATTAGTTCCATTTCATCCTCAAGCGATGTCAGTGTGATTATACATCTCAACAATCAGCCTCGCTCCGAACGAATTTCCGACTTCAATGAAAACGCTCTGCTTGCCATTGCAAAGAAAAGAGTTTGGAAATCGATATTTTAACTGCTTTTCGTCATTTGAAGAGACTTAGGTTCTTTTTCAAGTTCTCCACGTGGGTGATACATCTGCTGACAGAAAAGAACAAGCTCGGTGCTGTTTCTGCAGAGGTTGTTTTGCTGCGACGCAACGAAAAGGGGCTAATCTTGAACATAATTTTCACATGCGATGAAAAATGGATCATTTAGGATAACATTCGACATAAACGAAGCTGGAAACAAGCGTGTGTATGTCCAAAGCCGTGGCTAAAGCGGCTTTGCATACAACAAAGTTGTTGCAGTCGATCTGGTTCTCATTTATTTTCTTCCAGCCACCGAAGTAATAAATGCAAATAAGTATTGCGACCAACTCATCATGCGACTATCCAAATAAAAACCATTTCCAACGTGACAACGCAAGATCACACGTTTTAAAACAAATCTTGCAGAAGCATAAAGAGTTGAGTTGGAAGCCTACAGGCACCCACCGTATTCTCCCGACTTCCAGTCTCTACAGAACAATTAAAATGACCAAAAATTTAATTCTGTACAGTCAGTCAACAACTAACTTAACATTTTCTTCCCCACAAAATGGCATAAATAAGCTTGTAGAACGATGGGTGACAGTTGTTAAAAGCAATGGAGACTATATACTTGACTAATAAATGGTTTGTTTTTTGTTTTGATTTTTTTTTTGTCTTGTGAGTATGTAAAATTTCGTTTTGAATATATAGGTCATCAGAAATTTCAAATATATAACTTCATAAGAGGAACTACTTTGAAATTGTGAAAACTTAAGCAGAGATCAAATAATAATTATGATAATATTAATAATAAATATAATAAAAGTTTAAACCAATTGCAAAACTTGGTGATTTACGAATAAGAAAAAAGGCTTTAAGTATATCGCATAAAGAGATTTAAGGAACATTAAAACGGTAATAAACAAGAAAAGTGGATGAATCATAAAAATAAATATTTTAGAAATTTGGTGTCGTTAATGTAAACAGAGAAAAATGCAGAATATTAAGAACATTGGTTAAAGACATAGAAGTAATCATATAGACATCAGAATGTGAGACGTGTAATTTGGGCAAAGTACATAGAATATGCTATATTGGATGAACCTGATGGTTAGATGAGAGCTTCTATCTTACATGAAAATAATCAGCTAACAGGAATTAGAAGGCAACACTAGGTAAGTTGGATACTATTTTGAGCTAATATTGGTATCAGTAAAATTTCAAATTCCTTCCAAGTAGGTAACTGTAGAGAATTATAGCAAATTCTTAGAAAAGACGTTTTTTGATTTAGTTGTTCTTTTTTCGGTGGTCAAGCTAAATTTATATTCACTCAAAATCCATCGCATTCTGCAAAAACTGACTATTACTCACTCTATCAAAAAAGTTTGTAAAGAGAGCAAATTAATGGAACCGCTTTCAACCTCTCCAGAAAATAACAGAAAATCTTGGACTCTATCATTAAAGGAGTTGTATATGATAATTGTAAACAATGTTAAAGATAAAAAAATACAGTAAAACCAGCTGCAAGCAATATTTTATTCGAAATTGTAAAAAAAGATAATACACTCAGTAGTTGAAAGACTGCTGAAAGTTATCGAATGTCAAACAGCCATTAATATCGCTATTATAATAGACATATATAAATTATTGTATTAATCAAATATATATATATCAGTCCAGTCTATATGATTTGGATTTATATATAAGTAAACATTTATATTTCACTTAGTTTATGTACATATAACTGCTGACACTCTTCAAACAATGTATTATAAATATTTGCTGCAAGCATAGATATATTGCCAAAATAAATATTTACTGAAAGTGTTATCACCAACGTTTGATTAATCATAATATTGCAGTGAAATCATTGACTCGCTTAATAAAATCTAGCATACACACATGCACTTCTCTCTCTCTCTCTCTCTCTTTCTCTCTACCCGGTTTGAAGCAATCGTATGTCAGACTGCACAGATGAGCTGTGATATAGCAAAACATTCTGTCTGTGAATGACTATATATATATATATATATATATATATATATACAACTTACCTTCTCATCAAATGCAAATAAGCAGAGGAAAGTTGTGAGTTATCTTGGAAACTTTGTGCAAATTTATAGATGAACAAGTAACACTAAGACAAAAAAAACTTTTATAAATTAGAAAGTATTGCTGAAAGCAACATAAAGTTGCTTTGACGGCACATCATCCCTCACATATAGAAACTAGGCAACACACAGTGCAAAAACGCCTTACGTCACCAGAAGATTATTTTATATAGTGATAGATTGCTTACAACTGTGAAATGGACTCTACTGATAAATTAGTTGAATAAGATTTATGTTTTATTATAATTTATAAATAAGCAACCCACTCATCTTTATACAACATACTTTTCTGATGTCATAAAAATTGAAATTCCTGTAACTTTATTTTTAAAATAGATCTTTTTTTTTAAGTCAACAATTGAAGATACTGAATGTCAATAATTTTATTGTCTCATATCATTTTTATTATCACATTGGTTTAAAGGAACATTTAAATTACGATTGATACTTTTTACACAAGCTCCGTGGGTTGGGGTCAACTCATATATCTGGAGGGGTAAGCTGTTACCTATACCAGAACATGCACACATATTCGTTTCAGAAAATAAATGTTAGACCTGTCAGAATTATTTATGAGTTTGTATTTTGCAGACCAAATGGGCTTAAAACCTCCAACATCAGATCAACCGAACCGAATTTAACATACATTTTTTCTGGAATGTGTTATAGTGTAATGTTCATGGCATCATAAAGTTATATTGAAGGGCAAACATGTACACATTTTTGCATATTGAAGGGTAATTTACTGACCAGATTTAGGCAAAATTGTCGTCATTTCTGCTGTCCTCTTCGATTTTATACGCATGATTCATCTGATTTTATGATTTTGTTTTGTTGTAATGTGTCTAATTTGACTTTCATTTTATTTTTGAATAAAGCTTCGAAAAAACAATGCTGTATATTCATAAGATGTATATATGTATAATATGATACTTATGTGATGGCTTAATTCTCTGGTCTTGAGATTGAGGAGGATGTAGAAGTGTATCATCATTCTTGTTACAAAGAATTATCCAGGCCAAGAAAGAAGACCTTAAATGAAATTGAAACAAGCCATCAAGAAGACGAACAAAAATCAAGGGACCAGGAAACAAGAGATGGGTTCTTCAATATGTTATTGAGTTCGTAAAGGATCATGTTGTGAAGAATGGTCAATTAGGGAGATTGAGCCAACTGGCATTCCTGTATTTAGAGATATTACTAGACAGAGGTATCGGTGATCATGTTTCTACGAATACTTCTTCTCACACAAAGTTCAAACTTAAAGATTACCCCAGGGATGAGGTAGCTTTCTTAAGAAAGAAACCAGGATTTCCAAGGTTTGTGTACATTAATAAAGATCCAGTACAATGGAATTCTCAACTGAGCAGCTTCACGTTTCTCACAATAGAACAAAAAAAAATTGAGAAATTGCAAAATTTATCAAGGAAGAGATTAGCAATGCAGCCAGCCAATTTTCGACTTAGACTCTCTCGAGAGAAGTGAAACAAGAAAGAGACTGATACCCGATAAGATAAAAAAACTTCTTGCAGACTTTGATGTCCAAAGACAACAAGCCTCCAAACGAACGAACCGGCTCGTGAAATCAATTAGACAAGATATCTTGTTTAACGCTTTTCACGGAAGAATCAGAACAGCTAAACATCTGCAACTTGATAAGACAGGTTGAAGGGAAATGGTAACCTATCTGAACAAACTAGGACAGGCAATGTCCTACATTAAAGTCAACAGATTTGAAGGCAGAATTGCGACTTGCGTCGTTTTGTACCTAACCTGGTTGTACTTTCCACATTCGTGTTTGATAATTGTGACCACAATCTAGAAAGTTTAGGTGGTGCATCAATGCATTGGACCAATGGAATTATAATTCAAGAGAAAGATAATCAAATGAATCCGCATTGACGGGATATTCACAGCGTACTTCTTTTCAATCTGTTCTAAGTGAGACAAAGATTAATATCATCTTAAAGAGCGACCTACTTCATCAATGATCAAAGAGTTTGAGACAAACAGCAGCAACTTGCAAGATACAATGTCAAAAAGGGATTAAGCGATTTGGCTTTTCTGTCACAAAAGTGCAAAGGGGGACTTCGCATTGCAAGTTGTGCCAAGATGGTCAGGGTTCTTTTGTGAAACGGAACCAGAGATTATCAAAGAGCCTCATAAAGTGTTCTACTTGCCTGCAATTAATGATTCTCCAAAAACATTTTCAGCTGTTCTTGAGATTCTAAACCATGTTAAAGAAAAAGCAGAAAACATTGGACGAACTAACTCAGGTTTAGTTCTGGACCAAACAATCTACACAAAGGCTTTAGAGATTCTCAAAAATCTCCAGAACACAGACCTCAAAAATAATTCACGAATGCGAGGATTTCATGCATGCTGTATTTTCCTGGCAGTGATTGGCAAGCGATTCGGATCAACAGGTCTGAGAGATATCATCATAGAATCTCGCTTGGTCGGCTCACATTCCACTATCAGCGTTCTGAACGGCACAAATTACAATTTCGGTATGCGAGTGCTGAAAACCGTCTACGAGGCACTAATGAGATTTAAAAGAAATTCATTTTCTCAATGGATGCACAGCAACGATAAGTTCCTCACTTTGAATGAATTTCTTGAATCAGTGGAGATAAAATCTCTTATTGAGCAGAGCCTAAACAACATGTCAGTTGTCGTTGACAAATTCACTGAAGTGTTAATTTATGGGAGCATTTCGAAGATCTTATCCACTTTGCCAAAATTGTGACATTGAACAATGGCACAATTTTGGTAAAGTTTTATTGACAAGGTCTAAACCCTTCTGGATTAAGTCAAATCAAGTCGCACAGGTGATTAGGAGCTCTATCTTTCTAGCATGGAGAAATGTTGTTATGGTTTAATGCATATGACAGACCTAACTACAACAGCGACTTCACGTACGGCTAGATAGATCAGACTAAGCCACATGTCAATCATACAGCAATCCATGATGAGTGTTCCAAAGGGAATTTTGCAGTTAAAAAGTCACCAGGAAATTTCAACATGTTACCTCCTGATCAAGTGATTGAACAAAATATGAACATAGATCAAAAGGGGCACGGTGGTATCTGTGGGTACATATATCTGCTGGTACATTGCAAGTATGGGTACTTACTACCCACTTTTATGCCACCGTGAAACAGGATTACGAGAATGAGTTAGGATTCGATGGGAGTGAATCAACTCCGAAAGATCTTGGAAAATCCAGAATTGTATTTGATGAAAGCAATGTCAACGTTACATTCAATTTGATAAGTGAGTGGTTCAATCCTTCCTCCCACAGCGTTACTCTTATAAACATTTCGTTTGGAGTGGCTGCTAGTAAGGAAGTTTGTGAAGATTTACTGCAATCAGAAGAAATTGAAAAGAGCTGTTTGAAATCTTTTGTTGAGATGCGACTTATTAGAGGCACCGTGTCATTTGACGAGCCCCTCAAGAATAACAAATTGTGTACTTTTGATTTAATGATTATCAAAAAGAACAATTGAAGGTTCGATTGCACTGAGAGCAGATCGGAATACCTTTGCACGATTGCTTGTTATACAAAGGAGCAGAAGAAGCATTGAATCTTGAAGAGGTGTTGAAGTTCGAGATTTCACCAGGTCCTCTTTCACTGGGCTACCCTAATGGTATTATTACAAAAAATGTGAAGTCAAAACTGTTTGCAGAGAAAATACTTCAGCTAGCAAGAGTACCGCAAAACACTAAGTATTTATGATTGCATGGTGCTATTTCATAAGCTGACAAAAACAATTGAGACTTTTGGTGAAATCTCTGACTCCGTAATTCGAAAGGAGCTGAGTGGAATTTTGAGGTTTGCCTGTATTCCAACCGATCATTAACTCTCCAATTCCATCAACTCCCTGGAAATGGGTTGCTGGACAACATATGGATCTATCAGGGTGTCAGTTCTAAGACAGGAGCAGGTTTTGCTGATACGAAATTCTAAATTTCTGCAACATCCACAAAACAAATTAGATCTCATCAACTTCATAATGGATGACTTGCAAAAAACTGAGAAACACCTAAGAATGTTGCATTGTAAAGTGTTCTACATAACGTTCAATGACAGGGCATTTTGTATCTCATCCAATGGAGAAAGGTCATCGATTTCAGAAGTTCCTGACCTACTGTCAACCCAAGAAGAATCTGACACAAAGGTATATTTGTGCGCAAAATATGCATTTTCTCTTGGATCTTATCGCGTTAGAATTGCTACAGTAGACTTTATGTTGGGGTTCTGTCATTGTACTACAAAGAATTAATCCAGGCTAACTTGCTACTGGACTTTGGTTAAGGATCCAAAGAAATGATCTAAGATATTGACGATGCTGACATGTCAGCTGAATTGGGCAAATCTCTAGCAGCTATTAACGCACTATCAACTTGTGATTCTACGAGTAGTTTCAGTGGCACAAGAAAGAAGAAATGCTTTCAAGTACTAAAGTCCTACCAACACTTTATTGAGGCAGCATGCTTACTTGGAGAGAGTACATCCATCCCAAATGTTGTGCTAGAAGTCATAGAATCGTTATATATGTCTTCTCTATGGGATATCAAATGAGACCAGTGTTGATGTCGCACGTTACAAGCTCATCACCAACAGAAGGAAGTTTCTGCCCCCAACAAATGATGATTTGTATCAACACACGAAATGAGCAAATTACCAAGTGCTCGAATGGAAACTGGTTCTGGACACTTCATACCAGCAGACTGATCCAAATGGCAATGGAAGGAGATTATCTGGCGACAGTAACCTACAGATTTATTGAGGATTAAAGAAGCCAGCACCCAATGCGAGTCTGCTTATTTTGCTCTGTAAAATACAACCTAACATGTGTTTTTGCAGGTATATACATCACTGTTTTTTAAGCTATGATCAAATATTAAAATGAAAGTCAAATTAGACACATTGTGAAAAAAGATCAGATTAATTATGTGCATAAAATCAAAGAGGACAGCAGAAATGAAGACAGTTTTGGTTAAATCTGGCCTGTAAATATCACCCAATATGCAAAAAGTATACATTCTATTTATTTTCACTTTAATATATCTTTATCAAACGATGAACATTGCATTGTAACACATTCCAGAACAATATAAGTCCAATTTGTTTCGGTTGATCTGATGTTGGGAGTTTTAAGCTCATTTTAATGGATCTTGGGGTATGTGACTTCCGGTTTGCAAAATACACACTGACAGGCTCAACACTTCTTTTCTGAAACATCGTATATGTATGCATGTTCTGGTAAAGTGTAACAAATTGCCCCTCCAGAAGTGTGGGTTGACCCCACCACTGAAGCCTGCACTAATTGTACTACAATTAAAATCAATTGAAATGTGATATATTTAGTTACATATTTTTCTTTATTAAAAGCATTGGAACAATGCATGGAATCAATTTTAGTATTTATTTTATTATCATTTTACATTAAAAAAAGTATTGAACATAAGCAATGGAATATACTTCTTTTAAGTACAATGCGATTGTGAAAATTACTTAACTAATTCAGTCAGTTTCCCGCAAAAAGTTTTAAAATTAAAAGAGATATATACATATAAATTATATGTACGTAATTAACTGATTTTTATACAAAATGTTTTTCACATGTTTATATAGGTAGACCCTGTATATTCCCTTGTAAAGTACATGGTGAGTGCCTCACCACGTGGAGTGGTTTCTATAATAAGCATGTTTTTTAAATGGGATGGAGACGGTATTGCTGGAGCCAACCGGGTTTTTCATCATCATTTGCTGGGTAGCAACTGAAGCTAGAAAAAACAGTGTGCCCCGCTATTATTCCCTAACTGAGAGTGAAAAAAATGTATTAATACCGTTCTTTCTGCGGCCTCTTTTCCACAGAAGCAACGTCGTAGAACTATTGTTAATTTATCTCTATAGACACGGTAAATGATATCGATAAGGTCCATTCATTAGTTCCACTAGTTCAAACATTTACCGCTAGGATGC
The DNA here is from genome assembly GCA_963932145.1 of Acanthosepion lycidas. NCBI lineage: Eukaryota > Metazoa > Mollusca > Cephalopoda > Sepiida > Sepiidae > Acanthosepion > Acanthosepion lycidas. The sequence continues at coordinate 39,702,325 of OZ010573.1, read as the reverse complement.
GTCGTGCTACTTCCACGGAGTTGAGACACCCACATTTTCTCAGTGATGCAAAGATTAAAAAAAAAAGTTCCACGCAGAAATATTTTTTGATGAACTGCTACTTTGTGAAAGAGACTCCGGCAAATGTGCTTTCCTATACATTAATTTCTTAAATTTATGGGTCAACCATTACTTTCCCTCTTATAGCTGTAATATTAACTTCCTAACATCTGTTTTTTTATTTCATATTACACGCGTCATTCAGCAAGCTCCTTATCTCGAATGGCTTACGAGTTTTGCACTGAGTAAATTCTGACATAAAAGAAAATTTTTCAAAGGGAATTCAAGCGACTGGGCTGAATGGAAATCCAGCATATCAATTCCACTTTCTGCGACGATAAACAATACTTTACGCTGAGATCCACTTTTTTATACTATTTAATAAAATATATAAGGATTAAAATAAAAGAACTCATCTTAGATATACCATTCAATAGAACTTATTTCAGATGTATTGTGGTATCTGGAAATATTAACTTTTTATTTAGTTGGACAGTGGTGATTTGTTACCAGACACTTCGACTGTCAGCAAAGTGAACTTTAGTCGGTCATGCATCTGTTCGATTCTTTCAGTTTTCTTGCAAAACATTTATCTTCTTATCGTAGGCTAACAGCAGGAAAAGATACATATCTTGTGAGCTGAGTCGGAAAAGAAAATGTATTCGTGTGTGCATTGCCATATTCATGCTTTTATGTGCCGCGATCATGCATCTGCACAATTTTCTACTCTTCCTAACTCTTAAAGAATGTTTCCATAGTGTCCCTCCGACTACACCTTACCATCCACTTATACACAATCTTAAGTAATGACATCTACTGTTTTCCTTTGATCCTCTTGCCTTCAATATCTCCTGTGAGTGTCAAATATTCCAGGCCCTATTTCCTCGTTATGTGCCCAAGAGATTTCAACTGTTTCTTTCTGATTTTAATTAAAAGTGTCCAATTTGCTCCCATTTTCCTGACATATTTCCAATTTCTCACTTGTAAAGGCCATGGTATTCTCAGTATCATTTTGGACAACGGCATCTCTGTTGCCTCTTCATCTGTGAGGAAATTGTCTATCTTCTGGTACCACATATGGGAAATTGCTATTACATAGCAGTTCAGCGCTAGTTTCTTTGTTCTTAATAAAATATCCTTGTTCTTAATATTTTGATTAGTTTGTGGGCATATTTCGCTATTCCATTACGACATTGGATTTCTCTGTCACTTGTTTGACTGTACTTGCTTGGATTTGGCTTTCAAAATTTGCAACTCTTATTTTAACCTGCATCTCTTGATAATGATTAATTGTCTTCTTACAATTACTGCTTGTTTATTCTCGCCTTTCTCTTACTAGCTTGCCTGAAATTTTATTTCTGTGTCTGATCCTGTAACTTTAGGAATTAATAATTTCATTAATAAATTATTTTAATTGTTGCTGTATTGGCATAAGTATGTATTTTTCGCTGTGACACGTCTTTTTTTGTTTTGGTTCTTGTTTTTAATCATTTCACCCCAAGCAAAGCAATATAGCCATTATGCAAGGGAGTACTGTGTGTGAGAAAATATAAGAAAAAAAGACATTATTATCGAGAAGGAAAAAAAAGTGCATGAATAGATAAATGAATGAAAAGAACAGAAGATAACGATTAACATTTTATTTAAATTTTTGCAGATCAAAATTGAGTGGAAAGCAAGAAACCGGAAAAGTGTTACACAAGCAAAAACTCTGAGAGAATGGGGTGATAGATAATAAATTACTGTTACATCTAGCCTTGTCAATTGTAAAATGAGATCCTGTCGCCAATCGAGTACTGCGCTTAAATTCATAAAGTATAGGTACCTTAGAGGAAGGTTCGTCAGAACACTTACCATCAAAGTATTTATAGAAAAAGAACATCGAAGCTACTTTGTGGCGGTGGGAAAGTGACTAAAGCTGAGATGATAGGTGATGACCAATAACATTGATATTCATTGTATTTTGTCAAGAATCACTAAATGTATAGCAGAAGCACCATACCCCATCTGACAGTAATACATGGGCGAATGATAGACTTATTAATGTTTAAGACAGATTCTGGAGAGAAAATTTGTCTGTCATAACACAGTGAACCGATTTTGCTAACCGTAGACATAGAAAATGTTTCAAAATAAGCTTCCCACTTCATTTCCGCGAAAAACGTTAGCTCGAGAAGGCGCAATATGTCGTCTTTATTACTTTGTCACATTCATAAATCAATGACGTTGCAACGTGTATGCTGCAATTAGCTGAATTGCGTGTCTTTTTATATCGTACTGTGTATGTTACTAAGTGAAAATGTTTACTGTATTTTCATTTGGACGCATTACATTGCGTTATGTTAAACAGATTTATTTTTATGCTTTCGTGTACACGCAGTTATTTTACGGCCTTATGTATGCATTTATTATATCGCATCATGTATTTTTCCAGTGTTATCCATTTTCTCTGTTAATAAACCTGTTGAATACATGCTCGTCTTAAAATCGTTTATACTGGCAGTCAAGCTTTATGGATAAATTAAGCCTAGATAGATCATATCTAATACTGCTGGACCAAGTTTTATTGCCTATTCGTATGTTGTGGCAGGTCTTAAAAGCCTCAAATATGAATATAAATGTAA